>JAZDUH010000263.1:11740000-12092500 GCA_036419115.1 Scarus forsteni
CACCTGTGTGGGTTTTTTTTCTCTGCTCTCTCCCTTCAGAACTAGAAATCGAGGCTATTTATAGCTGCACCAATCTGAGGAGAAAAAGTGAAAGAAATGGAAAACGCTTCCCTTAAAGAAACCCAGCCTTCACTTTTATTAAGTATCAGCTGCTGCAGCGACGCCACGGCACATCACATGTTGAGACATCAGTCAGAGGAGGAAGATGAAGGATCGCTGTATCACATTTGCTGTTTTTTTTATTTCCAACAGAACCCTGAACTGATCGCCGGGAGGGAGACTCGAGGCTGATCAAAGTCGACCTCTGGATGTGCGATCAGAGATGTGGACATGTCAGAATGAGCCCATGTTTAGATAAAAAGCTCAGGTTTGTTTCCATGCAGCCACATATTTGCCCTCTTTTCTTCCTCCTCTCTGAATCTGAAACATCATGTCTAGAACTTTTGGCCAGGGAGCTCTGCAGTTCATGAAAAATGCATCCACTCCGCTCTTCTTCTAACTCCTCGCCTCTGATACCCTTGTCATATCATATCCATGTCATGTCAGAGCGTGTATTAATTATGTAGCAGGCGCGGTTGTGGAGACAATATTGATGCATCTCAACTTGACATCCCATGTATATAACTCTCTTATCAGAGGGAAGGGTAAACAAGGCTTAATCGAGGATGAGGAGATGCTTTAACATCTGGAGCTCTGTGTAGATAAGTCTTCATCAGTGTTTACTCTTCCTCAGGCTCATCTTCTCCTCATGAGTCTGTTGTGGTCGCCTTTTTCCGGTTCACATGAGGTGTTCGCTCGGCCACCCTGCCTGAGCTCTCATTCTGATTCCCACAATAGTCTAAGGTATTGTTGGTATTCCCTTTCTTTGTGGCTGCAGAGGTTACGTTTGTCTTTTCAGGAGTAGTGACACATGACTCAGAGGCTGATCTAGGCCACGGATGGCTCAACCTCGATTGATGCTGCACACCAGTAATTAAAAAAATCAGATATTGTAAATGTAAGGGAAACAAAATGAACAAAATAAAATGAAATGAAAGTTATTTTTGGCATAGTTTTCAACAACAAGCTTCTTTCTCCTGATGAAAACTAGACAGTAACTAATAAAAACAAGAGCACATGGACTAATGTGGTCATGTAGAAAGTAGAGACAAGTTAGGAATCTATCCAATCACAGCTACTTTGGTTCTGTGGAAAGGTTGAATGAGTTCATCGGGACATCCAATGTCCCGATGAACAGCTGCCTTAGCTTGGTGGTGGTGGGATAAGTTGTGGAGCGATCCAATCAGTGCTGCTCTCTTTTTGAATTGATATATTCATGTAGAGCAGGATCACTGTTTGTTGTCAGTTCTGGTATTGTAACTGTGATGCCCTGCCAGGTAGCCTAAATAAAGGAGACTGCATTTCACACAAAAGAACATTTGTTTCTGTTCATTTAGACATTCAAACTTTACCAGCTTTCAATACAGGGTTATTAGATGTTTAATTTATCCAAGTGTAAAACATGACTTCAGAAATTCAAGGAAATGTTAAAAAATGCCTTACCCATCGACTAAAATTACACATTTCGTTGACAAACATGTTGTGAAATTTAATCAACTAAAACTAAACAAAACTGTGGATTCCCTTCTGTTTAAGAAAGAAAAAACCCAGAGTGGTCCCTGAAATAACTTAAAACAGAAAAAAGTAATGATAACAAAAATTACTGAAAATTGACAAATGAAAATCAGACTTTGATTTTGAATTGTGATTCAACAGAATTGTTAAAAAAACAATGAAACTGACCTGATCAAAAATGATTGTACCCCTAGAAAAGATTGAAAATGAATTGACCATAGGGACATGTTAAACTAAGGTGTGTCCTGTAATTATCATCACAGGTGTCTTCAGACTAGCAATCAGTCATTTTGCCTATTTAAAGGCTGAAAAGTGGTCACTGTGCTGTTTGGTATCATGGTGTGTACCACACTGAACATGGACCACAGAAAGCTAAGGAGAGAGCTGTCTCAGGAGATTAGAAAGAAAATTATAGACGAGCATGTTTAAGGTAAAGGCTATAAGACCATCTCCAAGCAGCTTGATGTTCCTGTGACTACAGCTGCACAGATTATTCAGAAGTCTAAGGTCCACAGGACTGTAGCCAACCTCCCTGGACGTGGCTGCAGGAGGAAAACTGATAACAAACTGAAGAGACGGAGAATACGAATGGAAACCAAAGAGCCCAGAACAACTTCAAAGAGATTAGAGGAGAACTCCAAGGTCAAGGTACATCAGAGTCAGATCGCACCACCTGTTGCTGATTGCAGGGATTGCCTTAAAAGGTTGTACAACATAATATGAAGTTAAGGGTACCATCATTTTAGTCCAGTTTGTTTTTTAAAGTGATTCTGTTGAACCACAATTCAAAAACAATGTCTGATTTTCATTAGTTAATATTCAGTAAATTTTTATTACCTCTGCCAAGGTGGTTATGTTATTGCCAGCGTCTGTTTGTTTGTTTCTCTGTTAGCAACATAACTCAAAAAGTTATGGACGGATTTCATTGACATTTTCAGGAAATGTCCGGATTGGGACAAGGAACAAATGATTTTGGGAGTGATCGGGATCACTGTCTGGATCTGCCATGATGAAAAATGTGATTTTCATTAATAACTACTGAACAAAATTAGATATGATTATGAATCCAATTGCTCATGGTATGTTTTCATGGTCAGGGAACCTACATATTTAGATTAAAACAAGATAGAATAGTTTGCATGTTCATCCGTGCATGCGTGGGTTCTGTCCAGGCACTCCAGCTTCCTCCCACAGACCAAAAACATGCTCATTAGGTTAAATGGTGACTCTAACCTTAGGTATCAGTGTGAGCATGAATGGTTGTCTGCAATCGATTGTTCAGGGTGTACCCCGCCTCTCGCCCGCCCCCCCCCCAAGGGATGGGTACCTTTCACATTTGAACCGATACCACACTGATGCCCGGTACCTGGGAATCGGTATTGGTACTAAAACTAAATTTATTTCTCAGTATATAAAATTTGAAAGATATATATCAAAACAACATTCAACTGTTTTATTGTAACACTGTTGTTCCAAAAATTTCTTCAACATAAAAAACAGTAACTAAAATGAACTAAAATGTTTAGGTACCTAAACATGGCACCTTTTGATTTTACCTGAATCGGTACTCGGTAGTACCTACAGAATAAAGGGGTATAGAAAATGAATAAATGAATGAATAATGTTTATGGTGAAAATCACAATATGGGTGAGGACTGTGGCGTGGCGCTCTCCGAGTTCTTTTCTAGTTTATCATTACTTCTGTCACTTTCAAGTCATTTCAGGGGCCATTGTGAGTTTTTCTGTCTTTATCAGAAAGGTACCAACAATTTTGTTCACATGTGTATAATTTACTCCCCCGCCTTAAGAGGTCACTTTGATTCCAAACTTGCTCTAAATCTGTTGCACACATGTCACGTCCTGTTTGTTATTTGTGCCTTTTTGCTCCTCGCTGTGACAGCCCTCAGAGTAAATATCAGTAAAGAGAGCACAGCTCTGGATGGTTCCTCTTATAAATCCAGCTGTTTCCCTCTGGTCCTCTTCATTCTTCTGTGTCAAATGATTTCTCAGGAATTAAAGAAAACCACTACAAACACTTGAGAGATATTAATCTTCTTCCAGGACTTCATTCAAACAGAGAGAAGAAGATTTACACTCCCGTTGGCTTGAATGCCAAAGCGGATATCTGTGTTCCTTGCAGATATAGATTAACTACTTCCCCTATAAAAGCATTCTTTGAGGGTGTAACCCTGTCATTCCCAACCACTGATTCAACATTGATCCTCTGCCTTTTGTAATGCTGGAATGATTGTTTTACAGCGGCGTGATTGCAGCGGTTTGGCAGCCGTAATTGGAAGTTCAAAGCGTCGATCCGTGAGTGTAGCCTGGGGATAGGTTTTCTGGAGAAGCTGACACTTCAGACGTATTATGAAGCCATCACGTCTAATTTGCACAGGCCTCTTTTGTAATTTAGCCTCAATTCAGAGGAACGGTCTCCTGCTCTGCGGCACAATGCACACTCTGCTTGCATTGTTCACGCTCATTGAAATAGACACTGAGTGAATGAGTGTTGGAGCTGGAATAATGCGCAGCGCTGTTCCTGTCATATTTGTTGCTGTGTAATGGCTCCTGATTTGTAGTTTCCTGCAGCGCCTTTTTTCTCGGTTTGGTGCAGAGCGAGAGCAGACAGCGCCTGTGCATCCAAGTCCAAGCGACTTGTTTACATCTCGCCGTAGAGGCAGACGGATAAAGGAGCTCAAAAACGTCTCCGAGTCGTGGAAAACAGGGGGAGGAAAGCCCTTCAGAAGACGGGACCGGGGGTTTTCCACATGCCGCCCAGACATTCTCACACATATTGAGTTTGTCTGTGTGCATCTTTTGAAGACGCAAATGTGTCAACCACATGTAACCAACCACCCAGCGAGAGGCAGAGTTGCTCAACCGCCTTTCTCACGGCTCTTAAATGGCTGCCAGTGATCTTCAGCGGCTCTGTGTGGCTCCAAAGCCTGCAGTTTCCTTTTGAACAGACAGATTACTTTTCGTGGGATATTGAATAATTTTGGGCACATTAATCATTGAGCGAAAAAGCGTCAGTTTAACCACATTAGTCGGCGGTGGAGAGTTCGGCTGTAAAATTTTATGACTTCACTTGTAGCAACCTGTTAGAGCAGATAGTGTGTGTAAGCTTTACGGTATGATGTTACAGAAGTCATTAATGTAAACCAGTGAGCGCTTACACGAGTCATTAAACTGATTTATTACAGCTCAGATATTGGAGATTGCAGACAACTCTGAGTCAAGAGCTGTTTTATTGAAGCTTTAAGCAAACAAACATCCATACTGTTTAGATTTACTCGCCTTATCAAAATCCTCATAAACTCACTGGCCAGTTTATTGGGTACACCTCAAAAGCATGAGGTCAGAGGCCCTTTTTCCTCCAGGACTGCTATAAACAACCCCTAGGGATGTTGGTCCGTCACTTCATGATGACATCTCCTGATCCACCACGTCCCAAAGGTGCTGAGGTCTTGTGATTGAGGAGATCACTGGAGTATTGTTAAGTAGGGCTGAGCAATTTATCGTCTTAAGACTGAAATCATGTGATTGCCGTTTTTTTGCAGCATTCCTGACCGACTCCAGGATCTGTTGTGCCAATTGTTTTTCAAAAATTTGTAGGCATTTGCTTTTAAGAATGACTCACAATGAACAGCTTACTCACAACTGCAAATCAGTTCTTATTAGGCCTGTCACGATGACAATTTTGCTGGACGATAATTGTCCGAAAATTATTGCAGATAAACGATATTATTGTCAATATTCTTTTGATACATCATTTTTTCATTAATGTAATTATAATATATGTCATAATAAAGTGAGTTCACCGTATCAAAAAACTTTAATTTCTTAATAGTATTCAAGTGTAATTGGAAGGTAAAGAGCTTTTTATTAAAATAAATTAAACAAAAAATATACTAAATTTAACAAAAAAAAGAGAAAAAAAAGAAAATGAAATGGCCAGAAAAAATAGACCCCGTCTCTGTAAAGAAAAAAAAAAACTCCAATAAAAACACACACAGCAATAAAAAACAATAAAGAAAATGGAGTTTATACAGTTCCTGAATTGTTTGTAACATGTACTTTCTACCAGTCAATTCGTACTGTCTGTCAACATTCGTAACATTGCTGGCTTTTCAACCGTTTTGAAGGGTTGCGTTTTTTTGCAATGTAGCGAACGACACTGTCTGTGAGCGCACACTATTTTGCTCGGTTTCATTTATATTTAATTTGCCGACCAAATGCTTCTGTAAGCGTTGACTGTCAGGACGAAGGCTCCACTGCACCTCCCCTTCTTCGTCGTCACTACTTTCAACCAAATTTGACATATCGGCTTGTCGGTGCTCATGAGCTCACACCTTGTTCATTCTGTTTAAAACCTAAAATATTCCCACACTGGGGCTGTGCCAGCCGGCTTAAGAACCGTCGCTTTCGTGCCATCATTCACATTAGTGTTTGTTTCCTTGTTACTCCTCGGGACGCTCACTTCAGCTCTCTTTCTTTGTACGCGCAAGCCGCCCCGCCTCCCCCCACAAAAACTGAATGAATGACAGATGCTCCCTCGCTAGAAATCCGCAATCAAACCAACGCACCCTGGTGTTGAGAAAGTTGCACATAGTGAGCCATCTTCTCATCCATCCTGTTTGGTAGAAAGAGAGGAGGAAAACAAACATTCATGCACATGTCAACTTATCGAGGCCGGCAAACTGACCGAGGACGTTTTTATTTATCTTGCGGTTAATTGATTTATTGAATATCCTGACAGGCCTAGTTCTCATCGCTCACTTCAAAGTTGTTCCAAAGACTCGACTCCTTCGTGAATGTCACATCTCCACCGCTGAAGTGCAGGTAAGCAGGTCAAAAATACAAAGCCTGTGTTTATAAGTAGAAGACAATAAGACAACAGTTGAAGATAACAAGACATAATGCACAGAACCATTAAGAGTTGCTGTACAGTTTATCTGATGACTATAGGCAGAGGCAGGTGAATAATTCCCATTGACTCCCAGTCATTTGAACTAAGCTAGTTAACGGTGGGTGAGCTTTGTACATCTCTTACTCCTTACTACATGCACAGTTGGAAAATGGTGTCGGGAGTGAGGCCCCAAAGGAAAAAATATTTGGCGTTTCCCTTTAATGATGAAAACGGATTATTTATCATCAATATTAGATGATGAATAATGTGCGATGTGCTTTTGATCAGTAATTTCCTTACTGTTGTCTTTACTGTAAACATGGTGAATATTGCACTGAAGCTTGATTAAAAGAAAATCGTGAATCAAATAAAATTTTTCAGGCAATATCTGCCTGAAAAATAAAAATTAGATCTTTCCTTGCTGTGAACTCACTGTCATGTTCAAGAAACCAGTTTGAGCTGATCTGAGATCTGGACATGGTATTTGCTTTCTTTTGCTGCTGCAGTGACTCCTCTCATCCCCATCATGGACTGTTGAACCTTCTGGCCTCTGGGAAAAAGTTTCTGCAGGATTCGGTGCAGGACCACCAGATTCTACCACAGCTTTGTCACCCGAGTCAACAGACTAAACACCTAAATCTCACTGCTTTTGCTTCTATGATGCCTTGTTTAATTCTCCCATTTCCATGAGCCAATAAGCAGTAACACTTAAATTGTTTCTTATATATAAGGAACTGTACAACAGATCTTCAAAGGAGCAACTATGTTTGGAAGATCACACTTTTGCAAATTCAAATATGGCTTGAGGTCAAATATATCCCTCGCAAAAACTTTTAATTCAGATCAATTTCGATTTGATACAACTTTTCCACCTCTAATACCATACCAATATTGCAGCCTTAAGTATTGGCCAATACCGATATCAATCTGAGAAGATATCAGGAGGAAGCAAACATACTTTTATTACTTATTTTGTAATATGGACTCTAAGAAGTGAGATTACTCAAACAGAGAACAGTTGTCAGCAATAGTAGGTATGAGAAAAACTGACCCATTTGTTATTAATCAATGGGTTAAATACATTTAACCTTAAACATAAGAATATAGTACAATTAAATAAAATAAAAAATAAATAAGATCCTGAAAAGTAACCTCAATAAATCCAATAAAAACAAAAACATATAGTTTTGAACTGAAAATAACCACTGTGTTAAATTCAAACACAAGCAGATTCTAAAACTGAAATAAATAAATACAAAATAAATTAGAATGGACTGCTTGTATAGGGGTTTTTATATCAGAAATTTTAGATGCAGGCGGATTGGGACATCCCTAAATTTATCTAAACAATTGTTTTGTATAAAAAGATCGTCATTAAAAAAGCATTAAGACAATACAAGTGAATAAAAACAGAAATGTAAAAGGTAACTCTCACAAAAGGTGCTGCAGCTTTGGCAATAACATGTTTTGTGGATTCACTGTTTAAAAAAGTTCACAATTACTGATTTTTTCAATCAAATTTTGAGAATTATTAAGTAGAAGTGGGGTTTTTAGACCTCTATCTTGACCCAAAGAGAAAGTGATAACGTTCTATCAGTCTTATGGACCAACTGGATGAGTCAGTTTTCTTCTTCTCTTGTTTCCAGGGGCAGCCAAAGGTTAAAAAGACAGATACCTGTCACTGCCCAATAATGAAAGGAATTGATGATTGGAAAGGAAGTAGGAGTAATGTTGTGATGCCCTTTGCAACACTTGAGACAAAAAATGGCATCAACCTTCTGGATTAATATGAGTAATTATGTGAACAGTTTTTGCTTTGAGTTTCTGACCATTCTTTAATTTTTTTCCCATAACAAAGCTTGAATTAAAGGTGCTATGAGGAGAATCTATTACCGCCGACATTAAGACTCTGCTACCCATGAGCACGCGCGGCGACTGTCATAATGCCAGTAACCTCGGAACTGGGAGTGACATCATCTACGTCTTATCCGCATTTCCAGTTGAAGTCGGAAAAAAACATGCCGATCTACCAGGCTATTGTTAGCTGTTGTTAGCACGCCCTGCGTTGTTGTTCACAAATATCACATGAAGAATGTGATTAACATTATGGCAGCATTTTTGTAAATATAAGTCTAACAATACTATGTATACAGCTGATCTAGAGCGACACACCCCAGTCAGAAGTGCAAATAAATTGATTATTACAGGAGCTAAATAACTGTTCACACTGGGGGCATCCATCTTTGATTGTCAACTCGGGGGTGGCGAGGTTTCACCGAGTTCCCAGTAGGAAATTCAGACTTCGGGGGACGTTCCAGCTGCAGCGTCCTACTCGGAACTTGGAAATTCCTACTTCTGACTACAACTGGAACGCACCAAAAGACGTGACCCAATCCAAAGCGTGTGTTTGTTGTGATGCTAATGAATGCAGCTCAGACCTTCCTCAGAACTCTGCATTGCTTTACAACTTCTTTTTTCAACAACTTACAGGATGCAAAGCAACGAGGTAATGTATCTCTTTCTAGTTATGTAGTGGTAGTTTTTGATGTGTGACAACAAGCAATTTTTGAAAAACTTAGTATCGTAGTTTTGTAGCCGCCATATATCGCTACTTACAGCCTGGTGCTCTAAGACGTGTCTGAATAATATAAATTTGCTCTCGTTTTAATTGTCTTGTTCCTGAAGTTGAGCATCCAGGCCAGTCCAGCCCTGTCTGACCTAACCGCGAAGCTAAGGAATAGCATTTATAGATAACCTATTTTGACGCTATAAAACTCATCTTAAAGTGTGTATTTGGATCAGGCATATATCTAAAAGTGAGACTTTTTCGTAATTGCTTAAAAACTCCTCACAGTCTCTTTAACTATATTTGGCTGTAAAAAGCTTGTTTCCTAATAAATCCATATGCGACTTAGATAAAGTTCTGTGATATTTAGATTCTATTTAAATTGTGTTTTATCTCTTTGGTCATTGTACTTTCATACACTAATCAGCCATCAGTATCTACATAAATTTTCTGATAGCCCAGGTTGTTTAAGGGAAAAAGAAGTATTTAGCTTCATTGAACTTTCACATTCAGTATTACACTACAAACCATGCAGACAAAAAAGCAATAATGGCTGGAGTTTAGGGGGTTAAACCTCAGCTGGTTGTCTTGAGCTTGTCTAAATGCATTGGTTAGCTAGTATGTGATTGGCTTATGATCCATTTGAGTTTAAAAGGAGTGAGACAGATTGACTAACTACATTGTTAGGAGTGTACATAGGTTATCTTTTAAGACTTGACCCAACATTTGCCCTATAAGCCCCTGAAGAGGCAGGCCGTCATCTCATCACCTCAATCATGTACGTTTCAGCCGTGTGGTGAAACAAGAGCCGCTAATGCAAATCAGAAATCAGGATTTGCCTCCATAATTGGAGCTTTATCAGCTCATTAAGAAACAGGCAGGCATCGCTCAAATGAGCATGCACTATTCCCATTAAAAGCTCCAAAGGAGAGAGCACTTAGAACATATCAACACGAGTCCTTGGGAGCAAGAGGGAAGCAGCTGTGATTGATAAGGTTACTATCTTGTCAGCATGGAGAGAAAAAAACACCTCAGGGAAGCGGCAATTTAGCAGAAAGAACAGAGTGAATGTTCTCAGGTGGCCCTGATGGCCACTTGGCTGCCCCTCAGTGCCATAATGCCCGGCGCAAAATGGCACATCTTATTAAAATTTTGACAGATTTATTATTACAGTTGTTTAACCTCTTTATAATCAAATCGTGTTAGAGGTTCAAGGAGACTCTACCGCTGAATTACAATCATTGGAGCTTGATTTAGATTCTCGATGCAGCAGGATCCTGTTACCCTGTTTAACTCTAACACTCTGAGCCGAGTGGACATCGGGGGGTATGCTAAGTATTATATGAATCATGCTACTTTCTGCTTTTAAACTCCTGCTTTTAACAGCTATTATGTTGTGTCAAAGGGAAACGACAGGGTTCACAGCGTGGTCCAGCCTTGCCTGGGCCTCGTGGGGCTGCGGTCCTGAGTGGCAGGAGACAAACTGTGAAGGAAAGAGGCCGCATTAATCCCACAGTCTCCAGGACTGACAGGCAGCAGGCTGACGTACTGGTGTATTGTGTTCCATGTAGGGATGGGACGATTATACAGTGTCACGGTTAACCAATGTTAAAAAGTCACGGTAAGTTAATCCAACATGGTGTGCTTTTCCCACGCTCGAAAAAACTAGACCAGGGTTTTGTTTTCAGCACGGTGCAACCTGCACGAGCAAGCTGAGAGCTTCAATACATGGTACATACCTGGGTCATATCAGCACCCAGCAACAACATTAAAAAGGTTTTGTGTCTCTGTTTATGGAGTGAGGCTGTGGAACAGGTTGGGAGTGGAGCTCAAGTTAAGTCCAAGAAATTAACGTAGCTGATATACATCTTTTTAATATTCTTAGAGTGACAGCCATGAAGCAGGTGACAAGAACATGGAAACAAAAAATCCCACCAAAACTCAATCTTTGGTTATCAACGATAGAGGAGACTTTAGAATCTGAAAAATTAACATATGAAATAGGAGGTACCATACAAAACTTACGTAAGATGTACCCCAAAGAAAGACTTAGCAGACTATACAACTTTATAAATTCAGTACAGGTCAAATAGAGGTATACCCCCCCATTGTATTACTTTAGATTGAGCGATAGGTATAGTGTACATATGTACGTGGGCTAGCAGATGTATGTGTTTAAGTATGAGTTTGTACATCGTATGTATACATGTTTAATTATATATGTAAATGTATATAGAATTCTTTGTCATTTTTCAATCATTAATTCTTTTTCATGTTGGGTGTTGGATGTATACATTTGTGTGTATATATGTGTATATATATGTGTGTATATATCTATATCTATATCTATATATATATATACATACATATATATATATACATACATACACACACACACACATATATATATATATATATATATATATACACACACACACATATATATATATATACATATATATACATATATATATATATATATATATATAAGTATATGTGTATTTATATATGTATCTATGCATATATGTGTATCCATAAAATGAAGAGTTTTATGCTCTATTTTAAAGTGTCTTGAGATAACACTTGTTATAAACTGGTGCTATACCATCAAAAGATTGATTTACTGATTGATTTCCCTTAGTAGAAGATCCACTGTCCCTGAACTGAGCCCTGATTGGCTGATAAGCGGGTGTCCCTTCCTAGATGTTCTATAGCAGGACTATTCAATTAGAAATTTAGTTGGGCCAGATTTTCAGACTGAAGACATAAGCGGGGCTGAACATTTTTGGCAGACAATGATCAAAGTTTACCACTTAAAAGAGACATAGATAGATAACAAGCACACTGGATGTTAATTAATTTACTGCCACATCCAAAAGGGCATAAACTCAATAAAGAGCAGTTCTTAAACTAAACTTCTGCTAACATACTGTTTCTTTAAATGTAACACTTCAAACAGATAACTTCAACATGTTTTGACAGGTAAACTCAAGCACATACTAAGGTGTGTATGAGCATAAAAAGTGCAGATTAAAAACACCATCTTTTAGTCACATTTGAAAGTGCATTAGAACTAACTTGACTAACAACATCCTTTTAGACCGTGTTGCATTCAATGTCTGTTTTTGTAAGACCTCATCAGCGTTTGCAAAAGTTTTCTTTGGTTTTTCTCGCCGGACTAAGTTCCAATCACTTTGATTTGGGGCCACTCGAGGGCTGCTGTCAGGCCGCAAGTGGCCTGCGGGCCGCTAATTGAATAGGGGCGTTCTAAAGGCTTAACCCTATAAAGCCAATTGCATCATATTTCATACATACTTTTATAATACCTCTTTCTACTCAATATGATCAACAAATTACAAAAAAAAATCTGAATACAATCAGTAAATGATAAAAATGCCCTCAAATGGATTATCAGTTGCCAAAAACACCTAATGTATCAAATGAGATACGAAAAATCGATATGTTGAATTTTATGGACATTTTGATTTTTATGGATTTTAGCAGAAAGTGAAACAAATATTTCAGCTCCAAAAAATTAGAATTTTCTGGCTATAATCTATGGTCTGGGGCTTTAAAGGATTAACACAGAGCAAGAAAGGGGGCAGAACTCTAGTGATCTCTTGTGTGACTTCAGTAATAAGATGTTGACAGATAATCATATTATTTTGGACCAATGATGTAAAAAATAAACTGCTTACCGCTGCTTTAATATTGAATATAAATATGACTTTAATCACTGATGTAGAGGCAGGAGGCAGCGCCACAGTCCAAATTATGTCAAATACTCTATTTCATTGTGTTGTTTATTAGAAGTGTGCAACAGTGCACTTACAAAAGGATCCAATGATGATCTATGATTTATGATTATATGACTGACTTTTCAGGAGCTCACCTTTAGTTGATTTCTCTTTGTAAGTAAACCAGTAAAGCTGGACTTTTAGGGGTAAAGGTAATTCTACAGATTAGAGATTGGAGTAGTTAGCACTCATGGAGTTGCAAAAATATGACAAATAATCAAGATTGTTGTGAAACCAACATTCTGTCTTTGAATCCACAATCGTCCCAGCTCTACCCCAGCTTTGTCCGGCCCTCGTGGTGCCGCAGATCTGAGTGGCAGGAAACATTCGCTTCACTGTTGAAGTAAGAGGCTGCATTATTCCCACAGTCTCCGGGGCTGACAGGCAGAGAGCTGACGTGCTGCCATATTGTGTTTCATGTACAGTGATTGCTGCAGCTCAGAGTGCTCAGAGGTGAGATCTGAGCGGACGGCATGACGATGAACGAAGCGTGTCATTGGGCCCCGCGGGGAGAGGACTGTCATTAGCTGCAGGAAGTTGATGATTGAGTAACACTTTCATACTGCTGCGGAGGAAAAACAACCTGCCGCCTTTAGCAAAATCGATAGAGTTTGAGCCGTCGGAATGCAAATAGCGACTATCTTGGCGGCATGACACAGGATGATGCACCATTACTTATTCCGGCTCCATTCAGTGTCATCATTAGCCTTTACAGAGTCAAATCCGCTCAATAAAGGGCATTATTTCCTAAAGGATAAGCGCTGCATTAATCCTTTTATGCTGCTTTCAGCGGGGTTGAGTCTCCCATAGCTAATATTAATGTGCAAGGTGTCAAGAGTGAGATGGCTAATCCCGATAACGCAGGATGTACAGTCAACTTTTAGAGATGGCTATCTGCCCCGGACTCCTAATAGGCGCAGGAACAGGATGTGCTTTTAAAGCCGTCGCCTTCAAAGAAAATTTTCAACGGGGCTTTCTGAGCGGAGAAGATAAGCCAGAGAACGGGGGAGGACAAAATAAAAATGATGCTCGCCTCAGAGAGGAAAAATAGCTTCCTGATATAGTCCTAGCTCCCCTCTTTAAAGCTGACACCTAGAACATACAGTTTATCAATTATACATGAAGCCAGAATCCATCTTCTGTTGGCAGCTTGTTTGGATCCGGCCCGAGCCCTCTCTCTCTCTCTCTGTGGTGAAATGTGTCTGGGAGCCCCCCATCCCTCCTGTCGCCTTTTTACCCACTCACAGCCTGTCCTTAAATCAATCCCTTTTTAGGCCTGAATTTATTTTTCCTGTAACAAATCTGTCTTGGCAAATGATGTCACATAAGCGAGGAGAATGACAGCCTGATGTCTATGCAGGGGAACATCAACCTTGCTCCAGCAGCCCTCCTCCCAAGGTGAGTAATCACGCTGAGGAGCGGTGCAGCGCGTGGATGCCAGCCAGAGTCCAAACAAACCCGGAGTCTGTTGCTCAAGATAAACAAACCAATTAGGGGGAAGGCATGTTATTCCTCAGTTGGTGGGATATTTGCTAGATGGAAAATAATCAATGCATTCTTATTTCCACGGGGGTGCAGCCGAAAAAAGTCCTGAGCTGAATAAAATCTAGGCTGAGGGAAGAGAGTGAAATTATTCATTAGAAAAAATAAATAATGGGACTAAACTAGCTACTAGTCATGTAATTAATCCATGCAGGCTCAGTGGAGAGAGCAGAGCACAGAGGGGAAGATTCATCATAGCTTTTTCGCCCCTCGCTCCCAGGGATACATGCCCTTCTTGTGTGGATGAGTCAGCTTACATCTTCTGACAATTGTGAGCCGAGGGCTTTGTCAAAAGGAACCGCAGTTATTGTTTTGATTGGTTCCCGCTCTTGTTATGTAGGGAGCGCAAAATGCTTTCAAATGTGATTGCGCCACAGCAGCTGAAAAAATAAGGCACGCACAAACAGAGCATCAAAAACAGGAAGATGTCTGCTTTTCGCTTGCAGAGGAGAGGACAATCATTTGGCACTTTGGCGTGGCTCCACGCTGGAACAGGCCGTCCTATCAGTAATTGCGAGGAGCCGGGGCCCCGTTTGGCCGAGCTGGAGTATTAGACGACTGGGCTCGCGGTGCGTGACATTCAAGCCGGCCAATAACGGCGGACATGCTAATCAAAGCGGCCCGATCACAGCCTGACTGGAGGACTGTGCCCGGGCGGGATGGACATGCAGCTGTTCAATCCCCCCCCACCCCCCTTAGGGCCCGGGCACCAGGCTCACCACTGGCACAAGAGTTTAGATGATGCCCAGGAAGAAAAAAAGACATGGCGGAGGGACTCGGGAGGGAGGCTGACAACGCCACACATGAAAAATAAATCACAGCCAGCTTGTTAGCATGGCATGGGGAGAGGGGAAGAGGAAGAGAGGGAGGCCGAGAGGAGAAAAAAGAACTGGGTTAAGAGATTTAATGTGCTGCTGAAAATCTGACACTTGCCAGAGGTCCAAATGTTCCACCAGAGCAGCGGCAGCCCTGCAGGCTAAGTCTCTATAAAGCCTCACAAAGCTGCTTACAATATACACTTGAGAAACAATAGATAAGGTCAGGGTACTCGCTGTATCTGAGTGGGACCGCGTATGAAAAATAAACACTTTTCTGCTGCACGTGTGAACCCCAGACACCCCAGGAAGATGGACAGAAAACACTGCTGCAACTGTCGAGATAGTTTTAGTCAATCAATTCAAATAAGAATGAAGATCATTACAGTAAAATTCTTTGAGCAAATGCTAGTAAAATTAACTCAGTAAAATCAATTTCAGGTTTTGATAAATATTTCATTGCTTTTGTCACAATGTCTACCAAAAAAGATAACGACAAGTACCTTAAAAACATAAATAAATGACCATCATTTACACAGAACCCAATGCCAGTGAAGTTGGGACATTAAGTGTAAATTGTAAATGAATCAAAACACAATAATCAGCAAATCTTTTCCAACCAGTATTCAATTTCACACACTACAAAGACAAGATATTTCATGATTCACTCATCTTGAATGTGATGCCTGCAACATGTTCAAAAGAAGTTGAGACAGGTGACATAAAGACTCTGTTACCCATGAGCACGCACGGCGACTGTCGTAAAGACGTGACCCAAGCCAAAGCGTGTGTTTGTTGTGATGCTAATGAATGCAGCTCGGACCTTCCTCAGAACTCTGCATTGCTTTAACAACTTCTTTTTTCAACAACTTACAGGATGCAAAGCAACGAGGTAATGTATCTCTTTCTAGTTACGTAGCGGTAGTTTTTGATGTGTGATGACAAGCAATTTTTGGAAAACTTAGTACTGTAGTTTTGTAGCTGGATATATATTGCTACTTACAGCCCGGTGCTCTAAGACGTGTTTGAATAATATAAATTTGCTTTTAGTTTTAATTGTCTCGTTCCTGAAGTTGAGTATCCAGGCCAGTCCAGCCCTGTCCCGACCGCGAAGCTAAGGAATAGCATTTATAGATAACCTATTTTGATGCTATAAAACTCATCTTAAAGTGTGTATTTACATCAGGCATATATCTGAAAGTGAGACTTTTTTGTAATTACTTAGAAACTCCTCATAGCATCTTTAACAAGTGCTTGTGGACTGAGGACAGTAAGTGTTGAAGCTTTGTAGGTGGAATTCTTTCACATTTTTTGCTTGATGTACGACTTCAGTTGCTCAGCTGTTAGAAGTCTCTTTTGTTTTGCACTTCATAATGTGCCAGACACTTTCAGTCTGGACTGCAGCAGGTCAGTCTGGTCCCTGCTTTTGTAACTTTAGCAGAATGTGTCTCTGAAATACGTCCTTTAAAAAGATGGATGGCAAAAATGTTGCTCCAAAACCTGTATGAACCTTTCAGCATTAACAGATGTGCAGGTTACCCATGCCATGGGCACTAAGACCCATCACAGATGCTGTCTTTTGACCTTTGCTCTGATAACAGTCTGGATGGTCCTTTTCCTCTTTCACATCCATGATGTCCAAAAACAGTCTGAAATGTGGACTCAGACCACAGCAGACTTTTCCACTTTGCCTCAGTTCATCTCAGATGAGCTCGGTCCAGAGAAGCCGGCGGTGTTTCTGGATGTTGTTGATATTTGTCTTTACATGGTAGAGTACTAGCGACCCCGGAGATTTCCTTCCATCCGCCCCCCTGAGTATTATTTTACAGAAGAGGATTTGGGCCACTGCAGAGGAAGTTTTTGAGGACATTTAGCTTTTTCTTTGACTGTGAAAAATTAACAATATATGCAGTGTGAAGTATGGATTAATTCTCAAAGTTCTTGCTTTTCTCCTCATAATTTCTGCAGTTTTGATTTTTCTTCAGCATAATTCTAAATGTAATCTTAGAATTCTGAGTTTTCCCCTCATTTTACTAAAACTAATCTCAGAATTTAAAAAAAATCCTTCCAGAATTCTGACTTTTTACAGACTTGAAAACACCTTTAACCCAACATTTTGGTCTTTCATATTCCTAAACATGAGGAAATGTGCAGAGTAAATTTTTTTTTGTTTTAAGAAAAGCTTGTCGTCATTTGATGCCCTCAATTATTAATGAAACCCCACGCTGCTGCTTCAGGACTGGTGGACCAAAACACGTCATTATAATTGTTTTTAATTATTATTATTAGTGTTTTCTGAAATCTGGCCCCAAGAGCATGTGCCAAGGAAAAAAAATGGCCCTTGTAAAAATGTAGTTGATGATCCCTGTTGTAGATGTAGAGATGAACTGTGTAAGCTGACGATGGTTTTCTGAAGTGTTCCTGAGCCCACGTGCTGATATCCTTTACTGAATGATGCTGTTTAAAATGCAGAGCTGCTAAAAGCCAGGCATCCACTGTGCAATTTTTGGCCCTTTTTCACACAATTTTTCACCCGTGCGACTATTTTGGAGATCGGGCCGAGTTTCAGCTCAATCGTGCGTCTCACATCGTGTAGTATACACGAGGTAACGAGAAGCGATTAACACCTCACGACCACCTCCCGATTGATCGGATGAAAAGCAAATCTGTTTGAAATCCTGGTCGCCCCTCGTGAGGCTATGTCACACTACACATGCGCAAACGTAGATACAGAAGAGAAAACAAATGCACAAAATGGAGCAGCATGGCATCACAGCGGACCTGGACCCAAACAATGGAGGGTCGACTTGTTGAGCTGTGGCAGGCACAGCGGAGCCTATTCGGGCAATGTGTTTTTGTTTGTTATTCATTCGCATCTGTAAGCATCCGACCACTTAATACTTCTTCTTCTACTACTACTCTAACGTTGCATTTCCGGATACAGTTGTCCGACATGTTGTCATGTATTATAAGACTTCATATTATAAGTTCTTATAATACATCCATGCGTGTCATAAATGGACGAACAGTGTGAGCAGTCAGATCGCATCCGAGCATCGGGTCGTATAGTGTGAGAAGAAGAATCGTGAGCTGTGAACTGTTAACCCCTGCGACTCACTCGTACAGTATGAGCAGCATCTGAACACCCCGATCGAAAAAGTCGTACAGTGGATGCCCGGCTTAAAGGATCGAAGGTCACAGGCATTCAGTGTTGTGTCCAGCCTTGCCACTTATATACAGAGGTTGTTTTCTAGATTCTCTGAATCCTTTGATTACATTATAGACTGTAGATGATGAAATCTCTAAATTCCTTACACCTGGACTTGCTTGTGAGCGACTGATCCTTGGTTATTCACCTGCTGAATTTTCCAAACAGGTGTGTTATGGAGTATTCCTCAACTTTCCCAGTCTATTGTTGCCCCTGTCCCAGTTGTTTTTGGAACATGACGCAGGCATCAAATTCAAATTGAGCAAATATTTGCAAAAAAACAACAACAACAAAGATGATCAGTTTGAACATTAAATAGTATAACAATAAACAGGACTAAACATGGAGAATCAGGGTTTCAGTTTTATGCAGCTAAAATCTGGAACAGTCTTTCTGAAGATGTGAGACAGGCCTCTACTCTGACAATGTTCAAATCTAGGCTCAAAACAGCTCTGTTTAACTGTGCATATGACTGAAAGGATCTGATCTGCACTCTTCTTTTTAAATTTATTTTATAATGATTGTTGATTTTATTTTGTATTTTGATTTTTTAAAGTGATTTTATAATGATTAATGTTCACTCTATTTTGTACTGTGATTTTAATGCATTTTTCTTGTTCTGTAAAGCACTTTGAATTGCCTTGTGTATGAATTGTGCTCTACAAATAAACTTGCCTTGCCCTTGCCTTGCCTAGTAGGGGTGTAACGAAATGGTTAACTCACAAAACGATAAGAAATAGGAAGCAAGGGCTCACGATTCAAAATAAAGATTATAGAAAATCCCCAACAGTAGGAAATTGTGCAAAAATCTCATTTTCTTTATGTTATACATTTCCTATATTTCTGCTTTGTTGTGATTCGTTCAGGCACTTATGCAGGCAGCTTGGGGTCCTAAAGAGTTGTAGTAAGAACGGAGATTATCGCGAACGTATTCGGAGGAGTTTTTATGTATCTCAAGTTGGCTGTGATGCGTTCTTGGGGATGTAAGTGAACTGTCGGATGGCAGATGATGTTTAATGATTGTTTATCTTTTGTATGGACTTCTCAGACGGCATATTTTCTGTCGTTTTATATGACAGTGAAGAGTATATTCCTCCGTGGTACACTGCTAACGCTACATAGCTACATGAATACTGCATTTTAAGTCCGGTGGACATTTACTAATTTGTGCTTTTGTTTTTATTATTATTTACAGAAATGCCATACACTGTCAACTCATATGGTTGAGATGCTAAACAACTACTGTTCGAGTCCATGTAGTTCATCTTTATACACTCCTCGTGTAGTCTCCATACTTCCTGCTGATATTGTACTGCTGCAAAAGGGAGATAAAGAGCTGAACTGTGATCTGTGTGTCGTCGTTTCACTCTCTGACCGGAGTATCTGATTGGATGAGGTGTCCCAGCACTATTCTAAATAACAATACAGTCCAGCCTATCGCTAATACTTTATTTTCTTCCTAATGCAGATATACAAAAAATATTGTTGCATCAGTACAAAATAAATGCTCTTTGAAAAAAAAAAAAGTACTTTTTCCCCTTATTTAGACTACAGTGCAAATACAAACATCAAATCTCAATAAAAAGTGCTTTGTTGTTGTAACAATCAGGATAAGTACATTCTTGAATGAAAAGGAAAACAAATAGCAGTCCTCAGAGCTGCAGTTTAGACCTATAAATGTCTGAACTGTGAACTATAATATTTAGCCTATAACAGTGCATATACTTCTGATCTTCAAGTATGATCAAATTCTGTCAACTCAACAGTAGATGCAAAAATCAAATATTGTTTTTTTATGCAGACTTACACAAACATACAGTTGCTGCCTGTCTGCAGTTCAAAGTAGTTGGTAGTTGTACTCGCAGCAGTATACGGCGAACTGTAGCGGCATACTTTGTACACGGTTGTTTTGTCCACAATCTTCTCACAATTCTCTCGTCTTTTACACGGGAAGCCAAAATAGGTCCACACAGCTGATTTATTTGACTAAGAAGCGTCACCCCTATTATTATTCCACCCCTATTAAATAGCTTGTCTTTGTGGTGTATACAACTGAATATAGGTTGATGATTTGCAAACCACTGTACTCTGTTTTTATTCATGTTTTACACAATGTTCCATCTTCATTAGAATTGGGCCTTTACATTCAAAGCCCGTTACAGAAAGCCTCCATTATTAGTGTCAATCTGAGGTGTGATTTAATAAATATCTCCAGGATTATAACTTTAATGAAAGTATTATCAAATCCTTACAAAACACTGAATTATCCCCACAAGTCATTAGTCTGCTTTAAAGAGGGAGAGGGAAAAATTACTGGCAGTTTATAATGGATCCAGGCCAAACTGGCAGAAGGACGATATGCATGGGCTTATTACAGACCATAAACAAATTACACCGACATAAAAGGGAAAAAATGAAACCTTGCAGAAGGAAACAATTCTCAAAGAATGGTGTCCAGCATCTGCTGCACAGAGCCGCACATCTGTGTTAATCCTTTGTAGGCCGCCTTCAGGAACTGCAGAGCTGACCCCAGCGTGTAGAGGGGAATATTCCAGCAATATTTATTCAGTCGAGGCTTTGTGATAATATAACAGCGTCTGACACTTAACTCGACTCCCAATCTTTGCCCAGGAGACACACTATCCTAAAGCGTCTGCGGTTTCATCATGTGAATCTTAATCAGATACTTAGCTGGTGGAGCAGGTTTTTTCCCTCTCCCTGGTGAGAGTATCAACACATGGCCATCAGGCACAATTCACGGCCGCAAAGTGGCTATTTATTTTCTGCTCAGCGTTACTTGACAAATAATTACTCAGTCTATTCAATTAAGCGGTGGAACTCGCACAAATGGCCACAACAACCCGGAGAACGGCTGAAACATTATTCCGCGGTTTTACAACTCGGTCTCATGAATAAAAAAAAGCCACAAACACACACAGTAGGAGCTTTGAAGCCGAGGGAGCAGAGGGACAAGGTGATGGAAAGTAGAAATATCATTAAGCCTGAACTTTTTCATCCCTTTTGCAGCGAGGCAGGAGGAAAACAGACTTGTTGCCGGTGCAGCAGATGCACACAGTAATCCGGGGTGAAAGGACATGGTGTTTTCCCTGCTGAAAGAAGAAAAACTGTTTTTACAAGGTAACGTGGGTGTACAAGGAGAGAGTCGCTGCATGCTGGCAGAGTAATATGGACTACAGCCTGGAAGCCTGCCAGAGTCCAAAATATGTACCCCCCCTCCTCCCTCCAAGAGGCAATTACTCCAGATACACACTGGATTAAAGCTGCTTTTTCCTAATACTGTTCTTCAAATTAGGAATACTGAAATAAATACTCCTAAAAATAAAACAGGCAAAAGCTCTGCCAACCGTTGGAGCGTTTCCACAAACTAAATAAAATCTCACAAATCTAAACTAAAATAGATCGCAGCTCTGTGGGAAGGACTCTTCTGCTCGGCAAAAAACACAATGAAGTGAACTTTGGCACCCCGTAAGCTCCATCCACAACCATCACAAACAGAGAGGCTTTTTCAGAGCTTACTGTGTTTATGCTGCAGTTAATCCAACAAATAAATCAACAGCAGAGGGACACCTACCAGCACAATGTACAGTACCGTATGGTTATGATACTTTACAAACTGGATTTTAGTTTTGTAACTTCACATGCACTTTAAACATGACATTTTTACAGTTTTTTACCAAAACTTCTGCTTGTATATTTGATTTTTGTATGCCTATTAAACCAACACTATGTAGCTTTTCAAACATAATATAATCCTTCGATATTCATTGTGATGGTCCACCACTTTACAATGAGTTCAATGACACCTCTGTCGTGGTCTGAAGTGGTCTGTATCCCTTTAACTGGCGCTATGTAACTTCGAGGTGGATGGTGGGAACCCTGCCACACTAAAAAACTACACGTTTGGACTGCTTTACGTCATACGTCACTTCCCCCGATTCCTGATTCGTTTAAAACACGGAAGTCTCAGCAAAAGCCAGTCGCGGAGCTTTAACCATGGCGGAGGCAACAACGTCAGGAAGAGAAAAGTTTTGTCGGAGGATACAAAACAAAGAAAGCGAGAGGAAAACAAGCTGAATGCTCGGACAGGAATAATCATCGGTTCGGCGTTCACTCGCTGGCGTGAAATAAAAGACGAGGAGAGATGTCCGACTACTATCAGGTATGTTAGCGACTAATTTATGATGAAGTTCCTCAAAAAACTTGACAGGAAAAAAGTACAGCACAACAAATCCAGAATGTACCAGTATGTAGTTTTGTTTAGACCTATTTCAAGTGTGCCATATCGCCAGCTCGTCATTGTCTTTACTTTTATTCACCTTATTGCTTCAACGATGCGCGCTAGAGCTCATGGGTAGTTGAGTTCTCTATCTGGTCAAGCGAGGATCTTCCATAGTGCTGCTTTAAGTGAATAAAGTGATTTAGGGCGTTAAAGGGTAGAAAACAGACAATTGCCCAAGTCCCTCCGATCCGAGTCTCAAGCAAGTCCAAAGTTTTTTCTGTTGTGGGCAAGTCGAGTTGAGTCACAGGTTTTAACAGGTCGAGTCCCTCACCATTGTTCCCCAGTCCACCTAAAAAAGCACTCCGATTTTTATCTTGAAGAGAGAAACCTTATCTTTCCAAGGTCAACGTCAAAAAACAGCATCAGACTAGTCTGCCTGGATTAAAGCAGCATAAAGCTGTTCGTTTATCCATTAAGACATTACATGTCTGATCATTTAGACCTACTGTAGGTAGATGGGAAAGGCTACATTAAACAAATGGCATGTTTCATATAAAAAAAATATGTTTATTTAAACAATTTTGCAACATTTATTTGCAACAATTAGGGGCTCAACTTGCAATTCTGATTTTTTTGTCTGAGTGCCTTTTTTAGAGGTATCAACCTTAACAAAGGCAAACAAAGTAACAGTAAGACTGAACAGTTCAAAGTTTTTCTGTAAACAATCTACAGAAAAAAAAACTCATTTATGAAAGCAAAGTGCTTCTGTAAACAGGCTACTGCAAAATCTGACATATAGGAACAACATTTAACCTTCAAATTTAACTTAATGTGGAAATGAAACAATCATATATGCAAAGAAAATAATTTTGGGCACAGAAGACAATAGTGGTTGCCAATTTGAAACCCATGTCCCACCCTGCCTACTGATCATCACTGTAGCAGGTGTGTGGTAGGAACGTATGTGTGTAGTACTGTGCTGTGTACGGGACAATAATAGGTGACGGACAAGTGTACTGTGAATGGAGTATCAAGAATGCCATATATCTCCTGTCTGGCTCTTCATGTAAAGCCTGAGTGGGTGCAATTTTCCGAATCATCTTGTCTCAAGGCAGTTCGAGTCTGGAGACATTTTCTCCGGAGTCTGAGTCGAGTTCCAAGTTGTTACCTCCCGAGTCCGAGTCGAGTTGCAAGTCGTCTCCATCGCGGCTCAAGTCGACTTGAGTCCAAGTCCCTATTGTCTGGTAGAAAATAAGCTCTATGTGTTGAAAGAGTTTTGGAACAGCTGCAGTGATGGACTGAAATCATGTAAAAGAAAAGGTGGGTTTAAATTCATCTTAACACTGAAATATCAAACAGATACAGAATGGAAAAACAAAGAGAAAATCAGTAACATCATGGGTATTGTGTATCCAGTGATGTGCCACTACTGCCTTTGTTTTGGAAGTTGTTGTTATTGTTATTATTTGTCTGAGCTTATTGTTGCTTTGTGTTGCTTAATATATTATTGGCTATGACCTGAAGAGTGCATGATGTGAAATTAAAGATGCTATGAGGAGTTTCTAAGTAATTACAAAAAAGTCTCACTTTTAGATATATGCCTGATGGAAATACACACTTTAAGATGAGTTTTATAGCATCAAAATAGGTTATCTATAAATGCTATTCCTTTTTTTATTTTTATTTGTTTGTTTTTATTGGATTTTTTTTCTTTACAGATACAGGGTCTATTTTTTCTTGTTTTTGATTTGTATAATGATTTTTATTTATATGCAATTTTTCCCCAAAGGGAGTCCATTTCATTTTCATTGTTTTTTTTTTTCCTTTTTAGGGGGGGTTAAATTTATTATATTGTTTGTTTGATGTATTTTAATAAAAGGCTCTTGACCTTCCAATTACAGTTAGATACTCTTAATAAATTAAAGTTTATTGCTTTTGATACGGTGTACTCACTTTATTACAAGATATATTATAATTACATTAATGAAAAAATGATGTTTCAAAACAATATTGGCAATAATTTTTTTTACAATTATCGTCCAGCAAAATTTGTCATCATGACAGGCCTAGCTGTAATATTTGCATTTGCTTACCATGATATTTTATTTTGTTGGATTTGTATAGATGTATACATATGTATGTTTTTCCATTTAAGTTTGAAATAAACATTCCTTCATATATCTACAATATGTAATTTTAATTTGGCTCACTCATACATTCATAGCCTTCTAAAGACGACCATACAGCCCGGTGAACCTCAGCTTATACAATAGATTTTAAAATTGATCATTAATGTGAATCTTTTTGCCAAGGCTTGTTATTTCTCTGTTTAGTTCACTCTAGTCCCTGATTCTTCTGGAGAATATTTTTAAGATTTTTGCCTCAAAATCCAATCAGATATTAGATTTCTGCATTCACATAAACCCCTTTATTTCAGCCCTGCTCAAAACAGACTGTTTCAGTATTGGCATAACTCTAATGGGAATCTTTAGAGCAGTATTAAGAAATTAAATTGGGGAAAATGGGCCCTATGTGTTGTGTAGCAGTAAGATGTAGATTCAAGTTAGTTCACTAATCTTATTTATGTTTTGTTCTATTTGTATCCATACATTTATGAAAAATGTTCTATTCCAACATCACAACTGCAATGTGTGCACATGCAATGGCAGTCACATGGCTCAGAGCACCTTAAGCTTCCATTTGTGAGTTTGATGGAAACCAGAAACAAAACTATTCTTACTTAAGAAAATCATAGAGGAAGATTTGTTTTAAGCACCAAGTTGCTCGTGCTACTTTGAAACAAACGTGTACTTCAGTTGTGGGTGTAAAAATCTGAAATTCCCAACCACAGGACGACTCATTAAATTAAAAGAAATGTACAAATGCAAAAAAAGAAAATGTGTCAATATGCACTTGAAACTTAAACCGAATATTAACCATCTATTGTTTTGAGCTGTAAATGTGTATATTTATGGCTTCATTATTTTTTTATATATTTGTATTTGTTTTGCTTGTTTTTGTTTTTATAGTCAAAGAGTTGTTGGTGTAGGCTATTGAAAATCAACTGTATGTAATGTCAGATCATATTTTCTTCTTTTTGTTAATTGTTAAAGTAATGGCAGACAAAAAATGACAAAAATAAGAGACATTTCTCTTCTTGTTGCTCCTTTCCTATCATGGATGTGTTTGTTTGAGGGTGTAATGTGCACTTATGTACGAATTTGTCGTCAACTTCCATGTTAGGAACAAAACTAAACTAAGAGCTAAGAGGGCTTGTCATGGTTTGGGTGGGGGTGCAGATTGTATTTTTCAGAAGATCTGAAGTAACATTTATTCAAGTCTAAAAGAGGCATGTTGATAAAAAACAGGCTATCTCTGACACATTTATAATTCACTATGTGCTGCTTTAATCAACAATTGTCTCGTTTCTTCTTTACATTTGGAGGCTTCATACATTTTCTTGGAACACTAACCATCTAACACATGAAATACTCAAATGTTTATTGCTTTGGTGGCACCAAATGGTTATTTGAAAGACACATGGGAGAGCAGAATGACTGAAATCAACACAAACTGTGAGACATTAAGTCTCGAGCTGTGTTGCTCTTTCATTTGATTGTCAGTGATATAGAAAAAGCTCTTAAGACTTCACTGTGTAGTCGGCAACAAGTTGGTATTTCATGCTGTCGACTCTTAGCGGCGTTAAAATGGGATGCTTGCTATTCCTTCATCAGGTTTGTAAACGTACAGGATGAGCGCTTCATTTGCATACAACTGTTTATTTTCATGGAAATTCCTCGCTGCTCTTGGAAATAATTGTATTTTATGGGAACCATATTTTACTCCTTTTCTACAGGCTTTTGTTCTAAATTATTGAGCTTGTTGTTTTGTTGTTTTATGTGCAGGTAGATCCTGGGATGGCAATTCAAATAAGCTTTAAAAAATAAAATGAAGGGAGTTCACACTGGCCCAATGTTTCTGTAAACCTGTGATGTTCCTGAGCGCATGTAGTAAAGTCCTTTAAAGAATGATGTTAGTTTCTAATGCTGTACTGACTGAGGGATTGAAGGTCATGGGCATTCGATGGTGGTTTTTGGCCTTGCATCTTATGCGCAGATTTCTCCAGTCTTTCTCAATCTTTTGGTGATATTATGGACTGTTGATGATGAAATCCTTACATTTCTTGTAATTGTGCATTAAGAACTTTATTCTTTTTTTACTTTATTTTTTTATTCGGCAGATATATTATTACATATTATCTCACAGTTACATCTGTTAAAGTTACAAAACACTTTTCTGAGACATTCCATTCTTCAGTTATCCAAATGTTACCCTTCCATCGTAGTTTTTTATATTTATATATTTTAAACAATGTGGTATAGTTAAGTAGAAAAGCACTTGGAGAGCGCAGACCTCCGCCAGTGCCACATTCCTCTCCCATATTGTGATTTTAACCATTTATATTAGTCCTACCTTTTTTTCATTTAAATATTTAGATTCATTGACCATGAAAACAAATCATTAGCAATTGGATTCATAATGATATCTATTTTAGTTCAGTAGTGATTCACAAAAATCACATTTTTCGTCATGGTGGTTTTCTTCTGGATTGAGCTCCAAAGTTTTTGAAGATCCAACAACTCAGATTGAACACTCCAGATTCCACAGTATCTTGGTTATTTTTTGGCATTTGCTGCAAGTCTATGCCTTTATTTGTTCCCTTGTTATGACGAAAATTCCAAGGATATCTAAATTTTTCTTGTTCTGGATCAGAGAATCAGGAGTTTTGCCAGGATCCAGATCAGTCTTTGATATCTTGTGGAAGCTGTTGGAAACTTGTCCTGTATTTTTAGTGGAGTAATATGCACAAATGCTGAAATGGTCCTATCTCACAATGTTAAAGAGTCTTTTAAAAATTCCTGGATCCAGACGGTTATCCGGATCACTCCCAAAATCTAATCATTTGTTCCTTGCCCCAGTCCAAAACCCCTGAAAATTCATCGAAATCCATCCATAACTTTTTAAGTTATGTTGCTAACAGTGAAACAAACACCCCCCCCCCCCCCCCCCAAAAAAAAAGAAATTGCCAGCAATACCATAGCCTCCTTGGTAGAGGTAACTCTATACAGTTGCGCATAGGAAGTTCTTCAGTCGATGGTTCACCAGAGTTCTATGATAAGGAAAACAAACTACTGCATATACATATATACAAATACTCACAGTATATCTGCATATACTCCTTCTCCACATACATGCTCACATAAAACAAGGCCAGGCAGAAGCTTACATACACATGGATACTTTTTGATGACCATATCTACATTTCATATTGTGAAGAACTTCATTTTTATTAACTTAACTTTATTCTTTTGAAACATGTTGCAAGCAAATTGAAAATAAGTGAATCTTTGAGAAGAAAATAGTAAATAATACAAGTTTGAACACTAAATATCTCGTCTTATTGGTGCAAATCACTGTATTCTGTTTTAATTAATGCTTTAAACAACGTCCCAACTTTATTGGAACTCGGTTTGTGGTTGCATAACCTGAGAAAAATGTAAGTGATCTTAAGCAGAAATGAACTGAGTGACTTCTGGAGATCATAAAGTTTGTTTAAATAACCATGTTGCACTTTCACTTCAGCCAAACATCTTAAATCTCTGCAGTGGAGTTCTTCTAAATCAGGAGCAGGGATAATTGTAAACATCCTAAATAAATCCCACTGAGGAGTGAAAGCCACAGGATGTCTCCACAGCCAGCGCCGCTTGGCCTCTCCACCCTAATTTACTACACTCCGCCCACTTGTGGCTCGCGGGGGCTGCGGAGCTGGCGGATCCTCCAGCAGGGCCGGGCCAGCCCATACGTCCCACTGGCACGGGGCGCCCCGCCGGGAGCCAATCACAGAGCTCTTACTCCTGACAGCTCATTACCACTCAATTAGGCAGGTGCACCTCCACGCTCAGCCCTCTGACAAATAGAGCCCTCCCAGATGCATGTTTAACATTGGGGAGAATTATACATTGACAGCAAACACTAAATGCCTCACTCTTATCACTTGATTGCCTCTAGATTTAAATCCTATAATTGGCCCAGGCCAGCGGGAGAAAAAAATAAATAAGCCAATAAATACGAGGCAGTCTTCTTGTAATTGAACAATTATGAATTCATATTCATAAGACGCTCGCTGGCAATTACAAATGCCATCTGATGAGGAACAATTTGAGATGACATTGTTCCATGCTGGTGTCAGGCTAATAAAGAAAAGACATCATCGTGGTCACTAGGATGTAACATTACACTTAGCTCATGGGTTTATCAGGATTTGATTTTTCTGTCCAGTTTTGGTTTTTGCATCCCAATAAGGTTTATTTTTTTCAAATTATATGCCAGTCTGAGGTACTAAAAGCTGTTTTTACCAGAGGACAAATGTGAATTTTCTTCATTGTTTTTCTGCCTACACAATTTCCTTGTTTCATTTTAAGTAAATAAAAGCATTTCTACAAACATTTTATGTATAATATAAAACAAGAAATTAAGAATTAATTGAAAATAAACAAATTCAACTTGAAAAAATACATATTTTTCAAGTTTTTAGACAAAAACAAACATTTCTTTTTCTTGAAAATACACTTGAACACATTATGATTTATTTGTAAAATTATAATTTTTCAGAGCAGTCACTGAACACAACATAATTACAATTGTTGAGTTATTTTAAGGCTCACCAAGACTTGTCGAGTATTCTTTAGCAATGACTTAAAATGAGTAACAATTTCTAATCAACTGAACTTTCCAAAAAGTTTGATTGTCTATTCATGGCTGTTTTGAGCCAATGAGGACAAACTTTTCCTGCTGCAGAGCTCAGTTTAAATCACAGTGAGATATGGCTTGTTGAGCTTAAGTTGATGCACTGTGCTGATGTGCTTGGAGTTCGTGTTCCACCTCAATTTCGATTTTAATATTTCGTTTTTATTTTTACAGTTTGCCTGTGTTTTGTTTGTTTGAATGAGTTTTCATAGTACTGTGTGATTTAGCTTTAACTCTTATTAATGAATTTTCACTTTATTTTGTTTTTATTTTGTTGTTAAACTTGAATGCTTTTTACAGTGTGCTCCATAAATAAAGTGGATTGGACTGGATTGCTAAACCAGGTTAATGTTTGGGCTTCAGAGCTTCAAAGAAAAAAAAGGGGGTGAATACTCTTCAATCTCACAACTTCTTTTGATTTTGATTCTGCAGGTGACGATTTCATTCAGATGGTTCACAGTTCATGTTTTTGTTATAGAGGCTAATGTTATCAGCATTTTCTACAATCTATTGGCTGTGTGACATTGACAAACAAGCTTAAAAAGTAGTTTTAAGAATTCAAAGCAGAAAATAAATTAAGTAAGTAAAATAATACATGAAGTACATGAAACCACACATTTTTAATACTTAAAAATGTGTTTCACAAGCTGTTCCCTGGATCTAAAGCCTTCATTGTCAACGACAGCCAATGGATTAAGTTCTGAATTCAGACTGAGGTTGGCAATACTGTGCATTGTGCAATAATCAGCAGTCATTATTGTAATTTTCACTGTTCTGCTTCCTTTAACTCCAGCTGATGGTCTGTAAGATGAGCATCTTAACTCAAATTTACAGACTCTGCAAACTGAATACGTAATAAAAGGCTCTCTCTTACTCAGGACATGGTAGAAACCAAAAAGCATACACATATTTAAACTAAATGAAGAAGGGACTGGCAGGATTTTCCTTTGCTGCTCCACACAGAGACATCCCAGATGAAGGAAGGTAACAGGTTAGCTTTAGCAGCGTGACCGCCAAGTACCGGTATGTGCCTCACTACAACTGTGTACTGTGGTGTAGCGCTCTATTGTCCGCTCTAATATTATTAGTTTCAGGATTGGAGTTTATTCAACCCTGTGTGCTGACTCACAGGAGCCGAGAACAACAAAAATGAAGTGAAAAGGGAAACAGCGAATAAAAACTGTCTGGATCCAAAACCAAGGGAAAAAAACACATCTTGAACTGTGGATATCGTATGAACAGATATGGTTCAAAATTTTAGTGAGAGCTTTTGCACCCCTAGTGGTCGCTCCAGAGATCAAAGAACATGCTGACAGAAGAGACTTGACTGCAGACGGACTAGACTTGGCATCCATCGCTCTTTGTCCTCCTCTAAAAGCCCACCAATTGGGTTTAAGGCTAACCCTGAGTTCACACCAAAAGTGACAGAATCGCTTGTCGACGCTCTAGTTACTCACGTCACGCTGCTTGTAAGTTGAAAACACACAGCAGCAAAGAGGTAGGGGATGCAATGTGAGCGACCAAAGGGGCGGGGCTTTGAAGTTGCGGTGCATGACTATAAACTGTCATTCTTGTTTTTACGCTTATATATGTATATATTTATATAAAGATTGCACTAAAATTACATAAATAAAAGACATAAGCACAAGTTTGCGACCCTTTAACAGTAGCCTGTTTAATTGTTATGACTCTACCCCCTTTTTAAGGAACTTTCGCATGAAGTGGGAGGTTATCTGGGGGGTTGGAAAGTATATATATGATGTACACAGGAAGGACTTTGGTTCCGTCTTGCATTATGGATCGCACTTGAGAAGCTGGAGACAGCAATGATATGTTTTTTCCCCATTGTTTTCTCATCCCTCTCAAACTTTTCTGCACGGGAATCTATATCGACCCCCAATTGGCTGTTTCCGCAGTCACGCTGCTGCTTATTTGCATAAAGTTGAGCTTCTCTCAACTTCAACTCGTCACGTGCAACTACTGCATCACGCCGCTTGTTGCCGCCATCGCCTTGGTCGCCCATGCTGGCTAACATTGAAAATGAATGGCAGCTGGATGTCGGGGACACTCAGATCGCTTCTGGTGTGAATGCAGGGTTAGAGTCAGTGGAGTTCATGGTTTGCTTAGCGAACTAGCTTCACTTCTGCTTCCACAATTTGGAAAAGCAAGAGTCCCTCATAGTGTGATTGTTGGTGCATATTGCTGCCCATAATCTCAGAGCAAGTGAATGAACGGTACTTGTGGTCTGAGTTTCCTCATCCCTGTGTGCTGACTCACAGACACAAACACAGCAGAGCAACTATGGAGAGAAAAGGGGAGCAAAAGACGAAAAAATGACAAAAAAAAGGAATTCACAAGCTTGAACTGTGGACAGCTTACTGAACGGTTCAACATTTTATCGAAAATTGTTGCATCCCTCGTGGTCACTTGTCTATTGTAACAACCTCCTGAGATCAGGAGACGTGCTGACACGAGGGGCTTGTCTGCTGACGGACAGGACTTGGCACCCATCTCTCTTTGTCCCCCTCTGAAAACCCACCCCTCACACAGAAAAATAGCAGCGAGGGGGTTTGACTTTCAAATTTTTTAACACCAGTGGGCACAGATTGTGCACATAACAAAACACAAGCAAGGCGAAAAAATGTTGATCCCTTGAGAACAGATTCTAATCAAGATGAAATGATTTACAAATCTATTTAATAAGGCTTGCCAGAAGTCAAACTTGGCATGTAAATGCGGTGGGGATTAAATTTCATCGGCAACCAAGACTGTAACTGATCGCCTGCAGACAAAGGGGGAGCCTGCCAGTTTTTTCTCTGCCTCCCTCCCTCCTTCACTCCCTCCTTCTCTCTCCACTGCCTGCATTTTGCCTCGTGATCCCTCCCCGGCTATGTGGAAGGACAGGGGCAGAGCGGAGAGTGGTGCAGTACAGAGTGAAAAAGGAAAAAGAGAAGAGACAGGAAAAATGAGGGAGGGAGGGAGGGAGGGAGAGAGGAAGATGGAGACAGGAGGGGAGAAATTTTGGAGATAAAGAGCAGCAGAGTGGAGGAAGAGAGGATGGAAAAGAAAGAGAGAGGAGGCTCAAGGTCAGCGTGAGGACAGTGTGGTCCTCGGAGTTGGACAGAGACTCAGCCGCAGTCACCTCTGTGCTAATCAGCCCTTCGGCTGGCTGATGAGATGTCACCGAGTTGTGTGTGCGTGAGGAGAAAAAAAAAAAAAAAAACTCCCTTCACTTTTTTTTGGCTGCAAATTGCAGAGGCTGGTGGGGCGGAGGAACAATGTGTGTGTGTGCCACTCTGGAGTGTAAGCAGTCTGACTCTGCTTGTGGTGCCAGTATTGCGCTTTTTTTTTTGTGTGTGCCCTCCCCTTCGCCTCCTTTTCTTGCATACGGTGACTGAAGCTGAACTCAGCTTTCCCCTGCAGCGAGGGCAAGAATACAACTGCCAATTAATGCTATATGCAGCGTGCCAGTGCTAACAGTACGAGGCGTTCTGCTTTAAGTTTGCAGCGCTGTTTGAAACAAAAAAAGGTGGGATAGCTGTTTCATTTTCCCCGGGCGTGGCTAACCTGGGGATTGCGCCATTAGCTTGAGGCGTAAACGAGCAGCGTCCGCAGCTGTGATCGGGTTTGTGACCTAACAGCGCTGCAGCTTGTGTCTCATTGGGTGAGTTTTGTGTACCAGGCCAGTTGGCAGGGGCGAGCGTCTCCTCCGTCTATCCTTGGGTTGTTTCTGACCATCTGCGCCCAGTCATTAACAGGCCTTTTCACAGTCGATTGTCTTGTTTGTCTCCCCCCTTTTTCTTTTTCCTGTTTTTTCTTGCATGTTTGCGAGATGTAAATGGCGTCTATGAGGGGAGGCCATTTTATTTGAGAGAGCTGTGGAGCCATAGGTTAATTCAAAGTGGCATCATGGAGGATGCATCAAACAGTGCAGATCAAATTACAGGGCAAAGCGCTCAGTGGTAAGAAAAACAAGCCAGTGGTATGCTGCAGAGTGTGTGTGCACGCTGTGTGTGTTTAGCGGCGAGTGGATGTGTGTCTGGAGGAAGAGAGAGGGGAGAGGGAGGCGAAGGAGACAGCAAAAAAAAAAGGGAGAGAAGAGGAGGTGGAGGAGGAGGAGGGTGTCCATGGAGGGCCAAGGGGGATGGGGATGGAAGGGAAGAAGGGAGGGAGGGGAGATGAGGCTAACTGGGCCAGCACGCACACATCAACCCCTCCAATTAGAGTCACTCATCTCCTCTTCACACAATGCATCACCCTCCATTTCTGATGTTTACAATCGTCGGGGAGAGGAATAACTGTAAACATCTCTGCAGCGGCGATGGCATTCAAGAAAGAGAGAGAGAGGGGAAGATCTCCTCTGCCTGAAATGCGTTTAGCCGTTCCTTCTTCCCCCTCACGCCTTTGTTATTGGTCTTTGTGCAACGATTTGCCTAAGGACCCAGATTTCCTAGCAACAGCCTGCCACCAAAAATTTGGCAGGAGTTCAACATTCTCTCTCTTTGTGAGAAATGGCAGCGCTGCCTCCCTGCTCTGCGTCTGCCACCAGCCCTGCTGCTCACTGCTGCTCGCTGCTGCTGGATGAGCGAGACCGGCTGCAAGAAGCTCCCTCTAATAATTCTGTTTTCATACCGGGCCCCTCCCTATATGCAGAACATGGGCCTCATCAGCTGCTGGGGGGCCTCACATTGCTCATTTTACTGAGGCCTGTATGAGGGCTGAATGATTTTAGGAAAGATTTTGATTTGATTCAAGATTTTGTTCAAATCAAGCTTCAGTGCAATTTTCACCATGTTTAGACAAGAGTAAGTAAATCAATGATCAAAATCACACAACACACCAGGAAAGCACTTGGAGAGCGCAGACCTCCGCCAGCACCACAGTCCTCTCCCATATTGTGATTTTCATCATAAATATTAGTCCTACCTTTATTTCATGTACATATTTAGATTCATTGACCATGAAAACATACCACAAGCAATTGGATTCATAATGATACCTATTTTAGTTCAGTAGTTATTCACAAAAATCACATTTTTCATCATGGCAGATCCAGACGGTGATTCGGATCAACACCAAAATTAAATCACTTCTTCCTTTGCCCATGCTGAACATTTCCTGAAAATTTCATCCAAATCCATCCATAACTTTTTGAGTTATTTTGTTCACAGACAGACAAACAGACTCTCCCAAAAACATGACCTCCTTGGCGGAGGTAAAAATTCATCTTTTAATGCTGGTGATAAATATTCATAATTTAAGGGATACTCAAACTACTACTACTACTACTCTACTCCTAAACAGAGGCTTTGTGTTGTTGACTTGCTTACCAGCACTTATGTAAATGCAAATTTATAAAATACTCAACACAACATATCCTGAGTCAGTCAGGAGGGCTGCAAAAAATTGCAGCTTTGGTGATCACATGATTTTTTGGATGAAATTGCAATTTCAATCATAAAAATGCCAAAACTTCCGCCCTATTCTGTATTAGAGATGTGGATACTTCCCTATGTCACGATTTTTTTGAACCTATTTCAGTGCAAGCTTTCACACCAGCTATGTTATTTCACTTAGCAAACTTTTGACTTTTATTTATTATTTGACCAAGGTTGATTATTCCACACATCCGACTAATTAAAACGCCTGTTGCTGGCATGCCACGTAGTCCTGGGGCAACGATTAGTTACCGTCTAGGGCTGCAAATCTGTCTGGATGCAGCAGAGAGCGATTGTTTTTTAGAATGTATTAAATCGCATCGCTCCTTATTTGCATAAACAGTTGCATCATAATTCGCAATCTTGGTGTGCAAAGGCCTTGAAAGTGATTGTACTATTTAAACTGATTCAAGATTCTCAATCAAAGCTCTTATGTCACTAGGAGGGCTTTCACACTGGCACAGTTCTGGTTCTTGAACTGGTTCTGTTCTGGATTCTCAGAAACTTGGTGCTTTCTTCAAACCAGCCAGCGTTCGTACCAGTTTAAGCAGAACTAAAGTGGAAGACCATTACTCTGTGTTACTCAGGCACAAGTATATACTCTGAGAAATTACTCATGCCACATGCCATCCCCACTCCATTAAGTCTACTGCTGGGACATTATAGTTTGCCACATAACTGTGACTCCATGTCTTCCACGTAAAAGTTGTTCAACATTCACAGTTGTTGAAAAAACGCTGGAGAGACCGATCACAATGGCAGCAGAGGAAAATGTCTATTTGTTACAGTTACACAGAAAATGGCTTTTCTCGTGATGCATCTCTGTGTGATCGACCCCTTAGCCAAATGGCTGCAACAACTATTACAGACTCTTTGGACTGACATAAGTGGAGGGAATCTTCCCAGGGTGAGGTAGGGCAAACGCTAAATGGACTTGAGCTTATACGGAGCTTTTCTAGTCTTTCTGACCAATCTATAGGCTTTTAAACCACAGGTCACAACTACACACTTACATCTGTACTCTATCAAGTTAGCACATCAACACAAATAGCTAACACAACAAATTAGCTTACACATTATTTAGATTATTATTATTTTAATTATTCTAAATGCATGTCTATTTTTATTGTGACACCCTGTGTTCTTTTCTTACCTGTTTACTACTATTCAGTGCTACTGAAACCTTAACTTCCCTTAAGTCTTCCCAAGCGATTACGAGGTTTTATTTCATTGAATCTAATCTAATCTATCTTCAGCCTTCATATAAGTCTACATACCACTGACGCAGCAGCGGGAGCAATTTATAGTGTTTAACCCAAGGACACGATGATAGGTGACTGCCATTGGTCACAGTACGTACCACCAGACCAAGGCAAAAAGCCTCACAGCTGAAGGGTAACAAGGAATCAAATTTTTGTTGTTGCTTTTTCTTCCTCTACCACTAACTTTGAAACTCCAACAATATGTAGTACTGGATATTTTATGATGTATTTCTCTGTGAAAAGATTCAAACTAAAATGTCCCAAAGTTCAGAACTATTGGACAAGTATTTTTAAAATAGTATTCGAAATACTGAAAATCCAACTGGTTCCTGATTAGCAGATTATCATTTTGGAAATATTTGACAACACAATACTAAACAAACAGCATCAATATTTTATTTCCTACAGCATTATCATTGTCAAAAGTTGCTCCTCACACACTGAAAAATAAAATTAAAGTACTAAGGTACACGTTTCTAGATAATCTTGCATATTTTGAAAAAAATGTGGTCACCTCTCTTACAATACTTGACTCCGAGATCCTGTTAATTTAATAACATTAACCTAGTACTATAAAATGACTAGTGAGATGGTTGGATGGGTGGGTGTGGGCCTGCTTTTTTCGCCAATGTGTCTAATCCATATCAGACAATAGAGACTTTGTTGGGTCTGAGCTGGGACAAGGTCACAGGTTGCTCCTTCAAATCAATGCCCCCACATTCCCCCCTCCCCTTTTGACCCCATGTACTTGTCTCTGTGTTTGTTGTAATAAGTTGCTCATGTGCTGAAGTGTTTTTTTTTTTCCAATCCCACACTGTGCTGCCCTGACAGGTGCCTAGTTTGGAATTGTTTTTTCCCCTCTCTTTTCCTCTTGTTTTCTATTCTGCAAGCACTTTGAGTTACATGAGTTGAAGGAAAAGTGCTATATAAATAAAGTTTGATTGATTGATTGATTGATTGATTGATCCTGCCATAATTAATTCAATTACTCATTATCTCTTGATATTAATCTAGGTTTTCATTTTATGTGTGTGTGTATGTACCTGCAGATATGTGTGTATAATAATGTATATATACAGTACAGTACCTGTTTATTCATGTAACTTTATGAATTTATTTTTGTCTACATCCTGGTTCTCACTTTGATGAGTGTTAATAATCTTTAGTCTCATTGTTTACCATTTATTAAACTTTTGTTTTCTTATATATTATACTGCATTTTATGTATTACACTTCATTTTGGTCTGTTTTATTTTTGTAGTCTTGCTGGGAATTAAATGTTTTAATAATCAATGAGCTGTCAACTTGAAGTTTTATCATAATGCTTCTCTAAACGTAACTTGTCTTACAGACCTTTAATGTCCCCTAAATTGCATAATTTGTAAGTGATATTTTCATTTGCAGCCTTATTTTTAGACTCTAATTAGACTTTCATCATATTAACTCTATCAGTCAGGAAGTTGATGAGTTTTTTGTCTGTTTATTTTTTTGGTGCAGATGTGACGTCATGATGATGATTGGCAACAGGTGTGATCACCACGTCCTATTTAAAGCTATGGTCTACGATTTGGAAGCTTTGTACATATTAATAACACCGTTTATAAGGCTGTTATGGTCCTATGGTCCTATCGACACAGTATAAAGACCAAAAAGAACGAAAAAAATCCATTCAGTATATCCACTGCAAAGCTGCATACTAGCTGACCAATCAAGCATTGAAGGCAGTAAGCTTCAATTGGTCCGTGAGTTGGTCCGTGAGTCCATCCAATCCCCTGTCTCTCTCACTACGCAGCGTCATGCCCATGGTCCCGTCTCCTACCCTCTACCTCCGGTGAGCAGCTAGCAGCGTTAGCTACTGAACTATCATGGAGCTGGAAAAGCCTAGCGCCGAAACCGGGAAGCCGCTTCCCTCCCCCGCGGGGCCCAACGGAGCTCTGCCCGCGGGTTGAGGCCTGTTAGCGGGCTAACGGCTAACGAATGGCCTCAGCCGGCTGTCAGACCTTCAGCATCGACTGTTTCGCCCCTGGTTGATCAGGTAATGGCTTTGTTTACTACAGTGGGAGATGTCTGCTGAATAACTCTGGTCAGTCTGTGCCTGTCCTGGCTAATGACTTGTAGCGGAGCGGGTTAGCCTGTTAGCCGCTAATCGTTAGCATTGTAAGCTGAGCTGGGAGGACAGGCCGAGAAAGATCAATCCTCCCCCACAATTGGCTCCGCTCTGGCGGCACCAGACCCGCATTGCCGCCGGTCCAATTGAAATGGCTACTCCTGTGTGTTCCAAGGGGGATGTCTGTCGTGTTTGATACTTTCAGTTGAGCTGAGCTGTTTTTGATTGAGTTTGCTGCTGATATATTATGCTAGTCGCTCGTAGCTCTGTCCGAGGGGGCTTGTTGTTAAATGGCGAGGCGACACGAGCTGGGGGCGGGATCTTGGAACACGGAGGGGAGGGATGAGGGAAGGGGGGGCAGGCTGCGGTTTCAAATCGTAGACCACAGCTTTAAGACGTCCTGCCCTCTTTAACAAACTGTTAGTCTAATGAAGGTCTGAGACCTGAACATTGCAAATAAATGAATTTCTTGCAAGTTAGAAAGTGTGCGGAAGTCCATCTTCACTTTTGTGTTCTTAAAAAAAAGAGCATAATTTTGCCATACATGTAGTATGTGTGATTGTACAATATTTTAAACTGCACTAATGATTCAAACTAAAATATACATACATATATATATATGTATATATATATATATATATATACATATATATATATATATATATATATATATATATATATATATATATATATATATATATATATATACATACATATATTATATATTCACCAGAAAATCTGAGCATACTGATGATGTCAGGTGTATTTGAGGGGGGTGGGCATAAAAAATTCTGCTGAGGGCCACACTTTGGCCAGAGGCGGCCCTGTTTCATCCAATCACCGCATACTGTAGTCGCACCTTGAGAGCCTCTTCCAGGAATCATCAATCACCTCCTTAACACGCCGATGCACGAGGAACATGCTAACGTGCACACATGTGCTTTCCCGGTAATTACATTTACAGATTAAGAGGTACAAGAGTGTAAACCACCCTGCAGCTGTTTAATGAAAATCAACAAAGCACATTAATACAGCAGCAGAGGTTGGAGTTAGAGAGGAAGAGGACGTACAATCCGGCTGTAAATTGGGTAAATACATCTGAGTGCTCTCGACAAGGTTAATGGAGAGAGGAGGCCTTCGTGAGCACCGGTCTAGACACGCCACACAGCATTAAGTGGGAATAGCTGTGGCAGTGTATCTGGCTAAGTACTATCCAAGTGCGAATGGGGCTCTAATAAAGCGAGTGATCCCCCCCTTCTCCTTTTCCCTGTTTTGACAAAGAGGCCCAGGAGGAACGGCGAGAAAGAGAGAAGAAGAAAAAAGACGTTTGAGATTCCAAGCACTGACAAACACCCATTTGTGGCCCTTCTATCCCCTCCTCTCAAATCCCACGGAAGCTTTTCCCCTGCGCGCAAGACTGTCGGATGTGGGCAAAACCCAACTGCCAATTTGCAGAGGATGTGCCGTGTTTGCTAATGCGAAGCAGAGGCTAAAAATGGGACCACACAAACTCTGGAGGATGGACTGACTGATCTGCTTTCTGGCACAGGCACTGACGCTTCTTCTTCTTTTCTTTTTTTCTTTTGGTGTTTGTTGCTGCGACTGGGCGGCTAATTATGAGACCTCTGTCATTATTGGACTATGTTGTGCTTATGTTTAGGGAGCAACAGGGGAGGCTTTGAGATCTCCAGAAAATGTAGAGGAGGAGTGTGTTGATGGTAGGGACGAGCGACAACACAACATGTAAAATTCTGTGGACATGGTTCAAGGGTGAAGTTGTAGCATGATTTCTGTTTCCTTTCTTTGTTAAGATGACCTGTTGAAATTTGTGGAGTTGGGGCCTGAATCAATAACATTTTAAAGCTTGAAGCAGCTCAGCAGTATTTTGAGAGACAAAATAAACATTAAGTTGTATTCAGGCATGGAAACGTCCAAAGATGCAGGACTTTTGGAAAGATGTTACAAAATGTTTGTCAAAGGTGTTTCAAACAAAAATCACTTTAAATGTCAAACTCTGTGTGCTTGGAGTATTTATGGAGGACTTTACACAAACACGCTTCTACAAGCAAGAAGAAATATTGCACTATGTTGGAAAAGCATGGACACTCCTACATTGAGAATGTGGATAAGGGAACTTTCTGAGTATATTGGCCGGGAGAGAGTAATGTGTAATGCTAAAGGCAAACGGAGAGTTTTGTCCAGAAGCCAGGAATGGAAACCGTAACATTTATTTTATTTTCTTACTTATATCTAAAAATATGTGCAAGTTGAGTGTGTGTATGTGAGTTTGTGCAATTTGTGGATACAATATATGGGTTTAAGGCCTGGAACTGTTTGACTATTACTGGTTGTTTCCTTTGTGTTTATTAAAAATGGCAATAAAAGATAATGGGAAAAAGTTGTATTTAGGCTGCACAGACGAAAATGGTATATACAATAGTGATTTATGACCATAAATTCATGTAGAATTGTTGATGTTAACCTGCTAAGAGCAACAGAGGCTGATGGTGCTAACATTAGCCACACCCTGCTTGATATTGATAGTGAGCACTATAATATTCCCCTTTCAGACTGGCCAAAAAACTGTTTAAACCAGGAAACAATCGGCTCCTGTCTGCAGTTCGAAAGGGTTTTATCGACATCTTGACCCAAGTTGACCGACTTTGCAAGCGACACACGTTTTTACAGGCTTGCCTCCAATTGACTTCAGTGAGAACATCACACCAAGGTTGACTCGCTACTTTACGGATGATTTCAGCGTCATGTGCCCACGGCACCACATTGCGCCCATCCCCTCTGTCTGTAACTTAGGTGACTTTGCTGTCTCACCAACAAATTCCATCCACCTTTGTACCATCAGCGCCGGGTTTATACATTTTTAAAGAGGGGCAAAAGTACAAAGTACAGAAAACCAAGTCCAAGGCCTCCACGCTCCTTCTCATGGTTTATGTGGTCCTGTTTCGTTACGCTGATGATGTCATCAACGTGATGACATCATGTGTCAGAGGAAAAAAAACAGCCATGCAGCTCGCTTGCTGAAAAAACACCTGCGTTGACCCGCTAATTTTAGCGTGAAAGCAGAAATAGCTTGCTTAACATTGTGATATTTGACCAAATTCAGGACACAATCCCTTGTTTTTGGTTTCTTTGTCTCAGAGGAAAACACCCATTTGGTAACCACATTAGGGGATTTTATCTAGTACCCAGCACAGTTTGTCGTACCATCTACAGCGAGGCTCAAAGTGCGACAATGCTGATCCCTGAACTGCCAGAATAACTCCACGAGTCTGGAGTACAGACCTGGAAATGAAACACCACCGTTGTCAGCTGGGATGCTGTATGACTTCCCAAACCCTCCTCTGCCTCAATAGTCTGTTGTTTTGCTGCTTGTTTCTGTATTTGGACTGAAATCAATCTCACTGCGACAAAAAAACCATAATGGAGTGGGCAGCTCTATCGCCTCCGTTTCCTTCTTTGATTATGAGAAGATGCCCTGAAGTTTCTATGATAGTCCAACCCACCTATAGGAGGCACTCATACAGTCTATACTGAAGTGAAAAACAGAGCGGGTTGTATCAAAACATTGAAGAGTCAAGTCAAGTAGAGAAAATACTGCAAATGGAAAAAAATGGTTGAATTTATCGTCAGTGTCATAGGGCCAAATTGTTAGACTTTCATAGTATTTAAGAGTCATTTAAGAACTTTTACTTACATTTTTATCTCTATTTTGACAAAAAGTTTGCATGGTACCCCTGACTTTTCTCAAAGAAGACCAAAAACCATTTCTACTGGGTTAACTAGTGATTCTAAATTGGCCTGAGTTTGCATGTGAATGGTTGTCAGTGTCTCTATGTAGCCTTGTGATTGGCTGTCAGCTGGTTTAGGATGGACCCTGCCTATCACCCAGTGTCAGCTGGGATAGGCCCCAGCCAAATTTGCCCCATGACCCAAAAAGTAATAAGCTGGATCAATTTTGATTTAGCTTACAAAGTCAATCAAATATATATATTTTATATTTAATTTTGCAGTTGTTACTGTTCGTATGGTAGATTTTGTCCCATTATCCTAATTTAAATGCAATTTTTAAGACTTTTAAAGGTCTGGTGCTGCATTGAGCTAAGGAGGGTCACATCTGTACCCAAGGGCTGCCAGTTGATCCTTGCTGCTATAACTTTTGAACAAAACTACAGATGTAGAGAGATTCTTTTGTATTAAATAAAAACATAACATTAGTTTGCATAGGAATGAAAAAGACCATTTCCTGTTGAAAATTGAAAACAACTCCATCACAGATCAATATCATTGTTGCTTATCAGCTCTTTCCTTGTTGTTTTGCAAGCCTTGCAAATCAAAGATGCATCCATTTCAACCAGCAACTTGCAGAATTTATTAATGCAGCTTGGCAATGAATATCATGTGTGCCATGTGTTTGACATTGTTGCCTCTAAAACCCCATACAGTTAATCTTTACCCACACAGACAATCAATAAGGGAATCAATAAAGAGTCAAAGCAATCAGCAGAATCATTGATGGAATTGGTATCAATAAATCTAATCAATTATCATCCTGAAGTCTGCACGCTTGAAATTAATTATCAATCGCTGCGTTATGATAGTCCTTGAAACTAGTTTAAAAAGACAAGAGAGGACACACAGCTATGTCATGTTTATTCCAAAATTGTGCCAAAAATGCCAACAAAAAAATTAAAAATTGTTCAAAAGCAGGGAAATATTTGGTTGATGCTTTTTTATGGTAGACCTTCAGAGCATAAATACCAAGTGATATTAACTTAAAATGCCAAACATTAAATTACATCATGAATGAATAACATGCTGTTGCTGAAGAAAATTAAAAGTGTTGTTTAAGAAATCCTTAAAGTTAGATTCTAAGTTCTGTATTTGTGCTTTTGCAGTAGTGTTGTGCTCAAGACTGCACTTTTTGTTTTTGCCCGAGACCAGAATGCACAGAGACCAAGACAAGACCAAGACTTTTGGAAGTTAAAAACCGAGTAGAGACAAGCTGAGACCGAGACAAGACTAAGACCAAAACCAATTTAAAAACCATGACAAGGTTGAACAGTTAAGGGGGATGTCCCTCTGTCACAACACCAGGAAGGTTGCAGTCATCACAGGGGAAAACACACATGAACTGAAGCTTTTTGTTGTTTTACCAAGTGTTCCTCCTTATTCATGTTGATGAATTTGAAGAACAGCAGATCAGTGCTGGTCTTGATTAGTCTCAACAGAAAATCCCGAGACAAGACCGAGTACAAATGCTCTCAAGTCCGAGACAAGACCAAGATCTTCAAAATGTTGTCTGGAGACCAAGACCGGTCTCTAGTAACACAACACTATTTGGTAGTTTGATTTTTAAGAGAAAAACCTTGAACATATATCAAGTGACTTTAGTCCAGGGTAAAGATTTTAGCTAAACAGCAGCAGAATGATGTGACAAGTATTAGATCACTATGGAGTATTGGAGCTGAAAATACAGACCTGATCAAAAATCTTAAGACCACTTGAAAAATTGCTAGAATATGCAATTTGCACATTTTGATCCTAGCGAGGTTTTAAATAGAGCTACAATATGCAAAAGCAAGAAGGGGGAGTGTGACCAAAAGCACTTTGAAAAAGTAATTATTGAAAACGAGTAAACTGAAATAGGTTGTTTATCAGCTGATCAAAAGTTTAAGACCATCGCTCAAAAAATTACCAAAAACTCTCCAAACCAGAACAAAAATGTTTCTCAGTAGGACTCAGTAATGAGTGGCTCCACCGTTCTTGTTAATCACTTCACAAAATTCGCTTGATGAGAGTGTTTCCAGGAAGATTTTGGGAACATTGCTCCACGTGGTGAAGATGGCAGTTTTGTTGCGTTGAAGGAGTCGAGGACTTTGAATTTGTTTTTTGTTTTTGAAACCCTTTTCCCGCAGATGCCGTCTGATGGTTATTGCACTGCAGTCGGCACCAGTAAGGGCCTTAACTTGGGTCAAGGACCGCCCTGTGTCTTGACAGACAGCCAATCAGATCCTCCAGCTCAGCACAGGTGTAATTTTTTTGGGTCTACCGCTTGACTTTTTTGTTCCATAATGCTCAGGATCTTTAAAACATTTAGAATGACTGTCTTACTGCGTCCAACCTCAGCAGCAATGGCACTCTGCGAGAGGCTTTGCTTATGCAGCTCGACAATCCGACCACGTTCAAGAAGAGAAAGCTTCTTAGCTTTAGCCATCAGGAGGGCATGACCGTGTGAATGCCTGACAGAAAATGAACATTTTGAGCAGATTTTGGCTTTAATAGCCTGTGGTCTTAAACTTTTGATCAGCTGATAAAAAACCTATTTCAGTTTACTTGCTGTTTTCAATAAATTACTTATTCAAAGTCCTTTTTGTCACACTCTCCCTTCTTGCTTTTGCATATTGTAGCTCTATTTAAAACCTCATTAAGGTCCAAATGTGCAAAATGCATATTCTAGCAATTTTTCAGCTGGTCTAAATAGTTTGATCAGGACTGTATGTTTGTATATATATGTATATATCAATATGAATTCACTTTTTAAGAAGCATGCACACTTTGTTTCCTTCACCTGGTAAATACTTGGTACAGTTTTTCATTAATTGTGCACATACTTTGAAAAAGGACTGACTTGGTATTTTGCACATGTATTATGACTGCACAGTGATGTTGTAGGCAGTAATTTGGAAACTAGACTCGGGCAGCTGCAGGAAATTTTTCATCACAGTCCAGCCGGCAGCAGTATGCAGCTGGACAATGATTTTGAGGTTCAAATCCTGAGTCCTCCCGCCCAAATGACATCACCTCCAATGTAGAAGGCAGATTTTTTATGATATTTTGGTCAACGCAGGAAGACTCGCTGACCAAAATCTGTAAACCCTATCGTCATACCAAATGCATTCCTGAAGAAAAGAAAAGAATGATCATGTTTTAAAGTTTGAATGAGCTCTGTAGATGAAAGTATGGAGAAGCAGTAGTGGTTAGAAAACACTTTGGGGGGGCTGGTTTGGCGGAGTGGTTAGCAACCAGGCACGTCCCATACACATACTTCTGCCGGTTCAGGTTCGAATCCCGCCTGTGACCAGTTTGCAGAGTGTCTTCCCCTACTCTCTCAACCCCTTTCACAAGCCTATCCACTGTCTCTCTCCTATCATTTAAGGCACATAATGCCCAAAAAATACATAAAAAAAGAAAAAACTTTTTTGGTGTGATTGGGGAGCCACCCTATTCATTTTTAATGGGACTTTTTTCGCAGTTTTTCACAGTTTTTCGCAAATAGCTCGGCCAAATTTGTTGCAAAACTCTAATAAAAGTTATAGCACACCGATTGAGACCTGACCGTACTGAGGTACTGATATATAATTTGTGGGGGGTTTCTCAGAGCTCTACGACAAGAAGTGAATCAAAAAAGTGTCCGGAAGATGTTGAAAAATTAAGAAAAAATTAAGAAATGAACGGACGACTAATGGTGGCTCGTTGCAAAGCCCGAGCCCCCAATAAGTGTTTACTGCGAGTATAAACTTGATATGACATGGAAACACAAAATTACCATAAAAAACTTTGGATTTTTTCAATTTCCCCCACATTTCCCAACCCTAGATGACGGCTTAAGCTGTAGGGATGATTTATGCCGATAATGACCTGCTTAAAGGCCCCGAATTTGGTGCAATTTCAGGGATATCGTCTTGACTGCAGATCAGAGAAAATGTTGATCTGCCAGAATTAAATGTAATCCCAAACAGTGAAACATGAGCATGGCGGGCCGTCCTACTCCAGGAGCTGTAAGTGAAGACGTTAGGCCGGGTGTGTGTGAACGTCTGAGCCCACATCTGTCCGCCTCCATCTGTGTGTGCGCAAAGATCGTGTAGGAGGAGATAGAAAGGAGGGGGTGAAGTAGAATGAACTTGAACAATCAATTTTCACACTTTCACAGCACCTGTTGGCTTGTCTTCATGTTAAAAGGAATGAATGAATGCATTACATGTAGAACAATTTCACACAGCGCGGCGGCGCGGCGCACAAAGACGAGAGAGGGGAAGAACGCCGAGAATGGAGCCGTATTGTCTCAATAGGTAACATAGCTCATTTCACTGCACAAAAGGATGAATGGATATATTGACAATGCAGAAGGCGCGGCGAGGCATTTCCCCCTGAATAAAGCCTCTTAACATTTTGTCCTCTTCTGGCAGTAGAGTTGAGGGAACAGTCGCGTCTGAATGGAGAAGGGGTCTCACTTACCGCAATATAATAGACCTTGGCTTTCTTCACCAGCTCCCAGTTGCTGTCCAAGTCCAGGTGTTTTTCCTTTTTGTAGCAGTTCGCCGCTGCCAGGTTAGCGACGAGGGACCTGCCGAGACAGAGCCCATAAATCTTCACCCGCACTTATCATCCATCTTAATTTTGTCTCTAAAACATCCCCAAAAACACTCGGGCCGTGCTCTTTCCTTTGTTCTGTCATGATATAAAAGGACTGTAATAGTTTCTAGGTATTGTCAAAAGTTTCCATGTGTCGATACTTCTGATACCACATGTTTTTAAACAATACAATACCCTCCGTAGTCATAAATAATATAAAAGAGATCAACTTTTAGAGCAACCATATGGAGGATTTGGATTGGTGCTCTTTGGAGCCTCTTCTCTGTTGTAAAACACTTTTTTTGCTGATACCTTAGCCTTCATGCTCTAAACCAACGGTCTACAATATTTCCAACTAGTCATTTTTCATGCCTCACTCCACCCTTGTATCTGAAGTCCCTTAAAGGGCTAAGTTAAAGGGACAGTCATATTTTTGAAGAGGGGTTGCAGGAGGTCATGCTAGTAGTAGATGGGTTTGTCCAACTATGCAGCCTGGTGCTCATTTTCTATTGGCCCACAGCAAGCTCCATAACAAATAATCATTGCCAGCCCTGGAACATTAGCATTAGCTAAACCAGTAAATAAAACAAATGGATGATGGCAGCAAACAGGTCAAATCAGGGTTTATTATGCTATATCTCCTCTGTGGAACAGTCCACCTGTGGAGCTGAGGGCCGCATCGACTGTTCAGATTTTTAAAGGCAAACTCAAGACCTGGCTTTGTAGTCTGGATTTTAGCTGATTATATTTACTTAAAACTTATTTAATCTTCAACACATCCCCTCAGATCAGAGGGTCACATAAACCCCTCCACTCCAAAGAGGATCTCCAGGCACACCCAACTGGGAGAAGACCCTAAGGCAGACCCAGAACTCCCTGGAGAGATGATATATCCCATGTTCCCAGGAAATTCCTTCGAATCCTCCAAAGGGAGCAGGTTAATGTTGGGGGAAAAGAACGTTTAGGTAGAGCCAAAGAAAGTGGATGAATGATCCATAACCGGCTGCAGGGTTTCTGTAAACCTCAATTGCCAAATAGATTTTTTTTTTTAATTGATGTGTTGCTTTTGTTGATGATCTTTCTTCTTTAATAATACCAATTGATATTGTGTTTTAGATCTTGGGAAGCCTGATTAGTCACCTTTACAACAAGGTACAGCTTGTAAGATTTGTGCATTCATTGAATGAGCTACACAGCTAACAGTGTGGGTAGCATCTCGAAAAAATGGCCAAAACACCCCCTGGAACAAAACCTACAGGTCCTCATACCCCTTTCAGACTGGCCAAAAAAACTGTTTTAACAGTGGGCTCCTTTCGGCAGTTTGAAAGGGTCTAATTGGCATTTTGACCCGGGTCGACTGACCCTGCACGCGACACAGGTTTTTATCTGCTCCCACTAGCCCAGTGGGAACAACACACCCGGGTCAACCTGCAAATTTATGTCATGTTAGTGTAATGTGCTGACGCAATAACATTGCGCTCATCCGCTCCATCTGTAACTTACGCGACTCTTTGCCATCTCAGCAACAAATTTCATACGTCTTTGTATCATCAGCGCTTGAATGTCGTTCAGTGTGCTGCGAGTTTGTACATTTTTAAAGAGGGATAAAGTACAAAGAACAGCAAATAGCTACCACCGTGTCCATGGCTTCCATGCTACTTTCAGTTGTTTACATGGTTGTCTTTCAGCATGTTGATGATGTCATCATCATGATAACATCAGCTCGACGCACCAGAGGAAAAAAAAACAGCCATGCAGCTCATCTCCTGCCAATTCGACCCTGGTCTGCTGGCAGTGGGATAGGAGTCACTTGCCGATGGTTAGCAGGTTAACCCATGTTGGAAAAACCTGCATTGACCCACTAATTTTAGTGTGAAAGCGGTACCAGTGAAGCATGAGGAAGAACCTGTCTTCTTGGGGTTTTAACTTCCAGGGACGCTCAATCTGGTGTCTGTCTTTGACTTCACCAGTCTCACAGAACTTGGTCCTAATTATCTCCGCCAAGGAGGTTATGTTATTGCCAGTGTCTGTTTGTTTTTTGTTTGTTTGTTTGTTTGGTTGTTTGTTTCTCTGTTAGCAAGATAACTGAAAAAGTTATGGACAGATTTCGATGAAATTTTCAGGAAATGTCCAGATTGGGACAAGGAACAAATGACAAGATTTTGTGAGTGATCCAGATCACCATCAGATCACCTTCTGGATCAGCCATGATGATAACTAAAATAGATATCATTATGAATCCAGTTGCTAATGGTATGTTTTCATGGTCAATGAATCTAAATATTGAGATGAAATAAAGGTAGGACTAATATTTATGGTGAAAATCACAATGTAGGTGAGGACTGTGGCGCTGGCAGAGGTCTGCGCTCTCCAAGTGCTTTTCTAGTTTTGGGAATGGTATCAGGGCTGACACCAAATAATCCCACCACTCTGAATACCAGAACACCAGCCTCTAGTTGAAAGATTTTGGCACACTTTTTGGGATGCTAGCCACACTTTGAGATCTGTTGCTCATACAAATTGTTGTCTTGTTCTTTATCTTGTACACATTGTATATATTTTATTGCTAATTCTTACCTTGTTTTTAATTTTATAATGTAGTTCCTGCTTTTCTTTTCTGCTTCTGTTCTATTGGTATGTATAAACTGTAGTGGTGTCTTGTGTTGTGTTACATTGTGGTGCAATTTGTTGTCGTCTGTGTTGTTATCAGAATATGTACAGTGTTGTGAAAATGAGACAATAAATCTAATCTAATCTAATCTAATCTAATCAAGTGTGTATCTAGTCTGTACTTAGTGAAATAAACCAGTGTCAGACTCCTTGTATGCCACACATACCTGGCCTAAAAGCTGATTCTGATTCCGCAGTTGTGTCTCGTTGTTAAGGTAACTAATCAGGCCTTCTAACAAAATAAAAAACAATAAGTAAAAAAGCATTGGAGAGCGCAGACCCCCGCCAGCGCCACACTCTCTGATGTGTATGAAACAACAGTGACTTTTGTGTTTTTCTCAAAACTACTAGCTATTACCACTTGCCTTTGAATACTAATCTTTAAATATTGCAAAAAAAAAAATCCTTATGACCATTAAAATGTGCTCTATTGAGTAAATTACAAGTCATTTTTGTTGTTTATTTTAGAGTATCCTACTGGTTAAAACAATTTGGCCCTCTGGCAGTCACAACAACCTTAATATGACCTTCTTGTGAGCAGAGTTTTCCATCCCTGATCAATGCTGTTTGAGTTTTACTGCCATCATATCAAAGTTCAGGATTCTGCAATCATCCCCAGGTGAGATATTACTAAAGGCGCATCATAAAAAAGACACAAAGTTATACTAAAGCCAAAAGAAAAGCCACCTCTATTTTCCTGTTATCATATCACTAGAAAAAAGGAGGTCTGTTGCTAACAAAGGTGAAAAAAACAACAGACATGTATGACTAAACGAGCACTCGAGTGGAGTAGTTTGAGTGGTGGGAGCTGGAAAGTGAAGCAGGTGGCATTATCTTAACACAGCTCATTAGCCAGTCCTCGTGTGCCGTCTCTTTATGAGCGGCCATCAAAATGAGTGCAGCCATCATCGCTACTTAGGGGAGAACGTAGGCAATCATATGACAGGAGGACGCTGCGACATGGCGAGAAACAACTGCTCACAACAGTTAGCATGGAGTGCTGCATGAGGCATCGCCGACACAAAACGACCCCGTGAAAAATGAGCTGTTTCCCCCCTCGGCTTGTCTTCTCAGGCTGATCTTCTCACAGTCTTCAACGGGAAATTCAACCTCTTTGGCTTCTCCTGTGGTGTTATGTGAGAGAGCAAAAGCAGGTTGATCAAGCTGAGTTTGTGAGCGATCGATTAGCAAAAGATACACTTATAATTCTGGAATGATAAAGTGGGAAACTACAAGCAATGCAAAAAAAAAGGAAAAATATTCAAGGACAAGTAGCAACCTACAAGTAGCAAAGAGGAACCAAAGGATGGCTCTGCTTCTCTTTACTCTATCAGTAATTGTTGTTCATTTAGACCTTAATTTAGGTTACCTAACAATGCAGCTACTTGTTTTGGCCTCACTGTAATGCTGCTATCAGTTCTGGTTAACACAGTATTGCTATTGCTCTTGGTTAACATATAAAGCAGCTACTAATCTTAGTAAATTCATGAATTCCTGCTATTGATGTTGGTAAAAATATAGTTCTGCTATCATTCTTGACCCAGTTATGATGCAACTACTGATCTTAGTTACTACTAAATTTAATTTTTTATACTTAAGTCACTCTTTAATGATCTCCTAACTAATTGTGAACTTTTTTATTTCGTATATATTAATAACATTTTTTTACTTTTTCTTTTCTTTACCCTTTACTCTATGTCAACATATTGTGCAACTAAGCTGACAAGTTTAATACTGCTATTAAAATAGCATGCTCCTTTTAATCTTGTTCTGCATTTATGCTGCTATTTCTCTAACATTATGAACCGTTAGACCTTAATGAACATATAATTTATGAAAACTCTTGGCCAAAATGTTGCAATTGATGTATCGTGCTGCTTTTAATCTTGTTCAATAAACAACGTCACTATTGCCCCATATATACTTTGTCATATATATTATGCTGCTATTGATCTTGGTCTAAACAGAATCATGCTGGTGTTGATTTAAAAAAAAAGAATTCTACTTTTAATCTTGGTCTGTATTTATGCTGCTATTTCTCTAACATTGAATCGTTAGACCTTAATGAACATGTGATTTATGAAAACTCTTGGCCAATGTGTTGCAATTGATGTACTATGCTGCTTTCGATCTTGTTCAATACACAATGTTGTTGTTACATTTTGTCATATACAGTATATTATGCCGCTATTGATCTTGCCCAAAACAAAATAATGCTGCTGTTGTATTTGGCTGCTGGTTCAGGATAAGGCTTCTGTTAATCTTGGTAAACCTATAATGTATAAACTGATCAGTCAGTCATTACATAGTGCTGATATAAAACTTGATCAGTGTATTAAGGTGGAACAGATCACTGTAATCTCTTACTGCTGCTGTTGATCTTGGTCAACATAAGTGAAGCTATTGCACTTAAGTCATTACTTGTTGCCTTTCTTTCTGGTCACTTTACAGAGTAATGCTGCTATTTATCTTGATCTGATTAAGTTATTTGTTGAAATTACACAACTGTAATTGGTTCTTGGCACTTCATGTTACCACAGTACTTTCGATCATATGGCATTTTTAGATTTAGGATTGATATCATTGTAATTCAAGTGTATTATGAACTGTATTACAATAGCACATCACCTTTCTCCCTTTTTTTCCTTATTTGTATTATTATAATAATAATTATTATTATTCATTATTATTACTATTTTATCGTATTTATTTAACTATTTACTTTTTATTATTTTTATTTTATTTATTTATTGTGAACTTTATTTTATCTTAATTTTATTGTTATCAATAATATTGCATTACATGTAATTTAGAGTCCTATGTCAGGAATGTAATATAGTTTGAAAATGAAAATAAAAAGTTCCAAAAAAAGAAAAAAATGATGGATATCAATCAATCAATCAATCTTTATTTGTGTAGTGCCAGTTCATAGCAAGTGTTATCTTACTTTTATAGATAAACATATATGTATATATACAAATACATGTATATATACATAAAATGGACTAAAATAAGACTTTATGATGGACGTCCGATGGGCGGGACAAAGCCCAGCGTTTATCCAATGACCGTCCAGTTTCCACAGTGGAACAACCCACTCTACTCTTCCCCATCGAAGTCAGAAGACGCTCAGCGTCCGACTGTGTTAAAGCGCTGAGACGCTGCAGGGATGAATGAGAAGGAAGTCGCTCCAGTTACCTGTGATAAGTAGCTGATTCTGAACAAAAGATGAAGGTATTCTAGCCCATATTTAGTCAATGAAATGTACACACAGCAGGACATATCACCACTTTTTTGGGGACATTTTAGGGGAAGCTGAGCTTCACTTGCAGCCTCAGAGCAATCGCCACTGGTGTTCCTTGAGTCTAGTGTTGGGTAATTGTTCGTCTTCCCTGTTGCACCACATCTTCTTCAGCTTTGTCTCCAGTGTCTCCAGTGATCTCCTGAGTTCTAGGTCGTGTCAATTATTTGGTTGATGTCTTTTGTACTTTGTTTTTGTGTTTGTTCGACTTTTGTGTTGAGGATTGTTTTTTGAGTTTGGAACCCTTTCTTGTTAGTTAATAAAGAGTTTTGAGTTGATCTGCACTTGAGTCCTGCACATTTGTTTTTTGCTTTTCAAAAGTCGCGACACTATAAGTGGAAAAAACATAATGATAGGTGAACTGCTGTGGAAAATATGATCCAGAACATCAGCAATTACTCCCTCGGCTCAGGGTTTCTTTAAGGACAGGCCAGCTGAACCTGTGATTACTGATTAAACGGATATCCTAAATCCTTAATTGAGATGAGTCACACACACTGAACTGTCTCCTCCTGACTGGAACTGGAGTTGTCAGGCTGAGCAGCTGAGGTAGACTCTTTCTCCTCTCCTTAAAGACTCTCACTAATCAAAGCCTGGGGGGCTGTGACACACCGGCTCCCACTCCTTCAAAGCCATCACCCGTCCAATCTGGCCCCTGCCTGCGACCTTTCCTCCGGGCTCCTGAGCTGTCTGTTAAACACCTGTAAGAAATATTACAGAGCTCGTCTCCCTGAGCACGGCACCTGACCTTTTCAGGTGTCAGAGCCCCACATCAAACAAGCCCTCTAAGACCATTCAGCGGCGCCGACTCCCGGGGCGGTCGAGGTCCGGGGCCGCCGACTGACTGACAAGTCCGGCAGCCGCGGATGAAGGGCCGCGGAGGAGGCGGGGGAGTGTTTGGAGAAGGAGGTTATTGATCCACACCTGGTCTATCATGAACTGGAGCCCTGGCTGTTAGTGATATTTGTGCGCGCGGGTTTTGACCTCTGCTGTCTCGAGACGTGCTGATGATGGTGATGCTAGCGTGAGACTTAAAGCCGCCTTTTTTCAGAGCTGACAGGTGAGTGCGCGGATAGCCTAGCCATCTCTAACACATTGCTACTGTCAGCCTATAGATGGATGACAACCCACTGGGGCGGCAGAGACTGAGTGGGGGCCTGGGAAAAAAAAAACACACTCAAGCTGTTCTTTCTCCGTTTGATGTGTGAGCCCTGCTATGATTCTCTGTTATGACTTCCAGCCCCGAGGAGTCGACTGCCTGTCCGCTCCAGGATGTGAAAATGAACCAAAAGGAGTGTTTCAAACTGAGTCAGAGGGTCACGTCTTGGTCAGAGGGGGTGACTGAAAGGTGGCGAACCTATTGTCTCCGGTGATGCAGGCCGCACACGTGCCGGTCGGCTCCTCGTTCTGCTCGTAGTAATGCGCGTCGACATGAGCCTCCTCGGCCTTCTTCTTCAGGATGGCCCCGAAGTGATCCGTCCCGATGCAGCCGAAGAAGGTGGCGACCTTGTGGGGCTCCTGGATCATCCACTGTGGAGGAGAGAGCAGACGTCAGCAGTTACAGGGAGCTCAGTTTACAAAATATAAGTCTGTTTGAATGGTCAAGTTCAGCTCAGGCAGATGGCATACAAACTGTAGCTTCACAGCAAACATACTGCTTGTGATATATGAGGGCTGCGAGCTGTCGTAAACAACCCGAGACCGATGGAGCTCCACATAGAGGCACTGTTCTCGTCCAAGCGCTCCCTCCCTGCTCTCCCTGTGTGCTAAAAACAGTCTCATCTCCTTATTTACACAAACCCCATAATTCAAGGCTCCATCCTACTTATGCAAACACAGACTCTGGGTGTGTGCTCGAGTGTGTACCTGCTGCCACAGGATGCTGCCCAAACTGCTCATCAGTAGGGCTGGGCGACGTGGAACTATTGGCCCTTTTCCACTAGCCCTACTCTACTCTACTCGACTCTACCCAGCTCTACTCTACTCGCCTTGTGCTGCTTTTCCATTAGCCCCTGTTGCCTGCCCAACAGCGCGCAGTGTTGCTGTAAACAGCTGAGCGGGACTGCGAAGATGTCATTTTGAGCACGACACAACAACCTGTGGCTTTTTGTAACAAACTGAGTAAAAAAGGAAAGCAGAAGAAGGCTGCAGTGGTAAGATGAAATACCCCTTGAGAAGAACAGGAGAGTTTTGGAAGCTATACAACAGAATGAAGCCGAGGATGAGAGCAATCCAGCTGCAAAGAAAAGACGTATGAGGGTAAGCTAATGGTAGCTACCGCTAGCATGCTAGGTCGTCGCGCTCATGACTCATCGATGACGACATTGTCTGACCAATCAGTAGCCGGCAGTCGGTGATGTCATCTTTTAGTATTGACTCTGCTCGCTTGGAACCAGAGCGGAGTAGGTACTAAAACTAGTTTGTTTTAGGAGGTAGCAGGCTAGTGGAAACACGCTGCAAATCGAGTAGGGCCAAGGTGTGCTAGTGGAAAAAGGCCATAACAGTGTTGAGCAAGTTACTTAAAAAATGTAATGCATTATTTTTTTTATGTATGTATATGCATATGCATTTGCTCTCCTTTCTCCCCTTTTTCGATCCTGCCTTGTTGTTGATATGTTTGTCTTGTTTGTTAATAAATTGTTAAAAATAAATCAAAAACATAATTGCAAAAAAAATGTAATGCATTATTTCTTGTTACTGTCATTTCAAAGTCATTAGTTAGTAGTTACAATATAATATTACTGTATTTGAAATGTAAGGCATTACACTATTACAGCATTACTTTTAACCCTTTAACTACCCACTCAACTGTTTGTCAGAGGTCAAAATAGTTGACCTCAGGGATATTTATTGTTTTAAAGAACAGAACAAATAAATTAACGGGGCGGAGAAAACTACAAACAAGCAGTTGATTACATGATGACATACAAATGCCCAAAATCAATCAGAAAAGGCAGAAAGTTTTGTAATTAAAGTATTAACCAAAAACAATAATAATATCCATATAAGCCATAATAAAACTAATAAATAAAAATTAAGTTAAAAAAAAAAAAATAATAACTATTGGTACCTGCTTGAGACTGCTTAAACAAAAACTTAATTATCCAGGCAATTTTGTTTTGTAATTATCAAAAATTGATAGCAACATCAAAAAGGTTCAATTTCACTGGCCACATTATTAGGCACACCTTGCAAGTTTCAGGTATGCCTTCAGAACTGCCTTAATTCTTTCTAACATAACATTTTGGTACATTTCGACATGCTAGCATCACTTAGTTGCAACAGATAGTCAGCTGCACATCTATGATTCCAGCACATCTCAAAGGTGCTCTACTGGATTGAGATTTGGTGGCTGTAGAGAGCACAGGAGGTCATTGTCATGATCATAAACTCTGTGGCATGGAGCATTATCCTGAAGTATCAATCAGAAGATGGTACAGTGGGGTCATAAAGGGATGGATATGGTCACAAACAAGACTTAGATAGGCTGCCATGTCTTTTTAGTATTAAGGGGTCTAAAGTGTAAGAAAATACGCCTCACACCACTACACCACTATCATTAGCCTAGAGCATTGAAACACGGCAGGATGGATCCATGCCTTCATGATGTTCATGCAAACGCCGATACCATCTGAGTCTCATTCCCACTTAACTGTTACTGATTTTCCTTCATAAGGAAGTTGATATTGCTAAAAGGCTCATGCTCTTTTCATTTATTTTCATTTTAGTTGTATTTATGCTATTTTAATTTTTATTTGAATTACTTATCTTTTCATTTGTAAGTTTGTTCCTGATATTTCTCTTGTATCCTGCTGCTGCTGTAAATCTGGAATTTCCCCCTGTGGGACTAATAAAGGTTTATTTTATCTTATCTTATCTTATTTTAGTGTCTTAGCAGAGATTAAGAATCAGAAATATTTATTAATCCCCTAGGGAAAATTTGGTTATACACTCTTATACACACTATAGCAGTAGGAATATCAAATAAAGACGTCAAAATAGAAAAGAGCATAAATAGTTAAGGGAAAAATTAAATAAGCAGCTTGTAACATGCAGAATATTCAAGCTATATCAACTCCCTTGAAGAAAAAATACAAAAAATGTAAAAGTAAGACTATAAACAAGGCAAATGATTTACACTACATTAACTATATTTACAATATCAATATAATATGACGGCACTGTATGATAGTAGACAACATTTACCTGGGTATTACACTGGATATCATGCTTCCTTATTAACAAATATCAGAGGTGAAAACACTGAAAAAGTGTTTGTTCTCCAGAACCTAACAAAGCAGTGATGTTACAGAGAGAGTTTGAGAGTTACTGTGTCCTTTCTTTCATCTGAAATCACTCTGGGCTTCTCAGCTGATCTCTGGCATCAACAAGTAAAGCTGCTCAAAAACAGAAAAATAACATTCTGATTATTTTGATGGCTATAGAAATCATGATTATTATATACAACACTCACCACAGCCATGATAGCCATTTATGCTAGCATTTGGTCCTTAAAGAGCAAGCAATAAAAGAAAATGTTTGTTAAAAAAAAAAGCCAAATATGCAAAAAAAATGATAATGAAAAAAAAAGACAAAACATGCACAACATGTCCCGTGGCAAAATGATCTTACATGTTATATCTATCTTAGCTAGGCACTGAAACTTGATCAATTGTCAAGCTCCATCGACAAGGCATTTTTTGCTTCAAGTACTGCTGCTCACTGGGTATTGTCCCTTTGTTGGACCATTCTCTGCAAACCCTAGAGCTGTTTATGTGTGAAAATCCCAGCAGACCAGCAGTTTCTCAACAATCATACTGCCCTCAAAGTCCATAAAATCATGTTTCTCCTCCATTTTGATGCTTGGTTTGATTGTCTTGACTGTATTTGCATGCCTGAATGCATTGAAATGCTGCCATGTGGTTGGCTGAAGCACTTGAATTTACAATCAGCTGACTGTATGATGCTAACATGTCAGCATAAACCAAGATCTTTATATAATTAAATGGCTATTGAGGGTAAACTAAGCAAAGACTGATTTACACTGAGCATGAAGCCTGTTATCTTTTTCCCTTTTAACTATAAATATACAAATTAAAATGTCTTTTAAGCATCTCATTTTAAAACATCTTAAAAACATACTTTGCCCAGCCCTATTAGTACAGATCTGATGTACTCAGTGACTTTTACCTGATGAGAGAGCAAGGGAGAGGCGGTGGTGGGGGGCTCAAATTCTACAGAGCTCAGGTTTAACCTCCAAAGATTTATTGACGTAGCGTGCGTGCTGCTGTTTGCTCATTTTATCGCAGCCTCCTGTTTTGTTGCTGACGGTGGGCCCCCGGTGAATGAGATGTTGCTGCTTTTGGGGGATGACCTGTATATGTGTGAAATTAATCATTTCACACGACCAAATAGCATCTCGGCATGGGGGGAAGAAGAAAAATGCATTTTCATCACCCGTCCAGAGATGCTCTCCTAAGTTATTTTGCAACACCGGTCTCTGGGTAACTGGTTCGGATGGAGGAAATAAATAATCAAATACGGAAAACAAAATTACAGAGAGGATGTATTACCCTCCGAGAGGGCCAGGTGTGATTTCAGACCAAGGTCGTAAATTTAAAAATGCAACCGACATGGGAGTTTGTTCAGGGGGTTTCATATCAGGCTGCTAATAATCTCAAAATCATGATCCATTTAGGAGATAATTAACATTTTCAAAGTGATTTGTTGTTCTGTTGTTAGAGAGTGTACTGCCTTTTCTTCAGTAAGCTCATCATGAAGAGGTGTCCAACCAAAAAGAGCTAGAGATGCTAATACAGACCAGGAATTAGCAGGTTTTTCAGCTATTTAAGGATCAAGTGTAGCATCCAAAGGTAGACAGACAAACTTATGTAGGCAGGTTAAGTCTATTAAACCAGTTGCTTGGTGTTATCTTTATGTGTTCAAGTGCTGAACATAACATATACAGTAAATATATACATATACATTGGATGTAATCCTAACCCTTACTCTAACCCCATAAGCAGGGAAAAGCATTTTGTCCCTTATCACATCATTATCCTGCATTTAAAGGAAATCAAGATATTCGTGTCACACCTGGCAAACAACTTGGTTTCTAAGACTGTCCCATGCATCCTCTGAACATTTATTTTTAACAATCTCTTTACAAAAATCCACAAAGATTTTGGTTTTGGGCATGCCTATAAACCCCTCAGTTTCAGTCCTGCTCAAAATGGGCTGTTTTAAAGTAAATCATAATGAGCTGACTTTTTCAAGTTGACGTTGGTTCAAATGTCCAGCTCTGTACTCCAGAGTCTTTCTATATATTTATTACACGGCATTGTCAAATGCTCGATCCTGATTGGTCAATTACAACATTCTACGGTCTGTTATTTCTGGATAGCAGACCGTTGCTATGAATAGCAGACCGTTGTTAAGGACGCTTCTGATTGACTCAGGCGAATCACGTCATGTCGTATCAATCCGCAGAAAGACGTTTATACCTGCGGCAAGACATCGTTAATTTTTCCTCTAATTCTGGCAGCAGCAGCAGATCGGGTGAGTGCCTCTCTTCAAGCGTTAGTGATGAGATAATATTGAGAGCAGTTGTAACGGTGAAAAACTGTTTCTAGGTATGTCAGCTGCAGGGCCACAGCAGGGAGAAAATATGGACATGAATGAGGAGAGAGACGTCAGCATCAATATTCCCAAGGACGTCCCATTCACCTTGTTCCACGTCACAATCAATGGAAACGTTCAGTTTAATGTGAATTACAAATAAGCTAATCTTCGCTTCAGAGTTACTGTTGCTTTCCGTTACTGTTTCAACCGTAGAAAGGAACGGACTATTTTTTCAAGCGGATGAAAACTTTTGTAAATCAAAAAAACATATTTAGATAAGCATTTGATGTCAAACTTTTGATTTCTTTATATATATATATATATATAATATATATATACATATATAGAAAAAACCTATATATATACATATATATAAAAATATATATATATGTATATATATATATATATATATATATATATATATATATAGGGAGAGAGAGAGAGAGAGAGAGAGAGAGAGTCTGGTTAAAAAAGGCTCACAAGAAGTCACATCTGGTTAGACTAAGAATAAATTCATATTAAGGATATTTTACCAAACTGAAGCAGAAAACTGCGTAGAAAAACACTCCGTCTCTGGTCACATGCAGGATCTGATATCCAAACATACGGACCTTTTATCATAATAAGGTCAAAGATTATTTGGTTTAATGGTTAATATTTTATATTAAATGTGTTCTTATATTTGGAAATACCTGCATATAGGATTATCGGTAAAAACACTTGATGGTGCATCCCTCGGTAAAATGTACGTATGGAGAGGTAGACTGCAAAACTGAATTGTTCTTCGAATAATTAATGTTGTCTAAATTTTGCTGATTTTTTTTTAAATAAAATTAGTTTTGCAGTCATGTTTACAGGCACATATGCCTTAATAATTTTATTTATATTGCTTTTATTCGAGTTTTTTAAAATAAAAAAATTGTTTAATAGACGTAATTAAAGATAAATACGGCTTTATTACTTTGGAAACATTGCTTTTTCTAAAATAATGAGTTTAACAGACATATTTACGGGCTAAAATGGATTTTTAGTAGGGCTAAAAACCCATATTAGTGACGTGTCTACTTTAATACCTACTTTACTCTGAGAGTTGAAAACAGACTGCAGCTTGTATATAAGTGAGAACTACAATTCAGATTTAAATCACAGCTTTTAATTACTAATCATTAAAAAAAATCAGAGTTAAAGTTATTACTCATTTGACTGATCTGATCCGCTCATTATTTACATTAACTGGTTTTAGATATATATATATATAGATATATAAAAATATATATATATATATATATGATTACAGCGATGCCTGAGTGGGTGATGAAAATATAAAAGTGAGTATAAAAATGTTTGATATGAAAGCCAAATAAGTGACAAACTATCCACAGGTGTTATGAACTGATTCTCTCTCAAAAGGCCGCTCGTGAGTCATCTAATCCTGAACAGCCAGAAAAATTAACCGTGATATTGTCACATCTGCGTGCTGTACTCTGGCTCAGAAGTGGGCCTTCTGAGTGTCATTTTGAGTCATCGCTCAAACGCGCCCCCCCACCTGCCTTTACAACACAAACGCACACATCTGCGTACAAATGCGTGCGAGCAGATCCACGGTGAAAGCTGACAAAAGCGAGCTCTTCCTCCCTAACCTCTTGCTGCGGGCGCCTCACACTTATCAAGGTCACCGGCTCGGGAACACGTCAAGTCCTATCTGATTCTCCCTCCGCCGTGATGAGCTCCCGATCCAAGGTTAGGAGCTGCGGGCTGTAAATAATGACAGCACGGCCCCTCCATTTGCAGGCCCTCTCAGGTGGGAATAGCGGGGGGCCACTCAGGAGCCTCTGTTTGTCTGATGACAGCACAGTGAGTCACAGGGAGTCCACGGATGTAGGGCTGGGAAATATGTAGGGCATTTTTTAGAAATGTTGATCCTTTTGAGGGTGATATTGTTGCATTGATAGAGTTTATGATGCCAGGCTCACTGCTTAATCAAAACAAAGTGAAAAGCACTAAAAATTTTATCGATGAAGTCTTACTGCCTTATGTTGAAGCCCTGGATGGACTGACATGCAGGGAGCAGACCTGCACTGAATGAACCCTACATGTCCGCGTAGTCCTTCGACCAGTAGTGCATGTACTCACAAATCTGAAGCACTAACACTGAACTACTCTCTGCATTAATATTATTTTGGGATTGGGCAATTCATTGAGTTTCAGTTACAATTGTGGCTTCGCTCGATTATGAAAACAAGACAATCAAAATTAAGGGTGCAGTGTGTAGAAATTGGCATTTTAGCGACATCTAGTGTTCAGATTTTGGAATAAGCCCGTCCATTACTAAATCACCACATCACTTATTGATAAGAGTCGCTGAAGACCAAAAGGATCACGAACAGGGCATCATTTACAACAGTTACAAGGGGAGGGCTTTTTCATTCATATTTCTAACTATTATTTTAAGGTTAGGAGCTGCGGCTGTAAATAATGACAGCACGGCCCCTCCATTTGCAGGCCCTCTCAGGTGGGAATAGCGGGGGGCCACTCAGGAGCCTCTGTTTGTCTGATGACAGCACAGTGAGTCACAGGGAGTCCACGGATGTAGGGCTGGGAAATATGTAGGGCATTTTTTAGAAATGTTGATCCTTTTGAGGGTGATATTGTTGCATTGATAGAGTTTATGATGCCAGGCTCACTGCTTAATCAAAACAAAGTGAAAAGCACTAAAAATTTTATCGATGAAGTCTTACTGCCTTATGTTGAAGCCCTGGATGGACTGACATGCAGGGAGCAGACCTGCACTGAATGAACCCTACATGTCCGCGTAGTCCTTCGAACAGTAGTGAATGTACTCACAAATCTGAAGCACTAACACTGAACTACTCTCTGCATTAATATTATTTTGGGATTGGGCAATTCATTGAGTTTCAGTTACAATTGTGGCTTCGCTCGATTATGAAAACAAGACAATCAAAATTAAGGGTGCAGTGTGTAGAAATTGGCATTTTAGCGACATCTAGTGTTCAGATTTTGGAATAAGCCCGTCCATTACTAAATCACCACATCACTTATTGATAAGAGTCGCTGAAGACCAAAAGGATCACGAACAGGGCATCATTTACAACAGTTACAAGGGGAGGGCTTTTTCATTCATATTTCTAACTATTATTTTGATAGATTATAGGTCAGTCAAGATGATTATAGGTTTTGTAAACTTTTGTAGACTCATATTCAACAATTACATTTAGCTCTTTTTGTCCCCAAAACCCACCTGTAGACAATATGGCACATCATTATGTCAGCCTTCACAGAGGGTAGACCTGCGGTACATAGATACAAAAAGCTCTAACGTAACAGAAAGAAAACGTTTTATGAGGATGATTGTACACCAATTTTGACGGACTTTACATACACATAGTTTCTGCTCAGCAAAATGCTGCCAACCTCAACACACTACACCTTTAAACAATTAAGTTGCCACATGTCATGTTGTGCTTCTGGACTTGAGCTTGCAAAGTGCTTATCTCGTCTATTTGAGCAGCTTTACACCTCAGGATCGGAACTTATAAGATTTTACTGATACCAGTTCCTTAAAGATTCCTTAGGAGCAGAATTGGAGTATCCCTTGAATAATGAAAACAGATCATCAATATTAGATGATGAAAAATGTGTTAGGTACCTTTGATTATTGATTTCCTTACTGTTGTCTATACTGTAAACTGTAATCAATCAATCAATCTTTATTTGTATAGCGCCAATTCATAACAAGTATTATCTCTAGACACTTTACAATAGAGCATAAAACCTTGATTTTATGGATACACATATATGCATAGATACATATATACATAAATAAAATACACATAAACATCTATATACAAATATATACATCCAACACCCAACTGTAAATCAGTGGCATAAATGTGGTAAGTTAACCCTTTCATGAGTGAAATATTAAAGGAATATTTTTAAAAATATTTGTTTTTAGTTTCGAACAAGTTAAAAATCATGGTCATGTTTTGCAGTGTTATATTTTGAGTGAGTTATCTGTCCTCTACAGTGGACAACATGTATAAACGTCACAAATGGTAATTTGGTGGATTTGGTTAATAAAGATAAACAAACACATGCCTACGACAAACATTTATTAAGAGTAAATTAAAGAAAAAGCTAAATTTGAAGTATGTATTTTTCCAGTTTAATCAAACTATTCACTTATTAATTACAGCAACATTTCACATAAAAAATACAAAATTATTTTGACATTTGAAAACAGACATTATACCAAACTTGTCCTTTACCAGCAACTTTGGATTTATGATGCAATATCTCGATATGGTTAAAAAAAAAGGGCAAAGATAATATTTCTATGAAACTTATGACAAGGGTTTAGCAGTTTACCACCTTGAAGTTGGACATGGTACTGCAGCCTAAAGAATTACATTTAGTGAAATGGTAAATGGTAAATGGACTTGAGCTTATATAGCGCTTTTCTAGTCTTTGACTACTCAAAGCTGCTTTACACCGCAGGCCACACTTACTCATTCATGCCCATTCACTCACTGATGGTTCTGAGTTTCTATGTTACTTATCCATCAGTATCTTTAACACATTCACGCCCTTTCATGCCCATTTACACACCACTGACACAGCAGTTGGAGCAACTTGGGGTTAAGTGTCTTACCCAAGGACACATCGCCATGTGCCGCCCAGAGCTGCCGATGCAACAGTAGTGAGCAACATGGATGAAAAGGGTTAATGTAGAATGAAAGCAACACAAAAATGTACATTTGTAAGTTTATTTATTTTAAGTTTATTGCACCGAAGCTTGATTTGAAGAAAATAGTGAACTGAACAGAAATATCTGCCAGAAAAATCAAAATTAAATCTTTTCCTTAAATCGTTCAGCCCTAATAGACACCATGGCATGAAGTAATAAGATCATCTAATGAGGATTACTCTGTTTTTATGATCCTGGGAAGCTATAATCTTAAGTATCACTGGACCCAGCACTTTTAACATATCTCATATTTTGTGAATTAGCTATAAAGTATGATGTCCTGATATTCTGCTCAGTATCGCCCAGCCCTATCAGCCACCCCCCCACCCCTTAAAAAACCCACCTCTGCGTGAACTCTCCTGCCACCTCCACCTCCTCTCTCTCTCTGACCGTCGGCTGTACTCTCACTGCCAGCTCAGCTTGTCATTTTACAGGGTCATTAACAGACACACATACACACCGACTTGTGCATGAGTACACACTGCACCCACGCAGGGAAAAGGCTGACACACACACATACATAAAAAACCTAAAAACCTCTCCAGTGCCACAGCATCAAACTCTCCCTCCATCCCCTAAAAAAAAAAGCCACCCCTGCTTTTGCCAGAAGCTTCCCTCCTACTCCAATAAACACAAAGCAGCGACAGATAAGAAGAAAATGTCTTCATTATGAGCATGTAAAAAATGTATCTAACAGTTTTTTTCTTAAGTCGTCCTCTGTGGCGCACAGGAGCGGGGAGTTATATCAATTCATTTCCATCCCTGGCACCCTGCAGACAATCCCTCTCCATTCCCAGATTATGTGAGATAATACCTCCATTATGACAAAAGCGCTATTCGCGGGGTCGCCGAGAGGTCAACCAACCCTGCGCCGGGTATTCATGCTTAGTCACATCCCAATTATGCCGCAGTGGCAGAGGCAGAAATTGGCAAATGTACATCAAGGCGCTTCATTACTGAGGGCCGCTCCAGTGAAATTAAGCAGCAGATGAGACAGAGTGAGATTTGCCCCCAGGCGGCATGTTAGAGAGAAGAGAGGGAGAAGAGGGAGAGAGGAGGGAAGCTGGAGTAACAGATTTTTCAGAAGGTGCTTGGAGCTCTAACAGAAGCTCATGTATATTTACTTAACTAGGGAGAGCGCAGGTCCCTAAAGATTAATAAGTTCCCATGATACACTGCAGTAAACTATCTCTCCATACAGGACGAGGAGTCTAATATAAACAAGAGTGAAAAATGTACCGGAGCGAGGATGCAGCGCTCGCTATCGGCAAAGTGATAAGTATACATTAGGCTAACTGGAGAATATGTCTCACTCTGTTTGCCTTCCATTTACCCAAATAATCTCACAAAGGGGGGCTGCGAGGAGCTGAGGGCCCCACGAAAGGAAAGCACAATCAGCCCCGCCACAACCCCTGACACCTCTGTTCTGCAAAACTAAATATAACTACTTAAATTAACTAACATTGTGATGCACTGAAATGCCTGCATTAATAAACACAAAAGAGAAAGTTTGACATCTATGTGGTGTCAACTGCAGCCATACATTTGATTTTTCACACTGACCTTATCATACTTAAATATTTATAGATACATATTATGGGTGCAATTATTAGGGCTGGGACAATATGTTTTTCTCTCTTTTTTTTTTGGTCCTGATTCAATTTTAATTGCAATTTCATGATATTGCCGATTTTCACAATCTTTAGTCAGCTTTTTGAACACCAGCAAAAAAGATGAACGATATAAATATAAAGAAACCTGCACTGAATGAACCCTAAATATAAGTATCAGTATAAAGAAACAAACTCACACTAAAGTAGGCTGCTTTATGGACCCAATTCAAGTCCACCATCACCCCTTTGAAAAGGTTTCTGCATAAAGGTGCTGATTGGCACTGGGCTGCAGATTGCTTGGTCCAAGAGAAGCAAAATAACTCAGTAACATAACAGCGTTCAAGTGTGTTGCTTTTTATATTGAAGGGAAGACTGGATCCTCAATTATCTATGTTCAAAACTGATTGTGCAGGTGTTTGCTCAGGTAGGACCAAACCATTTCAAACTAAGTTCTTTGAAACAGCTGTTTCCATCCTTTTAATCCTCTCAAACGGTAACAATATATGCTTACCTCAGCCAGTAGGTTATGTTATTGCCAGCATCTGTTTATTTGTTTGTTTCTCTGTTAGCAACATAACTCAAAAAGTTATGGACGGAATTGGATGAAATTTTCAGGACCAAATGATTAGATTTTGGGAGTGATCCGGATCACCGTCTGGACCTGCCATGACGAAAAAATGTGATTTTTGTGAACAACTATTGAACTAAAATACATATCATTATGAATCCAATTGCTAATAGGATGTTGTCAATAGCCGGGTTTACATGCAGACTTTTTCTCATTCTGATTGAAGATCTCAGGTGAACTGTGTACATGTGACGTGATCTATTCTGATCTGGTGTTTACATGTGCCACAACATTTAATCAGAACAGCTGTTTGACAGATACGTGATACGCTCAGATCTATTTAAACATCACATGATTTATCAAAGATGGCGGTAAGTAGGTGTTTCAATGAATGATTTGAGGGTTGTGCTGTTTAGCCTTATAGTTTTCAGCCTTCAGAGTTTTCCAGCGGTTCCTTATTTGTTCGATGTTTTGATCTATCCCGGCTTTGCTGAGTTTTCGTGGACTTTTTTAATTCAATAGTTCAGTATTTCTTGTTTTTCTACAGTCTAAATGTGCGATAATGTTTAGTTCTATGAGAGTTTGTATTAAAAACAAACTCTCCGACGCAGACCAGTGCTGTGTGCTCTGTTTGGAAGCAGCCATGTTTCCAAGCGAGTAAACGTCACTGCTCGTTTATGTCAAGACTGAGCATGTGCAGACAGAACCCAGCCTGACAACTTTCAGATTCACTGTTTACATGACAGGATTTTACTTTTAATCGGTTTAGGAAAAGGAATATACTACCCCTGTGCAACCAAATGAAATTCTATTCGGATTTGGCCTGTTTATTCCAACTGAGGTGTTTATATGGAGCATTTTTATTCGGTTTTGGCTTCTAACCTGATTCTAATCGGAATATTAGGCTCCATGTAAACCTGGCTATTGTCAAGGAATCTAAATACTTAAATGAAATAAAGGTTGGACTAATACTTATGGTGAAAATCACAATATGGGTGAGGACTGTGGTGCTAGTGAGGTCTGCGCTCTCAGAGTGCTTTTCTAGTTTATCATGAAATAAGAAACAATGTCTCTTTATTTTAATGGCCCCTGCTGGAGACGGCCCTTAGCATCTCTATTCCCCCCACACGGTGCCCCTGATCACACTCTGCCCACCCAACACCAGCCCTCCAGGGTATTGCTATTAATTATGACATCTCGTAGTTGCAAAGGAGGCCCCACTTGGGGGAGCCGACCCGGGGCCTCGCTCCTCGACATCCAGCAGCTGCCAGTCCTCACTTTCAGAGAGGCAGTCGCTCCGCGTGGCAGCTTCCAGGAGGGCAATTACACATCCCCGGATGATACGAGGCAGCTGAATGTTTGGGACCAGAGCGCTCAGGCTGCCATTAGCACTCTAAGCTATTACATTCCCCCGTCTTCTTCTTCTTCCCTTCCCCTCCTCTTCCTCGCTCACTTGCCGCTGTATATTGATGAAGTGGTAATGGGACCTCGAGTTAGATATTCCTCCTGTAAAAACATTGTCTTGTTTCGAGTCTCCCTCAGGGGTCAATGCATTCTGCGGGAGTTGCTGGAGAATCATTTCTGCTCTATTAATGATGCAATTCCAATGCAATTCAGATCTACTGAAGACGCAGCACAGTGGGCTCCTCGCAGCGACTTGATAGATGACGCCGTGTGTGTGTGTGTGTGTGTGTGAAATCCAGCAATTCCACAACAAAGCAGCGCCTTCTGCGACGACGCCGGGAGAAGCCGGGAGAAGCCGGTCGGGCCGTCAATCCGGTTTCCACTAAAACAAGCAGCAGAGAGTCTCCATTCGGCCCGCTTCACCTCTCCGGCGGGGTCCTCTTGAGGAGAGCATGTCCGTGCCTAATGATGGTCACATTAATTATAGGCTTATCAACTCCAGAGAAAAATTCAATGGGCTATTTTAAGAGGACTAAAATAGAAAAGGGTAAGGGTGCTGCTCACTCCTTTGGCCTCTTGCAGAGTTTTCCTGTTTTAAGACCGAGGTTAGGGCTGGGTAACACGGAGCAAAAGTTACATCAAGTATGTTTTAGCTCAATGATGACACACCGTGTCTGATTTCTTATGTATTTGATTTGATTATGATTGGCTATATGGATACACATTGGGTGTTGGATGTATATACACTATAATGACAAACATATTCGCTCACCCATCAAAATAATCAGAATCAGGTGTTCCAGTCACTTCCATGTCCACAGGTGTATAAAATCATCACCTAGGCATGCAGACTGCTTTTACAAACATTAGTGAAAGAATGGGTCGCTCTAAAGAGCTCAGTGAATTCCAGCGTGGAACTGTGATAGGATGCCACCTGAGCAACAAATCCAGTGGTGACATTTCCTCCCTCGTAAATATTCCACAGTCAACTGTCAGCTGGATTATAAGAACGTGGAAGTGTTTGGGAACCACAGCAACTCAGCCACCAAGTGGTAGGCCGCGTAAACTGACGGAGCGGGGTCAGTGGATGCTGAGGCGCATAGTGAGAAGAGGTTGCCAACTTTCTGCAGAGTCAATCACTACAGAGCTCCAAACTTCATGTGGCCTTCAGATTAGCTCAAGAACAGTGCAGAGAGCTTCATGGATGGGTTTCCATGGCCGAGCAGCTGCATCCAAGCCAAACATCACCAAGTGCAATGCAAAGCGTGGATGCAGTGGTGTAAAGCACGCCGCCACTGGACTCTAGAGCAGTGGAGACGTGTTCTCTGGAGTGACCAATCACGCTTCTCCATCTGACAATCTGATGTACCAGTCTGGGTTTGGAGGTTGCCAGGAGAACGGTACTTGTGGGACTGCATTGTGCCAAGTGTAAAGTTTGGTGAAGGGGGGATTATGGTGTGGGGGTGTTTTTCAGGAGCTGGGCTTGGCCCCTTAGTTCCAGTCAAAGGAACTCTGAATGCTTCAGCACACCAAGACATTTTGGACAATTCCATGCTCCCAAATAAAGATCGATTGATTGATTTCCTATGTTTGTCTTATGTGTTACATTTTATAAGATATCTATTTTCTTAAAGTTTTACATTTAAATACATTTGCCATTATCCAGTTAACGTATAAATAAAATATTTTTTATATTACATATGCAAAAGAACACATAAAGTCTGAATTCAAGGATAATAAAATATTCACAGCAATAAATGATCATATGTGCTACAGAACTTGTAGACAGATGTAGAAATATATTTTAGGAATTGTTTGATGTTTAGTCTATAATATATAAGGCTTGATTTTAAACTGTTATAGCTTATATTCTAGGTCAATGAAGTATTTTGATGTAGCTATGGACAAATGGAGGGCAAGCAATATACAAACACCGCATCGAAATTATATTTCTTGTAGTTTTTTTGTGTATATAGAGATTAGTTGAAAAAAAATACTATAACTATATGCTCTCAAACGTCTCCATAGAGCATCAAACAATGTTTTGTTCAATTCTGAGCCACTGCAAAATTAAAATAGAAGCCATCATCACCCAACTTTGGGACATTTCTTCTTTCTTTTTACTAAAAACAGACCCCTCACAATCTTTGGGGAACAAAACTGTTGTTACTTTGTATTATATATATATTTTCCTAAAATGTTTTCTATTCAATATCCTTTGCTATTATCCAGTTAATGTCTAAGTTAATGATTTTTTAAATTACAGAAGTAAAAGAACGTATAAAAAAAGGTCTGAATTCAAGTGATAATGCTATTTTCACAACAATGAATGATCAAATATGTTACAGAACTTGTGGACAGATGTAGAAATATATTCTAGGAGTTGTTTGATGTTTAATACCTCCGCCAAGGAGGTTATGTTTTCAGGAGAGTTTGTTTGTCGGTCCGTCTGGCTGTGAACAAAATAACTCAAAAAGCAATGGATGGATTTGGATGAAATTTTCAGGAAATGTTCAGCATGAGAAAAGGAAGAACTGATTCAATTTTGGTGTTGATCCGGATCAGCGTCTGGCTGCCATGACAAAAAATGTGATTTCTGTGAATAACTACTGAACTAAAATAGATATCATCATGAATCCAATTTGCTAATGGAATGTTTTTATGGTCAAGGAATCTAAATATTTAGATGAAATAAAGATAGGACTAATATTTATGGTGAAAATCACAATATGGGTGAGGACTATGGCGCTGGCGGAGGTCTGCGCTCTCCGAGTGCTTTTCTAGTTTTATAATATATAAGACTTGATTCCAAACTGTTTAAGCTTGGCTTTAGGGAGCTGTTTCAGTTCGATTGTGTTTGACTTGAATTAGATTTTTCAGTATCTTTTAGGTCAAGTAAGTGTTTTAATGTAGTTTAACTCTGTTGGTTCGTTGTTCTTATAAAAATGCTGATAACCAAGCCTAAAAACTGTAATTTTTGATCATGTGATGCCTCCACTAAGACAGTAAAATATAATAATAATGATAATAATTATAATACATTTTATTTAACAGTGCCTTTGACACTCAAGGTCACCTTACAAAAGATAAAAAGTTCATTAAAGTAGGCATAAAACGGGTATAAAACAAACAAAACAATACAATAGTAGTGCAAAATGTCAGAGGGTGAGGGCTGGAACAGATGAGTTTTGAGTCTTGTTTTAAAGAGGGGTATGGACTCAGTGTTGTGGAGGTCAGGGGGAAGTGAGAGCTATATCTCAGCCTGTTTCCAGATTTTTTTTGTCACAGAACGAGGTTTTTGGTGTCTTTGGAAAGGTCTCGGTCCTGGCTTTCCGCAGATGTCTTGGAGCTAGAGCCAAAAAATTGTCAATGTGATGTCAGGTTTTTCCCAGGTGGTGCCCAACAGATTTTGATTTTTCTTCTACTTTTGTTACTTTGTGTTTCAATTGTGTTTTTCCCGTTTAATTTGATGTGTAGCATGCCTATATTTCTACATGAATAGTTCACTTTTTCTTACGTTTTTGTTGAAGAGCGTGCAAGCATTACAAGAAATGTCCAAAAGATCTACCAAGAGATGAAGATCTACAGGTTGATGACACCCAGTGTAAAAGAAAATGTCTTTTCCTTTAAACTTACATCTCATTACATCTTTAAACTTGATACATTCCCAGCCCTAGCAGAGGTGGAGGCTGATATCCGTGTTTCTTTTTACGGTGCAGTTAAAACAACCAGCAAACATCTGTCCATCAGCACCTGTCATGGAGAGCACTTTTATATAAAGCACGTCGGAGCGAAGGGCCTGACATTGATGAGGTCTGGCAGCCTCCATTAAATCACTCTTTCCTGTAAAGTGCCAGGCATCAAAGCGACCAGGCCGAGGATTTTTCACTCAATCAGGTAACACACAAGCCGAGCTCCCCTCCACGCTCCCTCTCCCTCCATGTCCTCTCTGGGGCTGGAGCCTTCTGGTCAATAACTCCAATCAGTTCAATTTCATGCACAGTTAGCCGTGTTGGGGTGCGAGGGCACGGCTCGCGTCGGAGGTTGCATATGTTGTCGCTGCTGTTGTTGTTTTTCCTTTAATTTTTTCCCCCCGTCCCTGCGAGGGTTGATAAGTGGGGTGGGGACCTGCGCCGTGTTTAAAAAAAAAAAGAAGTGGAGAGCGGCCAGGGCGGGCTAGCATGGGGTTGTTTTAACTCTGCCTCACCAACGCGGGCGCCCTGCCAAGCCATTAAAAGTCTCTGTGCTGTGCTTCAGTGACACAGCTAAAAGAATAGAGCGCGGGCGAGAGGGAGAGCTGTAAATGATCAACACGATAATGAGCTGATTATCAGTCAAAGGCATGGATAAGCTCGCTCTCCAGTAATTTCCTTTCAGATCAGTCAACCACATTCTCTTCTCTGCAATCAACACTCGAAGGGGAGGCATAGCATGTAGCCTTGTGGGAACTCGGCCCAATATCAGCTTGAAATAGCAAATCCTGATCTTTGTCTGCCTCTGATCCGTGTTTGATTCGTCCCTTTGCTTACACACCAGCATGGCGGGGAGTCGGCCTTTGTCAACGATCGCTTTGCAGCGATTTAGCTCCTCTCCACTCCGACTGCCAGCCAGTGTGAAGTTTGGAGAGCTGCTTTAGATGATCAAATGTGCAGTGTGAGCTGCGACTTTCTGGGCTCTGGATCAGGTTTTGGTTTAGCCCAGGATTTGACTCTGACAACTGAGGTCAAGGGCGGTTTCACAGGGGGGAAGCACCCTTAACGTCAGAGTCTGGTTCTATTTATCAGAGTGAACTCAAGAGGTGCAAAACTTAGCCCATGATGTGGTTTTTATCTCATTTACCAGTTTGGTTCGACTTTGCAGCTGGTTGTTAGATTTCTTTTTGAAAATGATTTCCCATCTTTAAGAGTTTATCCCTTTGACTGGCATCGTAACCATGTGGTTGACTTTTTGCCAACACTGCACTGAAAAGTTATAAAAGCCTATCCTTGTCTGTTTTTCCCTATTTACCTCTCTTAATAGCCTTTGTTAAACAACTTTGTACCCAATGAGTGGCGCTGCTATAAATGAAGATAACTGTTTAAAAAACAGAAAAAAATACAGGCTCATACATCTCCGTCTCGCCAGCCTCCATTGTCCAACGGTTTCACTCAGTTAAATGCTTAACAGCCCAATCAGGGAAGCTGCAAGCATGACGACAACAGGAAGTGACTTGACAGGAAGTGAAGTCATACAAATAACGGCAGCTAATGTCGGTGTGGTCATCATGGTTACTCAGTCATACTTGGTAAATATGCTCTCCTCATAAATTTACTTTGTAGGAATTGTCTTTAGCGAGGTTCTTGCCACATATAAATGTTAAACGATACATCTGTGTGGTATAATTTAATGTGAAACCATGGACTTCAGGTAGTTAAGCTATTGGCTAACGGCTGTTAGCAGCTATGGCTAACGGCTAACCATGGCAAACAACAGTTAACGGCCGTTAGCCATCAGCCATAGCCGCTAACAACAGTTAGTCGCTACGGCTAACAGTTAGCCGTTAGCCGCTACTTTTAGCCACTACATATGCTACGTCATAGCAGTGCTGCTTGATATGGATTGGTCTGTGATGAGTGTGATGAGCCAAACAATCATCCAATCACAGGCTGCTGTTGTATTGAAGGTTCTGTCCCTGAAAACACTTTCACAGGGCTCCTCCCCAGATGGATTCGTGAAATATTTCCAATATGGAACTGTGCATCTGGCACGACAGGTTAGCATGGCCCCTGAGGAACACAATTTTAGAAACAGTTTGTTGCAAATGTATTTCTTAGGGTGAAAGTCAAAAGGTTAAGGCAAATTTCACAGGACTGGCAACAAGTTATTGAGAAGAAAAGAATGTTTTTTTATTAATTCATGCACTTTTTTATTCTTCCATAAAAGGTCCTTGGTGCAGTTTGAACTGAAGAGGGTTAGGGCTACTTAAAAAATGGGAGGTTTAATGTTTCTTTTAATTCTGTAGTATACCATAATACTTAGCTTTGTCATCATGGCATTGTTTTTTTTAATCAAGAGTTATCATTTTCCTTTAATTCCCTCGAACTTTTTCATCACTTATCCCTTTATCAATTTATATTTTGTATTTATATTTAATTTTATATATTTTCATTTTTATATATATTTTCTTCATAATTTCTTTTTTTATCATTTAATTTTTTGTCTTTATTTATTTACACTCATTTTTTTCTGTCAGCTATACTGCTAATTGAAAATGCATTATTTACATGCAACTATTACTCTTATTGTTTTACATTGTTATTATTTGTGTCCCAGATTTTGGATACATGTGAGTTTATTATTGTTTTATATCCATCTAAAAGAGGCTGAGTAAACTGTGAACTTGAAAAGGGTAGGCGAAATAAGCTAAGGCTTCAGCCTACACCTTTATTTGTCTTGTTTTGTTTTTTGTTGCTATTTGTTGATTGTTTGGGGTTAATGCGGGAAAAGCACTAACTCAACACTTATCTACTTTGCAATTTCTCACTTTTAATGTTTGTGAGATTTCATGTTTAAAGTGATCGAAATAAACTTAACTAAACTAAGCTAAACTGTTTCAAACTTCATTTTACTGTTTAAGATTGTATAGTGAAACTTGAGTTCCTGCTGTCTCTGAATGTGAATGGATTATTTACCATGAAAATAACTTTTTGAAAATGCCTGCCAGTCTGTAAATGTTTTTTTGTCTTTATGTGCTTGTTTGTTGTGCGAAGTTATAAATTATAAAATGTTCAAATAAAAAAAAAAGGAAGTTTTGAAAAATACGAATCCAAATTTCATTTTTCCCAAGAGATAATGTTATTTATCTCGTTTTAAATTTGTTCCTAACATAAATAAACTCTTAAAAGCAACAAGTCAGTTTTCCCAATGAAAAGAGTCTCTTCTCTTTTAAAGGTACAGTCTGTATTATTAAATGCTATCTAAAATAACAGACTTGGTAAAAAATGGAATAGATTACTTAAAATTACATTTAAATTAGTTTCTAATCAGCCTTAAATAATTAATGTTTTGCTTTCGTTACCTTAGAATAAGTCATTTATATCTACATAGGAGCGGGTCCTCTCTTATGGTGGCTTACAGCTTGCGTCGCCATCTTTTCTACCGTAACTAAGAACGGACAACCTAAACGCTTTCGCATTTTTTTTCGACGCCAACCGGAAATGCACAGTTGTGAAATAGACGAAGAAGAAGAGAGTGATTACCAAGCAGCTGTGCTAATACAAACAAACATGGAGGACCACACATATGATTTGCCATCAGTGGAGCGTGAATCTTTGTCAAAGAAACGAAAACGCGATGAAGCCAAATGCAATCGGGACAGAAGAACAAAAAAAAACAGGGTCAACATCGGCGCTGCCTTTCCCAGATGGAATTCCCTGAAGGATAAGTTTGCAGACAGACGCAGAAGTTGCCTGTTTTTTGCTGGACAGGTAAGACTAAGTGTCGAATTGTACTCTTATATGGAGCTTAATTTATTTGTTTACTTTCGGGAGAAGTTGGAGGAAGACGCAGAGAATGTATCTGCTATGCGAGGCTTATTTCACGGCCACAAGCATTTTGAAATGATTGTCTCTTCCAAACGACCGGTGGGAGCGTTAGCAAGACTGAAAGACAATAGAGAGACAACGTCGTGCTAAAACTCCACAATTTATTCATTTTCTGTGGCAGTAAGACAAAACATAGGCTGATAACTAAGCTAAAAACACTTTTTGTCCTTGGAAGGCCACCGTAGCTCCGGAGGTTCTCCAACAGGGAGGGGGGAGCGCCAGAGTGCTGCAATCTCAAACCTCACCTTTAGATGCCTTTAAAAGTATCAGTATCTAAAACAAAATATTCTTAAGTATTGGCATATCTGTTACCTGCAAAGATCCAATAACCCGGTCCAAGTTTTCTTTATAACATTCAATACCATACTTTGCCTTTTTTCTGCCACATCATGCTCCTGTGATGTGGCAGTTTCAGTATGTTTGAAATGATCATCTTTTATATCTCACACCCATTAACCAATAAAAAAACTGATCAAACGAGGGAGACATCCCCTCATTCATTATCTATTTGCATTAAAACGTTGTTCACATCAATTTGCATTTCCATCAACGTGTGTTATGCAAATAGGCTCAAGGCCAAAAGCGGATTGCATAATTAAAGCAGTAAGAGGAACTTTGATGATTGCTTTTTGTTGATGATTCGCTCTTAAGACAGCGTCGGTGTTATGTAAGTGATCGCTGCGTACTTCTGCTTTTTTAATCAGACACTGGGGACAGAAAGTGTGCAAGGAAGTGTGGAGGAGGGTGACATGCAACATATGAAGCGAGAAGATAAACATCGCATTGTTGTGCTTTTTACTCTGAATTTAGGAGTGTTATATCTTCTAGAAGTGAGAAAAGAGACATGATTTCAGCATAAACATAAAGGGAGAATCACCAGGGACTTTACTTGGCATGTATGAAACAAACTGTAACATATCTGTCCTAAGCACTTCTGTATTGTTCTGTATTTTATGAATTTAGAAGGCTAATTATCCATTTATGTAAACTGAGGATGTGCACATAAAAAAGGAACGTTCACAGGGTTTCTCACTGAATATTTTTAACAGTGTATGAAGGAAAATATTGTGAGGTGTAGACAGTTTTAGTTATTAGTTATCTTCTCTGAACTGCAGCCATGTTTGGCATATTTGTTGAATTATTTCCATATTTATTTTTTGTAATTCATTTGCCTTAATCTTATCTTGAATTGAATTGATTACGACATGCGCTGCTGACCTCCTTGCCTGGTCGCCCTTGTAAATGAGATCCTGATCTCAATGGGACTCGTCTGGTTCAATAAAGACTAAATAAAAATAAAATACAACATATTTCTCTCTCAACAGGTGGTTGTATGCAGCCTGAGCGCTCTCTAAGCCCTCCAGTGGCACTCTCTAATAACACATGTTGCACTTTTGCAAAGAAAAAACAGCAAATAAAGGAATTTTATTACTGATAAATACAAAAGAAATAATGCAACTAAAAAAAAGACAAAATGAAAATATTAACCTTTATTTTAATAAAAAAATTTAATCGTATAACATATCCAAATAAACACACGAGAGGGGGGAGGGGGTTAACATATGTTAATATTCTACTGAGAATTCCTAATTTTTATACATTTTAGAAAAACAGAGACAGAGACATCAGACAACTTATACTCCTGCTTCATCCAGGCCTCTTTGTCTATCAGACTGATTTAAATTGATGATTAAATTGAATTAAACTGAATTGAGTGCTTTATTTTGAACACTTCAAAAAGACCATGGGTGGTCACCATAAATAAATAAATGCAGAACCCAAAACAAAACAAATAAAAAAAGAATGTAAACTGTTGACGATATTTTGTGCAGAATGTTTACATGCTCGAAAAGACGTAAGAAGAATAAATATACCTGAGCCTAACCTACTCAGTGCTTAAAAACTTGACTGTACAACGTGGTGATAAAAGGTCTTTCACATAATTTCTTTATCATAAACAGTAATTATATTTCTATGCCTTCGCGTGTAAGTGAGTGTATTTTTCTGTAATAAATCTGCATCTTTGCACTATAATTCAATATATGAACTTTTTGTTCTGTAAATGCACTTTATATTTTTATTTCAATTTCTCTCTTGTCTGCCAAAGGAACTGCAGATGGAAGTTAGCTAGAAAGCTATAATCTGGTGGAGAACATCTCTACTCTGATGAGTTTAATATCTTTTTTCTTTCCAAGGTCCCTGACAAATAAAATTTACAAATATATATTAATATATTAAAGTTGCATGATATTGGATTTTTGCCAATATCGATATTTCTGGTCAAGAGCACAAGCTCTGTACCTTAACAAAAATGGACTTGTTCCACTCAGTGATAAAGGATATTTTTGTAAGGAACACATGTGAAAGAAGAATAACAGCTCTCAACTCTTGCAAAAATGAAACTCTTGGTTTTCAAATGTACCCATGCAGTGATGAGAAGGTGCATCAATATTGTAAAATCTGTAATGTTCCGATACAGATACTTAAATGTTTTGGCTGATATAGGGTAGGGATAGGTAGGGATGGGAATTGATAAGATTTTATTGATACCAGTGCTATTAACGATCCTGCTAATCAATCCAATTCTTTAACAATTCCCTTATTAATTCCTGCAGATGTTCCGTGTGGGCAGATGATGGCCTGTAGATTTTCAGTGTCAACAATGTCAAACACACGTCACAGCATAGATAACTGCTTCTGCCAGCTGCTGGTGTCACGTTAGGTTGTGCTGTAGCCGCCTTTTGTAAAAAAATTAAGCCTCTATTCTGACGCTTCTGAACCCTGTCAGTGGAAGGAATTGATTAGCAAAAAGACTCATGATATTGATTGTTTGATGGAGCTGCTTACAATTCTCAACTGGAATTGGTTTTCGATTCCCATCCCTGGATATCAGCCAATATCAAACCCATAATATCATGCATCCCTACTTTATATACATATTTATAATATTCACTAGGGCTGAAACGATTCCTCGGATAATCCCAATTATTTGACTACAGAATATCCTCGAGGCAAATTGTGTGCCTCGAAGCCTCGTTTAATATATAATTCTACATATAAAATATATATCTGGACTACTATACAGTGCACAGTGTTTGACACGGACGGTCATTTCTGTGGCACAATGCGCCTGCTACCTCCGCTGCTGCTTGTGCTTGTAAAATCATGAAGGAAGAGAAAAGAGAGGGACAGAAAGGAGAGAGTCCACAGAAGAAATGGCAGAGAGTGTCCCAAGTGTGTGGTCACTACAAGAAGGGACGAAAAGAAAACACAGTGCAGTGTGTCTGATGTCAAACGGAGTTAGCTTAGCATGATAGCACGTCGTAAATGCTGCAGCACGTCAACAGTAAACATCCTGTCTGTGCGTCAGAGCAACACAACAGGATGACACTCATGATACATCAACAGAAGCAGCTAATGTGATCAATAACTGAGATATGGGCTAGTAAATAACCTACTTTGATTATGGCTCCGTGTAAAGGCTGGTTCAGAACGTAAATCAATGCGGAGGCTACTTGCCCAGAATCATGAGTATTTTGTTCACATACTTTTCACATCCAATAACTTTACATTTAATTTGATTGCAGAGAGTAGAAGAGGAAACACTGACAGTGAGTAGAGGAAGCAGGTGTAGGGAATGCTTTCATATGTTATAGAAATGTACATTAGCTAGTTAAATTATCTTAGTATCTAAGTATGATATTATTTGGTCCTAGAAATAAAGTAAGCAAAATAAGATCATCAATATGGTACAGTAGTAAAGGCAATAATTTAGCAAAAAGAGATAAGCATGAATACAAATAAAATAAAGATAACCAAACTTTTAGAAAAAACACTGAAAAAAGCAAGATATGGCCCAGAGTAAAAATAAAAGTATAGATTTTGATCTTGAGATCCCATTTATGCTCAGAATGTTCAAAATAAGAAAAATAAGTTGTTAATTTAAAGCTAGTGTTGGCGATCTGATTTAGATACACTTTTTGTAATACTGGTTAAAATGGTCTTTATGACCCGATGGTAATCAACTCATAATGTGTTCTTAAAACAGAGCGAAAAATATCCGCTATCTACAGCAGGAGTAAAACAGGGAAAACACCAACCAATAATCTTGCAGGGATACCTTTTTTACACCAATCAAATCCGCCGCCATTCTATGCCTGCTGCGCGTGCATTTTACCGGCGTGCACAGACAGTGCGTGTAGCATGTAGCATGTAGCGTGTAGGGAACAGACTCCGCTGGAGAATGCTTACCTTTCAAGTTTTGTCTTTGAAAATAAGGGAAGTCCGCTGTGAGCTGTCCCACAACACCAACCAAGCTCCAGTATCCCTCACATTAAAAGACAGATTTACAAAAAATCTAAAATAAACTATTTATTTTTATAAGTTTGTTCGGCTGTTGGCTCTAATCTCGCGAGAACTGCCATCCATGCTACTGCAGGTGGCAGTTCTCGCGAGACTTCTTATTCTTCGGTGGTTGGCATCCATCATTTTGGAGCATTACCGCCCCATTCAGGCTAGAGACGGAGCTCAGTTTGGAGAGGCGGAGGAATGCTTTTATTATTATATCGTCACACGGGAGATTTACAGGAGAATACTGATACAGGAGGACAGGAGAAAAGAGGAGAAAATACGGAAAATACGGTAGTTTCATGGTCAAAATGGGAGATTTGACAGCTATGTGGAGAATGTCAGAGGAACTACCTATACCCCGATCAACATCGGCTGTGAGTACTAACTGACTTTACATGTTTGTTTGGTGTTTTCTTCGTGCTGACTGAGACATGACTTGAGGTAGTGTAAAACAAACACATTGTGCTGAGGGTTGAATCAGTCTTCTGGATATAGCAGCTGCGCGCGTGCATGTGAGCGGGGGGTGGGGCTAGGCGGAGCCCTGAGGAGATGCTACTTTCAAATTCATGCTAGTTTTCCAAAATCGCCAACCCCAGCTTTAAGTGACCTGGCTTTTTTTGTTTTTTGTGTTACTACTAATAATAATGATTCAATGTTAAAAAAAATTGCAGTGAGCGCAATGTAACTGTTATCCGATTACTCGATTACTCAACAAAATATTTGATAGAGTAATCATTTACAAAAAGAATGGATAGTTGCAGCCCTAATATTCCCCCTTTATTCAGGAATCAGTGGTCTTTAAATATTGACTGAGATATATTATAAGCTACTTTGGACACAAACCATTTCAACTGTTGAAACTCACCGGGATGTGCATCTGATCAGCTTCCACTTTTTACTTCTAAAAGCAGAAATAAATGAGTAAAATTTAAAAAATACAAGTGCTGCAGTGAGTAAATTCATGTTTTAAAACCCAAACAAATAAATAAACCAAGAACAGGGGGGAAGCGCCAAGTGAGGCAGACATGAGCAGTCGATAGCAGACACCTCAGGCTGCTGCACCACCCCAGGGGCCGATGTTCGACACCAGCAGACACCCAAACAAACCCGAGCAGCTGCATGTCCACATCCACGTGTGACACAACTGTGGTGGGTGGGTGGGTGGAGGGGGGGATGACAGCTCCCAGGAACAGCCCTCGATGATAAGCATCAAACTGTGTGACGCCCTGACACACTCCATAGGTTGTGATGTTAAACACGACAAGAGCGTCGCCGACAGTATCTCTGCACCCTCTTCAGAGCGCGATCAGAGGGCGAGCTCAGTGAGCACACACAAAAAAACCCACACCCCCCAACCCCACACATCTCACTGCTGCATCTTCACACCGCATAGGAATCAGGGATGTGTCGCCGTCCACAGGCGCAGACTTTATTTAAAAAAGGAAACACCTGATTTTTTTTTCCTCACCCCGCCCCCCTCCTCTCTCTGGCTCCCTCTTCATTCCTCGCCTCCCTTGTTAAACACACAACCTTGATTTTGTTTTCAGTTGCCCGGGAGGGGTGAATTATTTACAGGATAAACAAGGCGGTGTTGTTTCAGTCGGTCGGAGAGCCAAACTCCCCTATCGCAGCAGCAGCAGCAGCAGGAAAGAGGCAGACGGGTTTACCTGGCAGGCATGAGGGGGGATGAGCCGGGATACAGGAGCCGAGGAGAAGCCGTGTTCGATGGCGGGCCACACCGCGATACCTATCAGTGTGTTTTTTATGGGGGGTGGGAGTAAATACCTCCACACCACATTCATGTGCTGGGACTCTTGGGCTGTTCGGGATGTCCTATTTATCTACGGAGACAACAGAGGCTATAAAAGCAACACAAGCTGCTTTACAGAGTGTGAGCGTGCATGAGCCGACTTATTAAGTGATCATGATGCAGCGAGTGGTGGGTAGGGCTGGGCAATTTACTCAAACAGGGACCCAAGGCAATCCCAGTCATTGGGGCCCTTCATATCCCCGTACTGTGCTGATAATAGTTTTATTATTATCATTTTCACCCTTTAACTACCAGCTCAACTGTTTGGCAGGTTTGGAACTCTCTCCCCCTGACCTCCACAACACTGAGTCCTTACCCCTCTTTAAAACAAAGCTCAAAACCCATCTGTTCCAGCTCTCCTACTCCCTCTGACATTTTGCACTGTCTATTTGTCAGGATTTTTCCCTTTACAATCCTAAGATAGCTCAGTTTCAGGTTTGTACCAACACCTGACATTTATTCAGAGTAAAGACGACGAAAAGCAGCTGGATGCAATCAAATGGAGCTTTAATTCCTTCTTCTTGCCCGGACAAGGAGTTGCAACTTTACAGAGTGACAAAGTAGTCTGAGAGTTGAACTGAAAACTCGTACAGTGTCTTCTCGTTTTATAGCATTGTATGTGGCCACGTGAGGTTGTTTTTGGTGAGGCAGATGGCCTTGCAGGTGCAGTAAGTTCAGCAAGTTCATGGGAATAACTTCAGTTTCTGGGAAGAAAAGGTAAAGCCCCAGTCACACATTCCCGTTTCTCATGGCAATTGTGCACGATTGTCATAATCCTGATAAAGCGTGCTTTGGTCGTGGTGCATGCGCTACTTGGTCTGGATCACCGTTGTATAGTCGTGGATGAACGGAGGGGAACGTGGAAGCTCCACGACAGTTTTGAACTGTTCAAAACTGTCGTGGAGACTCGGCGCTCTCAGTGGAGCGGGATGGAAGCCTAATGCAGTCCTAAGGCAAGCGGTATTAGCGGGGCATGTACGGAGCTCAGTCGGGCTGAACGTGGCCCAATCGTGGCTCAATCCTGAAAGCTTTATGAGGACGACTGACAAGGATGTATCCGTATGAGCCCCGACTGTGTCCCGTTCAAGACGGCGCAAGCGCAGGGCTCAGTCGGGCTTACGCCACGCCGAACTGAGCTCGAGCGAGCTGACGCCCTGTCAGCGGGATGGAATCCATAGCGCTGTATTAACCTAACTGAGCGGGACAAACGCCTCAGGCGCTGAAGCACCGCCACTGACGGTGTATTTACGGGGTGTGTCCAGGGGTGAGACAGTAATTTCATCCCGTATCATAACGATCACACCAGCCTCCTCAATCGTGCACAGTCGCAGTGAGAAACGGGAATGTGTGACTTAGGCATAACGAGAGGGCTAAGATGGCTATGTACGGTCATGTAGTGTGTGTGTATGTGTGGGAAAGCAGTCTCTGGCAAGGAGAGGGCTATGTAAGGTCACGTACGGGTTATGTTAGGTCATGTCACTAAGCAACGATTTTACAGAATTTCAGCATTTCAAATCCATAAGAAAAAACTATATACAATATATACAAGAGTCAAATTGTTTCACACTATTGTATTTTTTTGTTTGTTTTGGTTTTTCTTTTTACCTGTTTTCATGCCTATTTTAATGCACTTTTTAGCTTTTGTAAGGAGACCTTGAGTGTCATGAAAGGTGCTCTTAAATAAATAAAATGTATGGAACAGAGAAAACTACAAACAAACCAAAAAACAGATGTTTTCCTGATGTGGGATTTGAAGGTTTAAAAAGTGAACAGTTGATTACATGATGCCATAAACATGCACAAAATCAATTCAGTCAAAAATGCATAAAGTTTTGCAAATAAAATATCATTCAAAAGTAACTTTAAATTGATTATGTTGAATTTGGCAAACAGACAATAACAGATAATATACACATACATATAAATTATCTTATGGGTAAATGGTTAGGTATTTAAAAAAATGATGGTTATAGTGAAAAAATAATAGCTTTTTGCTTTTTTAAACATTTAAATCCCAAACATAGAAAATGACTGTTCTTCTGGTTTCTTTGCAGTTGTTTCTGTATCCTAAAACATTGACAGAAACAAACAATGACGTGTTATGTTTTTTTTACACGTGAACTGCCCTGACTTTATAGACCTTTATTGGCCAAACAGTTGAGCAGGGACTTAAAGGGTTAATCTTGCACCAGGTAACATAACTAAAATAAATTTCTCAAATTCTGCAATTTAGTTCAATTTTGACAGAAGCTGAGTTTGTTAATTAGGCCCCTTGTCCTTCTTTTGAAATCTGTTACAGTTATCTGACAGCTTAAGTTACTTGTTACAAAACCATGTTTATATGTCTCCCCAGTCCAGGGAATAAAATTTATGACCAAAAAACGTTTTTTAATCTTAATGTTCATCATCATGGAGCCCCTGAAGACACAGAATAAATAATAAGTTTATCATGCACACGTTAAATTATCCTGTGCAGGGGCCATATGTTTTTTCAAATGTTATATAGTTTGAAAAGTTATGAATTAAATTAAAGCTGCACTGAACTGAATAAAACTTTATTAATACATTTTTTTAGATGTTTGTCGGCCCCTGTTCAAGGGAATGCAAACAACTTGACTCAATCAGGGCTTATCTGAAGCAAATTGGGCTTCAATGGGGCTGACGTCGTGTCAGCTGGATGGAAATTGATGGAATCCTCGTCATATCGTCGTGTTGACCAAATTAAAGTGGGACAAATGCTCCTTAATTGTGCAGAAGCGTTACTGACAGTGCATTTACAGAGACACTCACTTCTTCCCATATCATGCCGATCAAACCAGCCTTGCCAATCATGTCGTCATGCAGAACCACCATAAGAAACAAGAATGTAAGGGGGCAGACATAAGCTCAGTTGGTAGAGCGTCCGCCCCATGTACGGGGGCTGCCAACCCCCAGCAGCGGCTGTAGGTTCGAATCCCGGCCTCAACCCTGTGCTGCATGTCATTCCCCCTCTCTTCACCTGCTTTCCTGTCACAACTTCAGCTGTCCTTTCAAATAACTAAATAAAAAATAATAAAATAACTTTAAGAAACAAGAATGTGTGACTGGGGCATTACAAATGGCTCACTCCCTCCCATTCCCTTATAAGATCTTGACTCGTCTTGATGAAGAATGAGGAGGGTTTCAAGTGAATACGGTAAATAAAATTAGAGATATCAAACTATCGTGTTAATTGCGATGAATTAATTACAGTCACGATTAAGGCATTATGTATTTTAATCATGTTAATCTAATTTTTAATCTCACTTCTTTGCTTGGTAGTTTGGGCAGTAGGGAAAACTCACGATACGCTGCACCTCAATATGCCCGGATCACGATACGTCACAATACAATATCAAAAGAGTAAAAAAGAAAAAATATTACTGTGTAACTACAACTTATTTGTTTTTGTTTGAGTTGCACACAGGAAAACACAAGGCCCAACAGGCCAAACACAAACAATAACACTCTCTATAACCCTAGAGAGGTTAGAGAGTGTGTATACTAATGAGCAGTAGGCTCGTTTTGGCTGTCTTCGTCTTTTTTAATGAGAAAGCCAAAATACTGCCAGACAGATGACTTATATCCAGGTGGAGCGTTCTCAATTTTGACCTCATTTGACTCCATCATTCAGCTTTTTGGAGGCAAGGTAGTTGGTGCTAATGTTTGTTGTCGTCACTTCTGGTCACATGCGCTATTCCCGGACGTGACGTCTTTATTTCACGATCCATTTTTTTCAAACTCAATGCATCCCGTCACGTACTATCTCGTGATATATTGCCAAACGGTATTTCATCCCATCCCTATTGAGCAGAACCTTAAAATACCAGAGCAGCTGGTGATTAGATGATCAGTCCACTTGTCACACTCTTCACAGACCAATCACATCAAGCCACAGTGTGACGTAGCAGCTCGACCCTGTTGTTAGCCGTTAGCTTAAACTATGAAAACTTAAGTCCTTAGACTATGGTCTTATCTTACAGTAAATGATACCACATCAATGTTTCATCTGCCACATGTGACATGAATCTCGTCAAAGACAAAACCACCAAGTTCTCCTGGTAAACTTCTAAGGAGAGCAATTTTCATATCGTAGGGTAACCATGACAACTTAAAGTGACAATGAGCATGAGTCCATTTCTGATAAAACTGCAGATCTTGCTGCATCCACAGAGATCACTTTTACACGCTGCTGTTGTTTTCAAACATGCACTCACTTCCTGCTGTCGTCACATCTGCAGCTCCACCTCTGTCCCCTGATTGGCCCGTTAAATTTGGAGAGTTTTCATGCATTGGGCTTTTTGTGCTTTAGTTTTTGTGGGGTGGGGAACAATCTTTTGATCTGCCACAATAATCTAATGAATTCAATGAAAATACTTCAAGTTGAGGCTTTTTTCAAAAAGCGATTAATTAGATTAATCAATTACAGGTCATAATTAATAATCTCAGTTCTTTTTAAAGCATTTTTATTCCGTATCATGAAAATGAAAAGTACACATACTGTACAATACCAAATTCTGCCACATGCTCCACTCCATGATCGAAAAGAGGCAGGAAGAAGAAAATCGTATGATTACCAGCCCCTATCTCAAAATAATAAAACATGGTCTGTCCGTCAGATATTTATTTATGCCATATTCACTATTTTTTAATCCCGTCTACATTTTTAGTCTTGAATTAGATTATCTTGTGGTCTAAAGGAGTGTAAATGTGGATGAATTATGCTGTAAAATATACTTTAGGTTGGATTTGTGTATATTTTTTTTGTCAGTATTAACATGAATCACATCTGTAAACACTGTCTCACTCGTATATTGGAGTCTCTTAAAGCTCGATGTATATCCCGCCCTACAGTTGTGTGTCTTTGCGGGGGGTTGTCGCCATACAAGGTTCAGATGGAGAAATGATGAGGGACCTTTGCAGCCAAAGCCTCTAATCCTATCTGCGGTCTGTGGGGCTTCCAGCTGGTGGGGGTGCAGCTGTGCTCGGCCCCTCGCTCAGGTGAATCATCTCTGCTCCTCCAATAACTCCTCTGTTTGCAGTATGGCGGATTTGCACGCTGCTTTGATCTCGCCGAGGTGGCGGCGCACCCCCCTCTGGATACGGTGACAGCGTCGGGTGATCCGTGTTACTGGAGAGATTTTTATTTTTCTGAACATACGCCAAATGACAGCCCCGGCTGAGGGCTTTAGCGCAGGTCAGGCCCGGGTAAATTCAATGTGGCAGCGCGGAAAATTCACTTCCAAACATTCTGTGGCGGCTGGAGGAGAGCTTTAATGAGTGTTGTGACTCTAATCTGTGACTTTATTTAACCCTCACATCAAGATGATTGAGATTATTCCTTAAAAAGCGACCCAGACCAGACACAGCTGACCCTAATCTCACTTTAGATCCAATGCTGACACACTTCTACATTGTTCAGCACTTTTTTAAACACACAAAGCAGGTCTGTGAACTAAAGCAGCTTATGGTGATCCTTTTGCACTATTTCAGCTCAATATTTGTTATCGAAGGGAATAAAATGTTTTGTGCTTTCACAGGTTGTACAACTGCTGCGACAGTGGGATGTCACATCTCAAGAGGCCTTTAATACATTTATATTTAATGGAGACAAATATGGTAGGGATGCACTTGTGGTCTGGGCACCCATGAGTTCATTACTACCATAAAGTCGTTTTTTCATTAAGACTATAATCGATTATACTTCTATAAAATGATCACCAAAACCATTCAGACATATGGACCCTCCTGAAAACCAGATGTAGCATCTCAAGAGACTAACCTCTAATAAATCAGATGACAGGTCTATGGTTCATGGATCTGTCCCTAACTTTAGTTCTTACTTTAGTCCACTTGTCTCCTCTTACCTCCCTTCCTTCACCCTCACACCATCACAGCATCGTGTGGATTTGCTGTTCATCATGAGACTGGGATCCACATTCAAGATTTCTTGCTGCTTAACAGAAGTTTTTTTCTTGAGCCATGATGGAGGGATTCATGATTGGCTATATGGATTCATGTTGGGTGCTGGATGTATATATTTGTATATATATATATGTATATGTGTATTTTGCGTATGTATATATGTATCTATGCATACACTGTAAAATCCAATAGCTGCCTTGACTTGCAAACATGAGTTAACTTTACTAAGTTAACAAAAATATGCCTTTATGACTAGTATTTATTAAGTAACAATCACTTGCATGTGTGAAAATGCAAAATACTTACTTTTTTAAGTAAAGATTACTTTTTTATAGTTCAGCTCACTCGCAACAATAAGTAGTAAACACAGTCTCACACTGAAAAAATCCAATAGCTGTCTTGACTTGCAAACATGAGTTAACTTTACTATGTTTACAAAAATATGCCTTTATGACTAGTATTTATTAAATAAAAATCACTTGCATGTGTAAAAATGCAAAATAAATGCAAACTACTTCTCTTCTTTAGTGAAGATTACTTTTTTTTTTTTTTTTAGTTAAGCTCACTCGTGTGATTTTTGAACCACTCAGATTTTTGGAGTTGAGTTTGCATGGTGGCATGGTGGCGCAGCAGGTAGTGCATGTACCTAACAGGAAGAAGGTACCTGGTTTGATTCCCGGGTTGGACAGGGGCCTGAAGTTTGCAGGATATCAAGTACACTCTACTTGATTGTTTTAGTTGCTTAAACTCATTTGTAAGTGTACTCTACAAAGGAAGTGCTAGTTAGTACAACTAAAATTAACTAGTTCTCTGCACTTGTTTTTTTAAGTGCAACCGGTTTGCATGCTTTTTTAACTAATGATAACTAATTGGATTTTACAGTGTATATGTGTATCCTTAAAATGAAAAGCTTTATGCTCTTTTGTAAAGTGTCTTCAGGTAACACTTGTTATGAATTGGTGCTATACAAATAAAGATTGATTGACTGATTCATTGAGTGATCCCTCTGGCGTTATTGAAAAGCATCAGTAACATACACCAGGTCATAAGTTTTACAATGAGACACAGGTTTTAAATGTTTCAAATGTATTTTTGGTACTTTGTGCATACTCTGGCTGGGACAATTCACTTTTCTTCCGATTCAATTTTTTACCATTTTTAGGTGCCGATTCGATTTAAATTGTGATTCTACGATATTGCTGATATTTGCAATCTTTAGTTAGCTTTTTTCAACACCAGCGAAAAAGATGTACAATGATGTTGCCTACAGACTATATCAGGAAAAACACACATCACATGTGAGTCTGTTTTTAGGATTTATTCAGCAATATATTTTAACCAGCTGTTTATACTCTCTCTTCAAAAGCCTGGACTGCATTTAAAAGTGGCTTATTAACACAGACTAAAATGAAGCATTTACATTTTCTTACCGCTGACTGAGACATGACTTGGTGTAGTGTAAAACATAAACGTTGTGCTGAGGGTTTGGAGTTGAATCAGGCCTTCCTCACACGAGGAATGGCCCCGTATTGTCTTGGCGTCGGCATCAAAACATGTATCGCTATTTACACATCGTATTGTACATAGGCTTGTGCATTTACATGACGACGCAAAATCCTGTCGGGTTGCCCGTCAGGTTCTGCTCCGAGGTGGATTTCAAGTCAACAAGTGCTCATGCACGCGTAACATGCTGCGTCTCTGCAAGAGCACTTGTTGCTGTTGTTGCTGTAGCTGGTGTTGTTGGTATTCTGTGAGCAAATGTTGGTATAAAAGTCGTAGCAATATTTGTAGCTGCTGGAACAAGATCAGAATCAGCCCGGCTGCCGCCATTGTTGTTGTTGTTGTGTGTGTGACAGCGTGGGTTGGGGGGCGGGGAGGAGGAGGGGTGCTATGAGGTCACTGTCTTTTCCGGACTTATGTGTTTATACCAACTACGGCATGAACCCGTCAAGGGGCCTTTGTCACCCTGGGCTATTACTAGATTCACACCTAGTACGAATGAGACCTTTTGAGCAGCAGAGATGGAGACACAGACATCTTATCTTCACTTTCAGACACAAACAAGAGTAAACTGCTAGAATGTTGGTGCTTGAAGATGAATATTGCAAAATACTTTGTAAATGAGAACTTGTGGTAAAGTAAATACAGCAGAAAATGTGCATGATTGATGGTATTTGCTGCTGTACTCAAAATGTCTTGATTCCTCAACTGTTACGGGCCACAGTTTGGACACCCCTGGCCTAAATGGTCCAAAATATAAAATAATTATCTTTCCACTGTAGGTGACACTGTGCATGAAAGGGTTAAACAGAGCCAGTCATGTGGCCTCCAATAAGAGCGGGAACATGTACAAAGTTTGAAGATAAGCCCTTGACGCTCGCATAAGAAAGAATTAATTATCAGACCTCATGACCTCCACCTCTAACTTTTGATATTCTTACTGGATTCAGGCTGAACTTTAATGCAAAGTTTCAAAACATTCACTCTTCTTATTCTCCTCTGAGCTCAGAAGTCTGGCCTGATGATTATACAACTCTCTAAATAATGCCTCAGGCCTCGAGGCATTAAAAGTTAGACAGCAGACAACCAGCTGTGCTCCGGTTTGACCTCCGCCCCGCCTGCTCGAACCGTCTCCCGCTAAACTCGCCGGCTACTCCTGACAGGGACACAATGGGAGGATGTGACTCGGCCTTTGGCGCACATCGAAAGAACAACATTCCCGATGTCTTCACGCACGGCAGCCAGATCCCACTTATCATATTACTCATGCCTTTTTGTGTCCTTTTTCACTTTTCTGCAGGGCGAAGGGCTTTTTCTTTTTTTCCTCTCTTCATGTTACCAGCTGGAAATATCAGCGAGGAGCTCTCCGTTTTCAAAACTCGCTGATGTAAAGGCGGTTTGTGTGCAGATCCCGTGGCCCCGACCGGCTGCACAGGTAAGCAGAAAATAGCTCTTAGCTTGGGCCCGACCTTGAGAAGGATGCCATTCAATCAGCGAGCTCGCCGCAGTAAAAGGACCTATCATTGCACTAATAGACTAAATCTTCCTCCCTGCCCTGGATCATGGACAATGCACGGATGGCTTCCTCCTGCTTTGGCAAGTTAAAGGGCCAATTGATCCGATAAATTAAACAGAGAAAATAAGCCGTGATGAAAGAAATACGCCGTCGGGCCGGTATGGATTGGACTTGTGTAACAGTCTGCACACCTAATTTAATTCTCAGTTTATAGACATAACAGGATTGGATGACAGCAATTGACAAAACGGTTAAAATGCAAGAGTGAACAGGCTGTGCTCGCATCGGCAGGAGGAGGCGGAGGGAGAGCGGCGCTGCTTATCAGCCCATCATCCAGCTGGAAGCAGACAGACAGACAGACACGTCGTAATAAGTAAAAGATTCAAGAACAGTCGCCCGCTTTGAACTCGAGAGGTTGTGCGATCAAATTCCACCTTATCGACTGGCAGCTTAAACAAGTTGAGTTTTTTTTTTTTCCTTTTTCTGACGGCTCACGGGGAAGGAGAGGAGCTGGAGCCGTCATAAGAACTGGCTGCTGCAGTGCATCGTGACAAACAACGGCAGCAAAGAAAAAAAACTTGGGATTTATTGCTCTGATAACCTTCCAGATTCCTACGGCTGGTGCTGCACGCCAGACAACTCCGACAGAGTTATGCATCATTAATCCCCACCAACACTGCCAGTGATAAATAATGCCGCCCGTCCCTATGAAAAATAAGACACTTATTACCAAACCATAAAGAATGGTACTCGGATCATCACTTCAAGCAGATAATAATGTGAGGATAGGATGTTTCAAGAACTCAAAAGCACACTCGCTGTGACAGTTAGAGGTTTATTTCTGCTCCCTGTTGGAGAAAAAGCTCCTAATAAATAACAGCACTTCAGCAGAGTAAATTAAAGAGCCTTATATCAATGTCATAATGTTTGTAGGCACTTAAAGAGATCAGATACTGCTGAGCGCATAACAAACTGAGATAAATCAGGGCCATGCACCAGCAAGACATACTGAGAGGGGGAGATATTTTTATAATACACACTGAGTCAGAATATTGATTAAAAAGTAAAAATGTTCAAAATACAGCAATGCAATTTGAAGAATAATGCTAAAATGTCAAGAATAAATCTTGAAATATGAGAAAAATAGTCAAAATACAAAGCAAAAAAGAAAGTAAAGTTAAAACTTTAAGAATTATGTAAAAAAATGTTATAAAAAATGCCTTTGCTCTGCATACACTCATAAAGGTGTCCTTATTCTGCACTCAGCCCCCAGTGGACACTTGGGGTACTGCAGCTTTTGGCATTTTCACATGTACTGTATGTCGAAGTCAAAGCACTGGTGAAAATAGAGACTTCCTTATTGTGAAGAGTTTGATTATATGAGAATAAATCAGCCAAAGAAGCTGAGCAAACACATATGACCAACTTACACCAATTGGATCAATATACTGGACTTATTTGCTTGTTTCCTGACGTCTTAAAGTGGATTAATTAATTTTGATAATGATGATTTTGGTCTTGATTTTGATTGTTTTTTGCTGCTGTGATCGATGTCGTTTCTCCTTTGTGTTAATCCTGCGGCGGCCATCATGCTTCCTCGTCTTCGTAGTTAATAGCAAAAACATCTCGGTCTTAATGATTCAAACCGGTAAAATCAAAGTCAAATGTTGGGAGAAATTTTGAGGCAGAATTTTGAAAATAAAGACGAAACTTTTAAGAAAAAACTCCAAAAGTTATTAATGAAGAAGTGCGTCCAGTTTACCTGTTTTTTTTTGTATTGTTGTGTGTATTTGTTTGGTATAGTTCTGACTGTAATTATTGAGCTTGTAAGTTTTTCTTTTAGTTGTTAACCATGTTCATTGTTGTTTTTTATGTCTTTAAAGGTCGTACTATGGTAGGACATTGCAAATTAGCTTGTGCATTAAATAAATACATTTTCAAGGGAATTTGGGCACACATCCGCAATTAAAAGTCAACTTTACATCTATAGAAACATCTATCCTATCACACTAAAGTTGACAAGTTATCATACAGGGGAAGTAGTCAAATGTTGGCATTGTAATAAAGTAATGGAGGGAATACTGAAGACAAAGACACCCAACCACTTCAAAACATTTCTTTTAGGAAAAGGTAATGATTTGATAGGCTGTCTAACCAAACATCTATTTAGAATAATGGTAACGGCAGCCAGGGTTCGACAGTGTAAGGAGGTACTCGCATTTGCTACTAAAAATATTACATTGCGAGTTGTGATTTGCATTTGGTAGCAGCGGTGCGACTACAAAAAATGACCGTTCAAAACATGTTTATCTTGTGTTGAATACTTTGGAAGTTGTGGCCGGTGGTATTCCTGAACGCAGCCTCAGCTGGAAACATGTTCATCTTTGAAATGTTTGTTTTACTGACCTTACTGTATTGCTAGCTAGCCTTCGGTACACCCAACATGCCTGCACCGCCCTGCGCGAGGTACAGACGAACATAAGCAGGCACTCCCAAAGCCTCATCTCGACTCGAACGCGCAATAACCAAATAACTATGAAGTCTATCAGTTATTATTTCAAAAGACCAACAAAACCAGAACATGTGGACTCTGAATTGAGACAAGAGGATGAAATGGAGCAAGGAGGCAAAATTGACGGAGAGGAAGAGTTAGTGTTAACTTCAGACGCCGGAGAGACAGTTAACAACGCCGCTGCCGTTCCCAGTCGTAAGAGGTACAAGTTTGTTTCCTCGTTGACCGCATATCTTTGTATTAAAGAAAAACACACTACTTGGTAACTTTTCATTGTGCTACTAAAAAGATTTGTGTGCACCCGTGCTACTTGGGAAAATGCTAAGCGTCAAGCCCTGACGGCAGCTCAGAAAAATATTACAAGACAATAAGCGAATGGATAGATACTGTAAATGAAATATATCAAAAATTAAATATTCATTTCATTTACAAATGGACAAATTTGTTTAATAATGGGTCTCCTTCATGAAAAGAACACACAACCATATTCGGAGTGCATCTGTTTAACAAAAAAACATGTCACACCTGTCAGTGGAAAGCAAAATGTATGGATACTTTCTCTTTTTGACTGAATAGCAGTATTTTAAAACTGTCACAATACCTCCTATTGCCTCCTTTTTTGTTCTTTGTCTATTTATTTTTCTTCTTCCTTCTGTCATTTTGGTTTTATACATCCCTGTTCTGTTATTTGGGGAAAAAGAAAGAGGAGTATTGAGGTTTTGCTGTATTGAAGATGAGCAGAGTTTGAGAAAACTGTACATCAACATCAAACATCTGAAAGTATGTAAGCATGTATATGTACGAACGGCAATACTCTGAAAATAAAAGAAACTATAAAACATCATACTCAACCTTTGACTCTTCTCACAACATTCCAGCATGACTATCACCTTTTCCACCTGACTCAAAGAGCATATAAAGACATTTTCTCCCTTTAAAGTCTTCCCTTCATCATGTTTGACCCTTACACTCTGCCGTAGAAAGGAGCAAAAAGAGGTAAAATAAAGGAAAATAAAGTGTCTCGTAACCTGTTGCTTGACTTTTCCCACAAAGAGCAGCTTTTCTCAATCATGCGATAATTTCTCAAGGCTTAGACTTGACTCTGGTCCAATAAACACAGTAACTGGATATCCCCTACAGGTGTAAATTCTTGGTGGTTAAAGCAGAAAGCGAGAGTCGCAGCAGCTCTGTTTGATACAGAGATGTTTCCAGCACCAGATGCTGTGGGGCCCTCGCTCTCTCTCTCTCTCTCCTGTGAGAAGCCGGGCGAAAAAGATCACTTACTTTCCTATCGAGGCTTGGAACATAAATTCAAAACCCCTGCAATAAATCAAATATAAATTTTCAGCTCCCCTCACTTTCCCCGGGAACGGCTGCAATAACAATGTCATTCGACTCTGCCTGGTTACCATTAACGCTCTGGATTGAGTCCACACTAATGATTCAGCCCTGGATCCTGAGCGTTTTACAACAAAAAGAGGGGAAATATTACTGACCTATTTAACGTTAAGAAGGACCTGGGGTCTGGGATGGATTCTCTTTACATATACTGTATTTCCACAGTCTCAATATGGATCCTCCGTGCCAGATGTAACACCCCAGTGTGCCAATAATGTTAATACTCCGAAACTCTGCGGTCGCTGCCTTCACATTTCTAGACTGAGAAGTTTCCCAGCCAGAGGAGGAGGACAATGCACTCCAGTTAAATCTAACCTGAGTGAAAAATGTGATTTCTATTTGGATATTGTTCCGAGTGCCAAGGAGGCTGTCTCGGCGCCAAAACAGCAAACTCAATCTTATCCCGAGTATTTTGGACATTAAACTGCGTCATAGTCGTCTTAGGAAACTGATGAGGGCTGAAAATGTGGAAAATGTTTAGGAGGAGACAAATTCTGCAACTTGTACTGAACATACAGTTTCAAAATGGATTCTCCGTGCCAGATGCAACAGCCTGCACGCCAGTAATGTTAATATACCGAAGCTCTGCGGTGCAACTTTCATCTCGTCACAAGGAAAGAAGAGCGAGACTGAAAATAAACAGACGAGCCATGAGGAGGGCTGTGTTGGGTTTGTGGCAGTGATACTTTATGACCTCCAAAAATCAAATAAATTCATGTTTAGTCAAAAAAGGCTGCAACCTACAGTTCAGTGCATCAATATTAAGCTTACAAACCTCCATCTGAGCATTTCTGACACTGTTCGTCAAGTAACAAGAAAAAATGAGGAAAACTGCATCATGTTGACAAACCAAACGAGAATGATTCATCGATAATTCTAATTCAGCATTTACACACTAACAATGTGCCAATAATGACCGGCTAAATATGTAATTAACACAGGAGAAAGTGTGTGAGAGTAAGAGAAAATAATACAATTAGCATGTTTTGTTTATTTGGATCTCTCAGGCAGGGATATGTACATATAAAAACTCCTTGAGAAAAGTTTGGAAACACTATTTTGGTTTATTGTTTTTCTCCTTTACCAGTGGATATTGTGTTTCGATATCATCGTAAAGCCTGATAGTCATCTCTATGAAAAAGGACATCCTCTAAAGACTGCGTATTTGTAGGGCGGGGTGTTGTTAAGAACATCACGATTCGATTCCGATTCTTTAGAAGGCGATTCAGTAAAGAAATAGAAATACACAAATAGAATACCTGTTGACAGTTTTTGAATTCTTATTTTGATGCCAATGTCAATACTATGAAGTCTATCAGTTATACCAAACTTCATTCCGCACTTCATTGTAAAGGCGACTAATCAGGCTTTCCAATTATATCAAATGCCATAGCAACTGGCATCATGAAAGGGGAGAAAGAACATTTTCAAACATTGACTGCCTGCCCAAACACAAATTCACCACCAAAAACAAAGTTCACACACTCTAATATTGTGTATGCTTTAATTACACTCACATTCACTGTTGCATTGCCTCAATAAGCTTCTCCAGTGTCACAGATTTGTCCCAGATCACAGCACTGCCCCCACAGGCTTGGACAGTAGGTACTAGGCATGATGGGTGCATCACTTCACCTGCCCCTCTTCTTACCCTGATGCTCCCATCACTCTGGAACAGGGTCAATCTGGACTCATCAGACCACATGACCTTCTTCCAGTCCTCCACAGTCCAATCTTTATGCTCCCTAGCAAACTGAGGCCTTTTTTCTGGTTAGTCTTACTGATTACTGGTTTCTTAAGGCTTCACAGCTGTTCAGTCCCAATCCGTTGAGTTCCCTTCACATTGTGTGTGTGTGGAAATGCTCTTACTTTCACTATTAAACACACCCCTGAGTTCTACTGTTGTTTTTCTTTGATTTAATTTGGCTATTCAGGATTTTATTCTGACCACATTTCTTCCTTGAAGACGATGGTTCCCCACTATCCTTCCAGTTTTTAATAATGTGTTGGACAGTTCTTAACCCATTTTTAGTAGTTTCTTCAATCTCCTTAGATGTTTTCTCTGTTTGATGCCAATGATTTGACCCTTCTTAAACAGACTAACATCTTTTCACGACCACAGGATGGGTCTTTGACATGGTTGTTTAAGGAATAAGAAGCTGCTCATTGCATCAGCTGGGGTTAACGGTGCTATGAGGAGAATCTAATTAAGACTCTGCTACCCATGAGCACGCGTGTCGACTGTCGTAAAGACGTGACCCAAGCCAAAGCGTGCGTTTGTTGTGATGCTAATGAATGCAGCTTGGACCTTCCTCAGAACTCTGCATTGCTTTACAACTTCTTTTTTCAACAACTTACAGGATGCAAAGCAACGAGGTAATGTATCTCTTTCTAGTTACATAGCGGTAGTTTTTGATGTGTGACAACAAGCAATGTTTGGAAAACTTAGTATCGTAGTTTTGTAGCCGGCTATATATCGCTAATTACTGCTCTAAGACGTGTCCGAATAATATAAATTTGCTCTAGTTTTAAAGGTGTAGTCAGCGATGTGGAAAAAAAAAAGGGGTGGAGAGGTTGTTCATAAATGAATTTAGACCCCTGGCTCCACCCCCGAAAGCTGATGGACGTGCATCGTCATGGAAACGGCCGTAGAAACTGCGTAGCTGACCAACCTAGCTAAGGTAACCCTGACAACTGACGGCTGTTACTGTTATGTGAAGCACCACAAAGCTAATGTTGCTTACCTATCCAGCAGAAAGACGGCGACATCCGCGTCCGTTTTCAGGTCTCTCAATTCACGGAGTTCCCTCCACCGTCGGAAAGCAACACCAATGTTGACTTGGGTCTTTGCTCTTTCATGGTCATAGCCCTTCTTTTTCACTTTTCACTCCTCTGACCTTTTTCTTTTGCGCTGTTTTTCAGCCACTGCTACTGCACATATTGTATCTCTCTTACGCTAACTGCGTATGCTACGCAATCTACGACTTCCCCTCCCCCCTCTGTCTGATCTACGCATGAGTATGATCGCCCCCTGGATGTAGGGGGGTTTACCCTGTTTTGGTGACTCGGCCCAGCCACAGTATTTACCTGCTGAAATTCAGAGCCAAGGCTGTGTATTGAAACCAGACTTTTTTTTCAACATGCTGTCAGTGGGGACATCTTGTGGATGGAGAGGAGAAATACGGTGATTTTGACAAATAGTGCATTAGATTAGAAGATTAGAAGATCGCTGACTACACCTTTAATTGTCTTGTTCCCGAAGTTGAGTATCCAGGCCAGTCCAGCCCTGTCTGACCCGACCCGACCCAGAAGCTAAGGAAAAGCATCTATAGGTAACTTATTTTGATGCTTTAAGACTCATCATAAAGTGTATACTTCGATAAGGTATATATCTAAAAGTGAGACTTTTTGTAGTAACTTAGAAACTCCTCATAGCATCTTTAAACAACTCATTTCCAGCTGAAAGATAATCACCAATGCAGTGATTATCCAATAGAAGGCTCGTACCTGTTCGCTTAGTTAAATTCAGGTGGTGTCTTTTTTTTTTTTTGGCCAGGCAGTGTATTTATGGCTCTATTTACTGTCATAAGTCAGACATCAGACGACTCCTGAACTTTGCTTGTGGAAATCTTCTCAATTGGGACCAAGCTTAATTTTAATCAATGACCCCTGCACCACATGAATAGATTGAGTTGGAAAGCACACAAACCCCCATGGACAGGAGAGCTTTTGTCTCATTTAGGGGGCCTTCACTGACACGTCCACATTATTTGTCACATCTAAAGAAAAGCATTAAAGTAACAGAGACCGCAGCCTAATAAAACTGTCACTGCTGCAGGGAGAAATTAAGATATCATGATCTGACTTTTGGTTGCTATCTCTCAGCTCCGCTCTATTTAAATCTCACTTGATTGAAAATTGTGATTTCTATTTAGACATTGTTCCTCATGCCAAGAAGCACTTTTTCTTTGCCAAAACCACAAATTCAATCTCATTCAGTATATTTTCTCCATCAAATCTCAGCCTCATAGTAATCTTTAAAAACTGAACGAGGGCCAACACTGATTCACCTAACTCCCATCATCCCACTCGCTGTGTTTACTGGAATGGCCACATATCACCATCTGAGCAGTTTTCATAACCCAGTATTCAGTCTCCATCCAACTCACGCTGTATATTTGTTTCACACAGTGTAAACAGACTTTTTAATTCCAGTGAAACCATAACCCCAAAGTGGAGCGCGGGGAGACGGTGTTGGCTGCAGACACTGTTTGGAGAGAGCCATTCTGGGTGAAGCGCACTTTACTTTTTAAGCAAAAAGCAAACCAATTTCAGCGCAGCACCTGCAACCCTTCTGCCCTGTTGGCTTTGGCGAGACACATTCGATGAGATTTTCAGCCAACGCCGCGCGGCTGTGTGCCTGTAAGAAGCCGCGCCGACAGAAGGCTTTTTTAGAGAAGAACCAAGGTCGCCGGTACAACAACGCGGCTCAGAGGATCTGCTCCCAGCTCAGAGTCTCTCTCACACCCTTGAAATAAAAACCAATGAGAGCGGGAGGAGAACAGGGTCAATAAACTTTACTTCACTTTGTAACCCCTGCAGGAAGACCAAATAAGCAGGAGGCTAACAAGCAGGGCCTGTTCTGGAGGAGAACCTGACTGTGCGTGTAAAGATCATCGTCTCATCTGGCTCCAACACAAACACGGCGTTAGCGTAATAATGTCACAGGCTAATGTCAGACGCTTTCAGGGGCATGTATTGTTACGCAGCTGCCGTTAGAGAGAGAGGAAACCTATCCAGCAGTCAGAAAGACGTTGACCTTAAAGGGACTGTGAGGAGTTTCTAAGTAATTGCAAAAAAGTCTGACTTTTAGATATATATCCGATTCGAAATACACACTTTAAGATGAGTTTTATAGCATCAAAATAGGTTATCTATAAATGCTATTCCTTAGCTTCGCGGTCAGGACAGACAGGACTGGACTGGCCTGGATACTCAACTTCAGGAACAAGACAGTTAAAACTAGAGCAAATTTGTATTATTTGGACACGTCTTAGAGCACCGAGCTGTAAGTAGTGATATATAGGCGCCTACAAAACCACAATACTAAGTTTTTCATAACTTGCTTGTTGTCACACATCAAAAACTACCGCTACGTAACCAGAAAGAGATACATTACCTCGTCGCTTTGCATCCTGTAAGTTGTTGAAAAAAGAAGTTGTAAAGCAATGCAGAGTTCTGAGGAAGGTACGGTCTGCATCACAACAAACACACGCTTTGGCTTGGGTAACGTCTTTTGGTGCGTTCCAGTTGTAGTCAGAAGTAGGAATTTCCGGGTTCTGAGTAAGAAACTGCAACTGGAACGTCCCCCGAAGTCTGAATTTCCTACTGGGAACTCTGTGAAATCTCGCGACCCCCCGAGTTGACAAGTGAAGATGGATGCCCCCAGTGTGAACAGTTATTTAGCTCCTGTAATAATCAATTTATTTGCACTTCTGACTGGGGTGTGCCGCTCTAGATCAGCTGTATACATAGTATTGTTAGACTTATATTTACAAAAATGCTGCCATAGTGATAATCACATTCTTCATGTGATATTTGTGAACAACAACGCAGGGTGTGCTAACAACAGCTAACAATAGCCTGGTAGATCGGCATTTTTTTTCAGACTTCAACTGGAACACTGATAAGGCGGAGATGATGTCACTCCCAGTTCCGAGGTTACTGGAACACAGCATTACGACAGTCGCCGCGCATGCTCATGGGTAGCGGAGTCTTTATTTCGCTGGCAATAGATTCTCCTCACAGTCCCTTTAAGTTTAAGTATTACTTAACCCTTTGACTTCAATCAATCTTTTTTTGTATATTGCCAATTCATAACAAGTGTTATCTCAAGACACTTTACAATAGAGCATTAAGCTCTTCATTTTATGGATACACATATATGCATAGATACATATATACATATAAAGATACACATATACATATATATACAAATATATACATCCAACACCCAACATGAATCCATATAGCCAATCATGAGTCCCTCCATCATGGTGGCAAGAAAAAACGTTCTGTTAAGCAGCAGGAAATCTTGAATGTGGATCCCAGTCTCATGATGAACAGCAAATCCACACGATGCTGTGTTGGGTGTGGGGCAAGGGAAGGGAGGTAAGAGGACACAAGTGGACTAAAGTAAGAACTAAAGTTAGGGACAGATCCATGAACCATAGACCTGTCGTCTGATTTATTAGAGGTTAGCCTCTTGGGATGCTACATCTGGTTTTCAGGAGGTTCCTCATGTCTTAATGTTTGTGGTGATGATTTTATTGGAGACTTCCAAACTAAGAAGTACATATGCAACATATTATTGGTTGGTGTGTTCCTGCCTTTTTATTTAGCAACATTTCAGGATTTATTTTTCGGATTACCCAATTAGGAAGCAGATATGTTGGTCAACTCACTGGCTGACTTGACTTATGGGTATACTGGGCGTGAATGGATTTCTTTCATCTCTGAAACAAAATTTTTGTTTTTCATACGAAAACTTTACATAGAGCTAAATTTTGATATGTAATGGTTGACCCAGTTTTCTGAGGTATCATAGGCACACTTTTTTTTGTTTTAAATCAAAATGTATTTTTTGGGCATTTTGTGCCTTTATTGATAGGAGAGAGACGGTGGATAGGCTTGTGAAAGGGGGTGAGAGAGTAGGGGAAGAGACTCTGCAAACTGGTCCCAGGCTGGATTCGAACCTGGACCGGCAGAAGCAAGTACATGGGGTGCCTGTTTGCCAACCACTCCGCCAAACCAGCACCCCATAGGTACACTTTTTATTGTCAAATTATTTCCTTCAACTTAATTATGATTTTTAGAGGATCTGGAAATATGTGACAAGATTTTTCAAGACTTCTAAGGAGCTGTCCAGCAACAATTCACTGTGGATTTTCCAGTTTATAAACATTTATCTTCATGTAAAGCAGCACATTCATGTACATATTGGTGTTACAAACACTATTCAGAGGTGGATAAGGAAAACAGACGAAGATGAACTTTCAGAGTTTTAACCACAGCGGTTTGACAGCAAAAAGTCAACCAAACGGTTACAGTGCCAGTCAAAGGGTTATTACTGAAGTATTAAAAATATATCTATTTTTTAAGGTCAAACTGTTGGTATACTGTTGCCACAATGAAGTGATTAAGCAACAACACTGATTTTGATAGATTTTATCTTTTTGTTGCAATTACAAAAAATGCAAAAGATCAAACTTCCCCCCACCTTAAAGCTCTTTCAATGCATTAGATATATTTCAAAATATTCAAAACATTTTTTTTTTACACAAAAAAAGTAATTACTACTATTACTGTTATTATTCGTAGTAAATTTACTACATTTAACTATGTCTTTTATTGATTCTACTATGTTCATCTGCTTGATTTTATTATTTTATTTATATCATCGTTTCAGATTTATGCTCTTTTTGATTATTTATTACTTAGTTTTGTATTATTTGTTTTTATTGGTGTTTGTTTCATTATTTCTATTTTCTATGAGCAGCACTTTGGAGACATTTTTGTTGTTTAAATATGCTAGACAACTAAAGTGGATTGGATTAATTATTTTCTATTTTGAAAGTAAAATTAATTTTTTTGGGCAGGCATTATCAGTCTGGGACATGTCAATCATTAGCAGCAGCTAGCTGAAACAATTATTTTCTCAGGCACAGTCTCTGTTCTATGCTATCAGTTCAATCAAGGTAATCAATTGCACAGCGCATTGCTACAAACATAAAAATAAGTTGTAATCTAGCTGTGATTTTGTGTGTGTGTGTGTTTTTTTTTTTTTTTTGCTGTTAAGAGACAAGGCTATGAAGGAATTACCAAGATTTTATATTTCTGTATTGTAATGGCAGTAGAATTAAAATAAGTGGTTTAAATGGTAGTCAATGGGGCCAAAAAGGGCTTCAAGGATACGTGTGTCAGGTTTTTGTCTACACAGTTGTTAATTTTGTCAGTACAATGTGGATGCGGTAATTCCAAACTCCATCCTCTGAAAGTGGGAATAACAGTGAAAAATGCCCATCCCTGCTGTCCTGGATTAGCCTGCAGCAGCACAAACGCTTTTACCTTTTGATTGACTGAAGATCCTGTCATACTGAGCTCAGGTGTGGCCTTTTACTGTGATCATCGCACTTTTAATTCAATATCAAAGATCGACAGCACAAACCACACTGGTATACAAAGGTAGCACCTGCTGCGTGATGCGTTTGATCCTTTTACAGGTGATGTTGACATTAAGCTAAAGGGGAAATTCACCGGATTTAACCTGCAATAATTCAAGACAGAGGTTTCCTGTTATATCCTTATGAAGTGAACTGATGCACATCCACATGCAGATAAAGGTAGAATTAAGTACTGAACATATATTATTAAAATCATCTTTAATAATAATAATAATATTAGGGGGTTAGGGGCTTGTCTAGCCTTGGCAGAGCCGAGATTTTAGTTATTGAAAAACTCCTGAAGCACATTAAATCTATTTTATATCATGTTTCCAGGGTGTAGTTTGTTGTTGTGTTAGTCCGCGTAACATTAAGATCTCTTCATTTTAAAGTTCAGTGCCAACACAAACTGGCTCACAAAGCACTCTTACTCCATTATGTATGGGGCTTTATATTTCCTCATCTCCCGGTGTAAATCCAGAGTTCGAGTATGTGTGCACGCGGGGAGATTTTTCTTTTATAATTGTTAATGACGGGAAAGCCCCAGCCGGGTTCTCTAAAAGGTTGTCAGAGAAATGGCTAACAGCTGCCAGCCGCAGGAATGCAGAAATGCCAAAGCAGCACTTTGTGATTGGCATAAGGAAGTTACACCCACTTTGTAATAATACGTTTCTCTTTGGTGAGCTGCCAAATGGGCCGCTGCCAATGCAGGCATGACGGACTGATCCCGTCACTCTGTGCGAAAACATCATGCCAAGGAAAACTGTAATTATTTGTCTGGGGCCAAGGTCAGGTTGCTTTGAAGCTCATTAATACAAATGAGATGGAACTTATAGAACAAATCTAATAACGGGGGCCAAACAGGAGGAGTGGGGCTGATGGATAAGCTCTGACGTGGTTTCCCGTTGCTTAAAATGTCTGCTGGCTTTTTTGACAGGGTAATAACGGAAAGCTCCAAATCAAGGGCTCACATTTAACAGTGATTCTTTAAAAGTAATTCTCTGTGAGTGAAATTAAGTATAAATGCTGATACAACATTTTAGCAACATAATACTTAAAATGTAGTTATAAGGTCACTCAGAGGACAAAAGGCCTAAAATCAGACCCTCTGTTAGGGCTGGGAAACATATAAAGTATTTCAGATAAGTTAAAAAAGCTTAAATGCAATATATCCAAGATTATAAAAAAGGCACATAATAAAACTAGAAAAGCACTCGGAGAGCACAGACCTCGGCCAGCGCCACAGTCCTTAGCCATATTGTGATTTTGACTATAAATATTAGTCCTACCTTTATTTTATGTAAATATTTAGATTCCTTGACCATGAAAACATACCATTAGCAATTGGATTTATAATGATATCTATTTTAGTTCAGTAGTTATTCACAGAAATCACATTTTTCATCATGGCGGCCAGACGCTGATCCGGATCAACACCAAAATCGAATCAGTTCTTCCTTTTCCCATGCTGAACATTCCCTGAAAATTTCATCAAAATCCATTAATAACTCTTTGAGTTATTTTGTTCACAAACGGACGGACAGACAGACGGACGGACAAACAAACTCTCCCGAAAACATAACCTCCTTGGCGGAGGTAAAAATCCATCCAACATTTATACTTCTTATCTTTTTCAGGGTCTCAGGGGCTGAAGTCTATCCCAACTGACATGGGCAAGAGGTGGGGTACATCCTGAACCAGTCATCAGCCAATCCCAGGGCCACGTAGAGAGACAGACAACCACTCACACTCACACCTAAGAGCAGATCTGGAGTCATCAATCAACCTAATGCAACCTTCTAGTGTCAATTTTGACAGCAATCTTTAATTTAGGTTTAGTAACAGACATTATCATACAATATATTTTAGTTTTAGTCATAATTTAGTCATCTAAATTGTTTTAATTTTAGTCTAGTTTTAGCTGATGAAATTTTGGTTGATGAAATCTGCTGTAAATTTAGTCGACTAAAACATGAAGTGGAAAGTGTAAGGCATGTTTCGGTTTCCTTGAATTTCTGAAGTCATGCTTTACACTCGGATAAAATAAAACATCTAATAACCTTTTATTGAATTCTAGTAAAGTTTAAACAGAAACAAATGTTCCTTTTGTGTGAAATAGAGTCACCTTTATGTAGGCTACCTGGCAGAGCATCTCAGTTCCAATACCAGAACTGACAACAAACAGTGAACCTGCTCTACATGAATATATCAGTTCATAAAGAGAGCAGCTCTGATTGGATCGCTCCACAACTTATCCCACCACCACCAAGCTAAGGCAGCTGTGATTGGATAGATTCCTAACTTGTCTCTACTTTCTACATGACCAAATTAGCTCTGACTGGATTAAGTCTCTTGTAATCTTAAACATTTAATCTCTTGATGAAAATGTCAGTTAATTTCATTTTAGTTTTTGTCCATGTGCTCTTGTTTAATTAGTTACTGTCAAGTTTTCATCAGGGGAAAAAAGACAGTTGACAAAAACTATGACAAAAATAATTAGTCAATGAAATTAGCGCTGCAACCATGTTGCTATGAGGCATCTGCACCATCATGCAGCCCTCACAACTAAATATCAAGCTACACTGTAAAAAGTCAGATATAGGCAAGTTTCTATTTTTAAAGGGACTGTGAGGAGAATCTTTTTCCGGCGACATAAAGACTCTGCTACCCATGAGCACGCGCGGCAACTGTCGTAATGCTGCGTTCCAGTAACCTCGGAACTGGGAGTGACATCATCTCCGACTTATCGGCGTTCCAATTGAAGTCGGAAAAAAACATGTTGATCTACCAGGCTATTGTTAGCTGTTGTTAGCACGCCCTGCGTTGTTGTTCACAAATATCACATGAAGAATGTGATTATCACTATGGCAGCATTTTTATAAGTCTAACAATACTATGTATACAGCTGATCTAGAGCGACACACCCCAGTCTGAAGTGCAAATAAATGGATTATTACAGGAGCTAAATAACTGTTCACACTGGGGGCATACATCTTCAATTGTCAACTCGTGGGTGGCGAGGTTTCACTGAGTTCCCCGTAGGAAATTCAGACTTCAGGGGACGTTCCAGTTGCAGTTTCCTACTCAGAACTCAAAATTCCTACTTTTGACTACAACTGGAACGCACCACAAGCCAAAGCGTGTGTTTGTTGATGCTAATGAATGCAGCTCGGACCTTCCTCAGAACTCTGCATTGCTTTACAACTTCTTTTTTCAACAACTTACAGGATGCAAAGCGACGAGGTAATGTATCTCTTTCTAGTTACGTAGCGGTAGTTTTTGATGTGTGACAACAAGCAATTTTTGGAAAACTTAGTATGGTAGTTTTGTAGCCAGCTATATATCGCTATACAGCCCGGTGCTCTAAGACTTGCTGAATAATATAAATTTGCTCTAGTTTTAATCGTCTTGTTCCTGAAGTTGAGTATCCAGGCCAGTCCAGCCCTGTACGACCCGACCGGAAGGCTAAGGAATAGCATTTATAGATAACCTATTTTGATGCTATAAAACTCATCGATAAGTGTGTATTTCGATCAGGCATATATCTAAAAGTGAGACTTCTTTGTAATTATTTAGAAACTCCTCAAAGTCCCTTTAAGAAATGACAGGCAAAAATAAAACATTGAATTCCTTGTAATGATAAGAAAATATCTGCCTATGAAACAAGGAAAGTTTGACTTAGTGGAGGTCTTAAACTAAGGTTTAAAATAAACCAATAAAATGCAATACAAGTCAAATTTGTTTTGTCTTATTGGCAGAATATTTTACTTTAATATTTTACTTATTACAAGCAGCTCGGGCTGTATTTTATTTTACTTTGTATATCTTCAAATAAGACCTTAATCCAGACATGTAAGGAAAATGTGGCTTGGCAAAAGTCTAGTGAGATTTTTATTGTCTTTAAATTGGACAAATCCTCGCACCTACATCTGAGCCTTCCTGTCGGTGGTCGTGAATCCATCTCCACATCAGAACACGTGTTTCTCCAGCAGCCATGTTTCATTTTCCTCTTTTGTCTCCTTCTCGTCAATCCCATGGCCCTCCCAGCCTTCAAGCTTTGATGATACATTTACTTTCCATAAATCAATTTCTGAAACTCAGCAATTACCCCACACCGCAGGGAGTCAGGGGTGATCCATAAGTCAAAGGTCCTGAAGGTGCTCAATAGTCAGGTCTGTCACTTCCTGTCAGCGTGACTCGAAACACAGCGATGGACCAAAGTGGTGAGGCTAATGCAGTCAATAATGAAGACCTCACTGCAGGAGGGAAACAGGAGCTCAGGCTGTCCAAGGTACATTCTGTTATAACGAGAGCACTATGCAGAGAGTGTAAATAATCTGTAAATAATATTAACATCTTCAAAATCATCTTAAGGGGGGAGAAGAAACTACTAAAATACAGACTGTGACCCCGTATGGAGTTGATTACCAGTTTAAAAACATTCCCTCAGACCTTAAACTAATATGACTCGTATTAGCAGAAGTTTTGTCCATTTTTCTTTTACTACATTCAAGACTGGGAGCCAGATGACTCTCCAGCTTCATGTATCATTTGCCCTGCAGATGTGTCTGCTGTCCAGACTGTTCGGCAGATTTACAGCCCACTGAGCTTTGGTCAGAAAATCAGAACCATTTATAGGATATGGGGAGGATTTGATACAAAGGCTCTTCAGAGGAGCTTTTTAAGGCATTTTGAGTGTCTTTATCATCCAAAATGAAGACTGCAGATGGAGAACGGTTTCTCCAATTCATAACTGCATCAGTATGACGGTCAGGAATGTGTACTTACTGTTTAAGAACTACCATCAGATACACAAATACCAGGCAATAAACACAGCAGAGGGTCAAGAGGGGCTAGGAGAGTATTTGTAGGATTTGTAAAAACATCTCAACAAGTCAATAAATCTTCATTCAGCAGAGACAAATAGAAAGCACTTGGAGAGCACAAACCTCCAACAAGGTAGCTCACATGCTGCTGTTACATCTATAAGCAACAGTTTCATGATAAAGTTACCATCGTAATATGACCTGAAAACCCAAACCTAGCACTCAGAATCATGTCAATATCATTATTTAGCACATAGGGCATACAGCGCCGCTCCTAAAACTGCATTAATCGTCCAAAAACTCATTAGTTTCACCAATATTTCCTCATGGCCCGCTCGCGCTACTCCTCCATTACAGTCTGTGTCGCCCCAGACATGTTTTTGTAACTGTGCCGACTTCTGAACTGAAGAAGAAGAGTGCTTGCCTCTGCGCATGTGCAGTACTCTCTGGAGCGCTGCCTCCGCGTCCTACTTTCGATGAGCTCCTCATCTCTAAACTCTGGCTCGAAACCGTAAGGACACCCATCATATACAAAGTTCTCCTCCACAACATCTTCATCTGATAGATATTCGTCCATTTTGCACAAAACTGGAAGAAGAAAGTCGTTGTGTAGCCGGCTGTCTTCCCCTGAAACAATGAGCCGTACTGCGCAGGCGCGGAAGCAAGCGCTCTTCTTCTTCAGTTCAGAGGTCAGCACAGTCACAAAAACATGTCTGGAGCGACACAGACTGTAATGGAGGAGCAGCGTGAACGGACCATAATGAAATATTGGTGAAACTAATGAGTTTTTGGACGATTAATGCAGTTTTAGGAGTGGCGCTATGCACGCCCTATGTGCAACCATTATACGGATGTCCGCCGCTCGATTTTGGATCTAAATATCTCCCGAAGCACTGTTTGGATCAAGAAAGCCTTCTGGGTGAGTATATTGTTCTACTTCCTTCTATAAACAATGTGAAAGCTGCAGAAACCGAACTTATTGCCTAAGTCACACATTCCCGTTTCTCATAGCGACTGTGCACGACTGTGCACGATGGAGGAGGCTGGTGTGATCGCTATGATACGGGATTAAATGACTGTCTCACCCCTGGACACACCCCGTAAATACACCATCAGTGGCGCTGCTACAGCGCTTCAGGGGGCGTTCATCCCGTTCCAGTTAGGTTAATACAGCGATATGATGAGGATTCCATTCTGCTGACACGACGTCAGCTCCGCTCGAGCTCAGTTCGCGTCACGTAAGCCCCGACTGAGCCCTGTCGCTTGCGCCGTCTTGAACGGGACACAGTCGGGGCTCATACGGATACATCCTTGTCAGTCATCCTCAAAAAGCTATCAGGATTGAGCCACAATTGGGCCACGATCAGCTCGACTGAGCTCCGTACATACCACCTTAATACTGCTCGCATTAAGACTGCATAAGGCTTCCACCCTGCTACACTGAGTGCGGCGATTCTCCCCGACAGTTTTGAACAGTTCAAAACTGTCGTTCCTCGTCGTTCATCCACGACTATACAACGCTGATCCAGACCAAGAAGCGCATGCACCACGACCAAAGCACGCTTTATCAGGATGATGACAATCGTGCACAATCGCCATGAGAAACGGGAATGTGTGACTGGGGCTTTATCCTTTAATTGAGTGAATTAGGGAGTGATCCAATCAGAGCTGCTCTCTTTATGAACTGATATATTCATGTAGAGCAGGTTCACTGTTTGTTGTCAGTTCTGGTATTGTAACTGAGATGCTCTGCCAGGTAGCCTAAATAAAGGTGACTGCATTTCACACAAAAGGAACATTTGTTTCTGTTCATTTAGACATTCAAACCTGATAGCATGAATTTTTAAGTCATCTGTCAACCAATTTAGTCATGAACCAATTCATGTATCATGAATCATTATTTGATTCTTCTATCCATATTTAGTTTGCTGTCCATGCATGCAGGAGAGATGAACTCCATAGACAGAGTCTGGCATACTGCCATAAATAGAAACCACTGAAAGAAGATGTCTTGGATCAGACCAAACTTGAAGTGACCAATGTACGTATATGTATGTATATGTATATGCATAACTCTGCTGTATTAGATTTCTACTGCCATATTGGTTGGACACATGGGTATAGCATATGAATGACGATAACCTGTCTGTCTTGTCAGTATTTTGCTGAACCGGCTGTAATAAACTATCCGATAAACCTTCAGTCTGGTATTGCGTATCATTGTTTCCATTGAACATCTGATAACAAAACCATACCAGTATTCAATGAAGGGTTAATAGTGAGGGTGTCTCGATACAACTATTTCACCTCTGATTCGATACCCAGATTATAGCCTCAAGTACTGTCACATACCGATATTGCAGCCTTGAGTATTGGCCGATACTGGTATAGATCCGATATCAGCAGGAATCATACAGACTTTTATCACTTATTTTGTAGAATGGACTGTAAGAAAAGTCTTGATCAGGTGAGATTACTGAAACAGAGAACAGTAGTCAGCAATAGTAGGTATGAGAAAAACTGACCTATTTGTTATTAACCAATGGATTCAAAAAAATTTAACCTCAAAGATAAGAATATAGTACAACTAAATAAAATAAATAAAAAGAAAAGTAACCTCAGAAAATCCAGTAAAATCAAAAAACATATATTTTTGAATTGCAAAATAACCACCATGTTTAAATTTAACATCAGCATATTCTACAACTTAATTAAATAAATAAAAAATAAATTAATGGACTACTTGTATCGGAGTGCTAATATTGGATATTTCAGATGCAGGCCGATATAATCTGATAGTTGTTTTGTTGCTGATATCTATATCTGATTGGGACACCCCTAGTTCATATTAGGGATGGGACGATACACTTAAACTCACGATACGCTATGCGATATGCCTGGGTCAAGATACATTATCAAAAAAGTAAAAAAGAAAAAATATTACTGTGTAATTACAACTTATTTATTTTTGTTTGAGTTGCGCACAGGAAAACACAAACTATAACACTCTCTCTAACCCTAGAGAGGTTAGAGAGAGTGTATGCTAATGAGCGGTAGGCACGTTTTCGCCGTCTTTTTCGCCGTCTTCGTCTTTTTTAATGAGAAAGCCAATACTGCCAGACAGAGGACTTGTATCCAGGCGGAACGTCCTCAATTTCGACTCCATCATTCGGCTTTTTGGAGGCAAGGTAGTTTTTGCTAATGTTTGTTGTCCTCACTTCTGGTCACATGCGCTATTACCGGTCGTGACGTCTTTATTTCGCGATCCATTTTTTTCAAATTCGATGCGTTTTGTCATGTACTGTATCGCGATATTTTGCCAAATCCATCCCATCCCTAGTTCATATATGTTTCATTTTATCCAAGTGTAAAGCATGACTTCAGAAATTCAAGGAAACATAAAAAATGCTTCACACTTAACACTTCATATTTTGTTGACTAGATTTACAGGTGATTTCATCGACAAAAATGTTGTGGAATTGTATCAACTAACACTCGACAAAAATTTAGTCAATTTAGAGACTTAATTATGACTAAAACTAATTCTGCTTCTTTAAAGAGACTGTGAGGAGTTTCTAAGTAATTACAAAAAAGTCTCACTTTTAGATATAAGTCTGACCGAAATACATACTTTAATATGAGTTTTATAGCATCAAAATAGGTTATCTATAAATACTATTCCTTAGCTTCATGGTCGGGTCGGACAGGGCTGGACTGGCCTGGATACTCAACTTCAGCAACAAGACAATTAAAACTAGAGCAAATTTATATTATTCAGACACGTCTTAGAGCACCGGGCTGTAGGTAGCGATATATAGCCGGCTACAAAACTACGATACTAAGTTTTCCAAAAATTGCTTGTTGTCACACATCAAAAACTACCGCTATGTAACTAGAAAGAGATACATTACCTCGTCACTTTGCATCCTGTAAGTTGCTGAAAAAAGAAGTTGTAAAGCAATGCAGAGTTCTGAGGAAGGTCCGAGCTGCATTCATTAGTATCACAACAAACACACGCTTTGGCTTCAGTCACGTATTTGGTGCGTTCCAGTTGTAGTAAGAAGTCGGGATTTCCGAGTTCCAAGTAGGAAACTGCAACTAGAACGTTCCCCGAAGTCTGAATTTCCTACTGGGAACTCGGTGAAGCCTCGTCACCCAGAATTGGCGATCAAAGATGGATGCCCCCAGTGCAAACAGTTATTTAGCTCCTGTAATAATCAATTTATTTGCACTTCTGACTGGGGTGTGTCGCTCTAGATCAGCTGTATACATAGTATTGTTAGACTTATATTTACAAAAATGCTGCCATAGTGATAATCACATTCTTCATGTTATACTATTGTATTTTTGAACAACAACGCAGGGCGGGCTAATAACAGCTAACAATAGCCTGGTAGATCGGCATGTTTTTTTCTGACTTCAACTGGAAGGTAGATAAGTTGGAGATGATGTCACTCCCAGTTCCGAGGTTACTGGAACGCAGCATTACGACAGTCGGCACGCGTGCTCATGGGTAGCAGAGTCTTTATTTCGCCAGTAATAGATTCTCCTCATAGCACCTTTAAGATTAGTCTGAAATAAAACCTGATCAGGAAAAGTCAATCGTGGTAATTCCTTATAATTCCCATTGCTTGCTTGAGGAGGTCAATACAGGTGACAGATTACTTAACACCTCATAGATGACTTCCTTAATGCTGAGAAAACACCGTCAGAGCGACACATACAGCTGAGGCAGGACCCTCGAGAGAGAAGCTGTAATGTGATATTCCCCTGCTCGTCCCACTGCTACCTCCAAGAATGCAGATTTAATTTCTTTACATGTTTACCTTTGTTTCATCCCTGCCTCAAACATCCCCCTCCTCTCTTCCTCTCCCTGGAGACGGCCCAGGCAGACAGCTCTAATAAACAGCGGTGTGGAGCCTCACGGTGGCGGCGTATGCAGAAGGCGTACGCCGATGTGATCAATTATCGAGTGACCGATTCTCTTTAATTAGAGGGTTTAAGCATTGAGTTAGTCTGGGTGGGAAGCTGAGAAGCAGCATGTAAACCAACCTCATTACACTGCAGTGATTCACCTCCCAGGAGCTGTGATCCACGCAGTGTTTACACCCTGCATTTGTTTCTGTGGTAACATATCGAGTGGAGGAATGGCTCGGTGACAGACACAATGTTTTTTCCTCCTCTTCCCCCTCTCGCCTCCTCTTCCTCTACTATCTCTCCATTTTCTTTCTTTCACTCTCCCTCCCACTCACTCGCTGAAGAGGCTGTCACACTGCTTTGCCTTTTGTTGTGGAGAGTCTGGAGAGGTAGCACAATGTGTCCTAGTTAAAGCAGTGCCCCATCTGCCCGGCATAATTAGACAATTATGCTGCAAGGATCCGTCATTAATTCCTTTGTGGTGGCCAATTTTCGCGCCACAAAGAGGGCTCAGGTTTGGTTTTTCTTTGCACATCTCTCTTCGTTTACACCCCCTCCTGTTATCGTCCTCAAGTATTGATACTGTGGCAACTCGGGGCAGGAAAATATTCTCCTGCCAATATCGACTGGTTTGTACTCTTGTAGCGAAAAGGCCAAGGGGAATATTGGCGGCTGTCTTGAGCTGAATAAAAACAAGCAGCGAGGAGAGCAAACTCGAGCAGACACACAACAAACAGGCGTAGTTAATGCGTCGAGGTTATGTATACTGATGAAATATGCATTATGTGGAATGATCGGAGTGTTGCATTGTGGGGAGTCAAGAACAATCAGAGCGAGTAAAAGCACAACATGCCTGCTTGACCCACGAAAACTCCAACAATTAAGCCTCAAATTGGATCATGACATTTGTTAAAGCGACTGAAAACGAAACACCAAACACTGCTGATTAATCTTGATGGTTTGTGATGTCATGTTTGTCATATTGGCAGCATCAGTAACTTCAGAAAATCACTTCAGTACCTGGAATAGTACATGTATTATTTCAAACAAATCAGGATCAATAAGCCTGAAACTGAAAGACGGAAAAGGGTCTGATTCAGATTTAGGTTTCTTTATTTGCAGATTCACTTGTATATGAATTTGATCTTAGTTAAAGAGACTGTGAGGAGTTTCTGAGTAATTACAAAACAGTCTCACTTTTAGATATATGCCTGATCCAAATACACACTTTAAGATGAGTTTTATAGCATCAAAATAGGTTATCTGTAAATGCTATTCCTTAGCTTCGTGGTCGGGTCGGACAGCCGGCTACAAAAGTACAATAATAAGTTTTCCAAAAATTGCTTCTTGTCACACATCAAAAACTACCGCTACGTAACTAGAAAGAGATACATTACCTCGTCGCTTTGCATCCTGTAAGTTGTTGAAAAAAGAAGTTGGAAAGCAATGCAGAGTTCTGAGGAAGGTCCGAGCTGCATTCATTAGCATCACAACAAATGCACACTTTGGCTTGGGTCACATCTTTTTGAGCGTTCCAGTTGTAGTCAGAAGTAGGAATTTCCGAGTTCCGAGTAGAAAACTGCAACTGGAACGTTCCCCAAGGTCTGAATTTCCTACTAGGAACTCGGTGAAACCTCGCCACCCCCGAGTTGACAATGGAAGATGGATGCCCCCAGTGTGAACAGTTATTTAGCTCCTGTAATAATCCATTTATTTGCACTTCTGACTGGGGTGTGTTGCTCTAGATCAGCTGTTGCCAGGTCATGCAAAAACAAGCAACCAGGTCCATGGTAAGGAGACTAAAATAAACACTTTTGCACCTTGTAACTAAATACATCCCTAAAACATCACTCATATGGTTTAAATGTGAAACGTGTGACACTTTTAACCTGAAGTCTCATTACATAAGACGAGCTGTTGTAGTGCACCTGTCTCCTTATGATCCTGTAGTGTATGAGGAACAGCACAGAGTGTGATTCAGGGAGTATTTCAGAGACTAAACTGTAAATCCCATCCTCTCTGAATGAAGCCAAACAGCTTCTTTACATATTTATCTTCCTCTCTGTTCTTCGAGAGAGACCTGCTGCTTATCAGAGTATCATTTGTAAAACTCCCTCTCAAACATATGTGTTGTCACATTAAACATTTCACAGTTACACTGAGCAACCCAGCTTGACAGAGACATGTGGGAAGATGGCTTATAATGTAACTCAAATCTGATTAGAGCGGTGATCTAATCAGCCATGAATTCATCTGTGAAGACGAGCAGGCAAGAGAAAATCACCGCGGAGAATTCTGTGTAATTATCAAAAATCTCACAGCGGTACATTAAAATTCTAATTACGACATATTATCTTAATTGCTAAGGAGATGCAAATCAAAACAAGGTTAAGGCTGCTCCCTTAACATGCAGGAGAACATGTGGCGGGAAACTCTTCAATATTCACCGAATCAGCTTGACTTGTTCGACATGAGAGGCTGTCATTTTGCAACGCTTCCGCCTCTTAGGGGCGATAATCCTAGCTGAGAGCACAAGCGGCGGCGGTGGCGGCGGCGCAGTCGTGCAACAACAAGACCGAACAAACAGCTAATTGCTGTGCATTCATTTCTTTTTATTGAATCAAACAAAGCTGCTGACAGCTCAACACGAGGAAACCAACGCTGCTGTCCAGAGAAATCCACCTCAGATAAATCAGGAATTAAGAGAAGCAGCTCAGCGACATGCACTTCCTGAAGATATTAAAATCCTGAGCATGAGAAAACAAGGCATGATCCAAGTGCCAAGTTGAATTTTTACTAGGGCTGAACGATTTGAGAAAATAATCTAATTGCAATTTTTTTCCCTAATATTGCGATTTACTCTGCGATTGTTTTAATGTTCCTCATCTTATGTATTCTTAAACAAACATAAGCAGAAGATCTTTTTATGGTAAAACCAATATGACATTAAATCAATCTAAGGATAAAAGATTTGAGAAAAAGTGAAGAAGTGAAGAACAGAAGCAAAATAGGTATGAAATTGGAAAAAATGGGTAAAATGGTATGAAAGCGAAAAAGGTTAATAAATAGGTGCAAAATAGGTATGAAATTGCAAAAAAAAATGGGGAAAAATTGGCAAAAAAATCCAAAAGCGGCTTAAGAAAATTGATTGTGGCAGCAAATTAAATTTCAAAAACTATGTAAAAATTCCAAAAATGATTCTGACAGTGGCCAAAAAAAGATAAATGGGGGCAAAATAAGCATAAAGTTGAAAAAATGGGGTTTAAAAAAAAGGTAAAAATGGACCAAAAGTGGGGAAAAAATGTATGACTAGAGGTAAAAAAAAAAAAAATAGGCATGAATTGCAAATACAACATCACAATGCCAAAATGTTCAACACATTTTGGGCTAAAAATATTGGACTTTCTGCGATTTGAAAATTGCAACAAGCCACATTGCGAATTAAAACTTTGCCAAATGGAGTTTTAATTGTGACAGCAATTCCCGCAGTCACACAATAAACATGATTAGAGATTATAAATCAATGATAACTAAAATTCTGAACGCATAATCTGCTCAAGTAAATTTCTGTTTGCTTCAAATATATACAAAAAAAATCTACCCTACATCAGGGGTTAGAACTGATGATATTTTGTGTATTTATATTTACTTTTTTCCCTGAGAGTTTCCAACAGGCTGTACCACTGTAATCCTCTTGGTAATAAAAGTTGTCCATCCATGACCGATATGATTAAAGTCAAGTGATGAATGATTTCTGTGCATTTGCTCTGATCCATATTTTGTCAGCAAAAGCTTTGGATTATGTTTAAGAAGACATCAGCCTTTAAAGCTCTTAAAACACCAGACACTTATTTCCTGCAAATAATTCACATTTATTATAAGAAGTTACATGTTTGTGTGACATGTAAAATACATACTACTACTAGAAGCCTATAAAGCTCTTAGTTTTGACTAGTAACATTTTTAAAGTCTTCTGGTTGTACTAGTAGGCCATCAGACTGTACAACTCCTCACTAGGGGGACGAGGACTAACAGGAAGACAGAAGATGGGCAGGAGTTCTATTAGCAAGCCAGCGAGTAGCCATATTACATTTTTTTTATATATAAATATATGAACACATTTTATTGCTGCTATCTTTTTATCCATAGTTTTACTTTTAGACAGTGGTGTCTCGATCAGATATTGGAATCGGTCCAATATCAGCAAAAACACAAATATCGGATTACATTGGCCTGCATATAAAACAAATGATATAAGCAGTCGTTTAACTTAAACACAGTGGTTATTTTGCAATTTTAAAATATATATGTTTTTGTTTTGATTGGATTTGTTGAGATTTACCTTTCAGGGTCTTCTAATTTATTTTTTATTTTATTTAATTGTACTATATTCTTATGTTTAAGGTTAAATTATTGAACCCATTGGTTAATAACAAATGGGTCAGTTTTTCTGATACGTACTATTGCTGACTACTCTTCTCTGTTTGAGTAATCTCACCTGATCAAGCCTTTTCTTACAGTCCATAGTACAAAATAAGTGATAAAAGTCTGTTTGATTCTTGCTGATATCGTATCAGTTCGATGTCGGTATCGGCCAGTACTCAAGGCTAAAAAATCAGTATCATATTGGAGGTGAAAAAGTTGTATCAAGACACCCTTACTTTAAGATATCCTGTGTTCTATACTGGAACCTTAATTCCCCTGAAGGAGTCAGTGAAGTGATAAAGTTCTATCTAATCTAGTTTAAAGGTGCTATGAGGAGAATCTTTTTCCGGCGACATAAAGACTCCGCTACCCATGAGCACACGCAGCAACTGTCGTAATGCTTCATTCCAGTAACCTCAGAACTGGGAGTGACATCATCTCCGACTTATCCACGTTAGAGTTGAAGTCTGAAAAAAACATGCCGATCTACCAGGCTATTGTTAGCTGTTGTTAGCACGCCCTGCGTTGTTGTATGAAGAATGTGATTATCACTATGGCAGCATTTTTGTAAATATGAGCTTAACAATACTATGTATACAGCTGATCTAGATTGCAAATAAATTGATTATTACAGGAGCTAAATAACTGTTCACACTGGGGGCATCCATCTTTGATTGTCAACTCGGGGGTGGCGAGGTTTCACCGAGTTCCTAGTAGGAAATTCAGACCTTGGGGAACGTTCCAGTTGCAGTTTTCTACTCGGAACTCGGAAATTCCTACTTCTGACTACAACTGGAACGCACCAAAAGACGTGACCCAAGCCAAAGCGTGTGTTTGTTGTGATGCTAATGAATGCAGCTCGGACCTTCCTCAGAACTCTGCATTGTTTTACAACTTCTTTTTTCAACAACTTACAGGATGCAAAGCGACGAGGTAATGTATCTCTTTCTGGTTACGTAGCGGTAGTTTTTGATGTGTGACAACAAGCAATTTTTGGAAAACTTATTATCGTACTTTTGTAGCCGGCTGTCCGACCCGACCACAAAGCTAAGGAATAGCATTTACAGATAACCTATTTTGATGCTATCAAACTCATCTTAAAGTGTGTACTTCAATCAGGCATATGTCTAAAATTCAGACTTTTGTAATTACTTAGAAACTCCTCATAGCATCTTTAACAAAATTGTTTACTAGTTGACAATTTTGCTGTATCATGCACAACTGTGCCAAAAACTTTCAGCAGTAAGACAATTTTTTGTTTACTAGTACTACCCGTACACTAAAAAAAAACTCACTAGTAGTGAGTCTATAAGTAGACTATTTTTCGTCAATTAGAAGCACGGGTAAAGTCAAAAGATTCCCTAGTAGTACTAGTAATGCAAATTAAGAGGGAGGGATTATAACCAAATCCAGCAGCTTGACTTGTTGTAATATTTTAAAAAGCCAATAGGAAGCCTGCATTTGCTGCTCCCCCGCCCCTTATTAGCATAAAGTGCTTACTGGTAGTACTAATTTTAAGTCAACTAGTAGTACTAGTGACACTTTTTGCTTCACTGGTAAAGTCTACTTCCAAGCCAGTAAACCAAAATGGAGTACATGTTCTCCAAATTTGAGTACTAGTAGAGCTGAACTACAGCTGATATCACAAATATCAATTTTATGCTCAAACATAACGCTGGGTATTTTCCCGTTATGGACCAGTAAACATTTCAATTAAATTCAAGAGGCTCCATGTGTGAGTCACAGTCAGAAAATTTAACATGGCGGCCTGCTTGATGCCGTGTTTGTATCACAGCAGCCCATTAAATCTGATAAACTCTTAAAAATGACAAGGATAACTAATTTAAAATAATCAGTCAATAAATAATGGGGCTAATTAAAGCTGAGATCATGATAATTATCATGTTGGCTTAACCCATGCAGCTCTGTACCGTATACAAACATGTCTAATGTGCCATAAATACAGAAAACCAGAGGAAAAGAAACTTGTCAAGAAACTGCAACTCCCAGGGTACACAACAAATTGCTTGCCATAAATTGTGTCTGACAGGTGCACACTGTAACTCTGCAGACATAAGACAGCCGGATGACAGCAGGCACAAGGGGTAAAAGTGAAAGGAGAAGAACATGCCATTGAACATGGATTTATGAGCAGGTCCAGACCAGAGCGATCCATCAGCCGTGTCATGTAGCATCAAACGCCGTGATGTTTGGGATCGTTTCCATGACGCTGCGGAGGATTTTTATGGGTGCTTTTGCTCCGAAACACGTGTTTGGGGTAATTTGATGCATCTCGGCGAAGGAGAAATCTGTTGCTGGTGAAGAATTCATCAGTTTTCTTTAATTAGAGCGGTTATACTTTCATAGAGCGTTGATGTCACACTGATGGTGGGAAGATGTCATTCTGTTGTGTTAGCACTCAGAGTTAATTTAAATGTTGAGAATCTAACAAGATATCATTTCACAGCTGTTTGGATTAAACAGGAACTGCCTGCATGCCTAAATTATTACTTCATAGCAGTGAGGACATTATAGAAAAGGCTCAATTACACTACGTTAGACTACGTTATGCTACACTGTGCATAGATTTTAACGTGACAGAGTGCTGGTTTGGTAGAGTGTTAAGTAACGAAGCACATCCCATATTCATGCTTCTGCCGGCCCGGGTTTGAGTCCAGTTTTACCCCCTTACACAGGCCTATCCACTGTCAGAAAAGGCACAAAAATGCCAAAAAAGAATCTAAAAATAAGATTTAAACATGAGGATGCAATCAAATTTTTACCTTAAAATAGTTTGAATGAGTCTTTAAAAATATTGTATGATACCAAATGGCACATTGCTGATAGTTGTAGGCATCTTAAAGTAACATTAGCATCTGACAAGAAGTATTGAAACAAAAAAAGCAGGTAACTTGATTATTATGAAATGTCTGAATGCTTTCACCATAGTTATATTTCATCTATCACAGAACAGGCTTCAGTTACAGGGCTCCAGAGTGCACCCATTTTGGGTGCACACCACTGTACATAAAGCTGTAAAAAAAAAAAAAAAAAGCCAAAAAAAAGAGAAAAAAATAAAGAAAAAAGACATGAAATGTTCTGCCCTAAGACATTTTTTATAAATTAGTTTGAGAATTGTTTTATATTATTTACCTTAGTTTCAGTTTTGTGAATATTGACTATAGTGTATGAAGTCTTACGATAGATTCAAATTTATTGGAGAATAAGACCATCCAGTTAAATGTTGTGTTGTTGGTTGTTAAAATCTGGATATTTATTTCATTTTTCAGCTCAATACAACACCTTAGCTCTTTTTATTTTGAAATATTTTATTTACCGTGAGATGTTTGAGTTTGAAATGTTAAATTTCAGTTCAGTAAAACACTTTAAGCACTTTTATTTGGAAATGTTGCATTTTGCTTTATGTTTTAGCTTGAATTTGTAAAGTTCATTCAGTGAAGCACTTTAAACGCTCTATTTTGCTTTAATATATATTTTTGCTTCAAATAAAGACAAGTATTTCTTTACATCTTATTCTTGTTTAAAAAGCATTTACATTATATAGAGGTTATGAAGAGTGATACAATGGTGACCTTATGGCGTTAAAGTTGACACCATGAAAAATTTGTTGCAACCAATGCAAAAAGTTAGGCTGTGTCCGAAATGGCATACTAACGTACTACATACTACATACCGAATGTGTATATACTGTATACTACTTACTATAAGTATGATTAGAATGCCAACCGTTCACACTGTAGTATACTACTAAGTTTCCCATGATGCATTTCAAACCTCCGACAACAAAAATCAGAAGCACACCAGGCTATCAAATATCTCTGTTGATTCGCCACATTTGAAAGTTCAGAGAGCATTTTAGGCGAGAAAGTCACCACGTAGAATACCAAAATGTGGTCATTTGAGCCATAAAACGCACGGATACAAATTTCATTTCGACATTTCGGACATTCCGCTATGTCACTATTATGCTATCGATGAAACTTCCGGTCGGCTCGAAAACAAGAGCCCATTTACAAAAGCGTCAAAGAACTAAAAGGAGATCATAAAAGACGCATTTGTTTTGAAAATGGGAAGTTTGTTAGTCGCCGATTTTTAGCTGAATGCCGGTCGGTCGTGTATGGCGCAATGCATTATGGGGCGGTTGAGTGTGAGTAGTAAGCCCACCTCGCATACTTAACATTTTTTCTGATATAGTATACATCCAGGTATTTCTCGCACACTCAATCTTTTCATACTATCCAGTGTGAACACACTACATACTCATTTTGACGTCACACTTAGTATGAGTAGTACGTTAGTATGACATTTCGGACACAGCCATAGTCTGGAGCCCTGAGTTTTTGATGCTAGTTAGGAGTCAGACGAATGTAGAAATTAGCAGTTAATATATGTATCAACATGGAAACAGCTAGATGCTAAAATAACTTATAACAAACTAAAGAAAATGGCTAAATTTTCCACCTTTAAAACTGCTAATCTTACCTGCTAATTAGCTGCTAAATGCTAACTTGACTGGTATTGTTGTCTTTAATGCAACAAAGACTTGCATACCTTGCTTACTATTGTGTTAAGATGAGGATGAATTATTATATTAGAATAGTAGGTCGGTGAACAGGTTAATTGCATACCTATTTTATTAAATAGTCTTAAAAAAATTATAATGTCATACACAATCAGGCACAATGGCAACATCAGACTGGGACATAAATTCAATTTAGGTCGGTTGGCATGGTGGCCAGCAGGTAGTACATGTGTAAAAATAAATAAATGAAAGAATAAAAAAGGATGAATAAAAAGACTATAGATGAGGCTGTGCCAAAGTATGGCCAGTTTTTAATGGACAAGATATCGCCTGTGCATATCTGCAAATGTTGTTATTACTACCAAAACTGAAAATCAAGTTTTTTAGCAATTATCTGCATTATCTGCAGTGCACAGTAGTTTTTAGCTTTAATAAATAAAGGAAAGGTTTGAATATAAATATAAATGAGTTTTGAATATTGATGTCATTTTCCACATTTAAAAATAAACAATACTTGCACAACAGGTTACACTGCAGGCTTGTTCGAGCACAGCAGTGTTTTGCTTTTATAAATAAAGAAAATTACAAGGTTTTAGGTAGTTATTAAAAAATCTGCAGTACAAACAAACAACACAACTTAAACCACTAATAAAGTGTCCAGAGTTTTGGTTTCCTTGTAGTAAAAAGAAAAAAATGCCCAAATGCAACATCTTTGTGGATATTTAAATGCAAAAACACCACGCGTCTGTTAGTCTGGCAGAGGAAAAAGCTACAGTGGCTGACTTTTAGGGGCCGTTTACATGACGCCGAAAACGGTCAATTCCGCAAACACTTCGTTGCGTTTTGGCCTTCTGTTTAGATGAGACCGCATTGCGTTTCCACCGAAAACGCAAACTTTTGAAAACACTCCCCAGAGTGGAAAGATTTGAATCTGCTCCTCCATCCGGCCTCGTGTAAACACAGAGCAGAGCGTTTCAGGGAGAAACGCTAACGTCACCGCATGCGCAGTACTCTTTCACATGGAGGCTGCGCGCGCATACCAGGAACAACAGCTTTGGCCGTCCGCCGAGTAACGAGTGAGTGTCTTACCGTGCTCGGTTTGTTATCCAGAAAAAAACTATCCAGACAGATTTGTTGTCCGAACTGATTTGTTGTCCAAAAAAGAAACTCCTGCTCCTCTGTGTGTCTATTCGCCATTGTTGTTTGTGAAAGGTTTTCTTCTTCGTTCGTGTGTTGTAGCAGTGCTGCCTCTCTGCAGACCTACACCGCCATCTACTGAACCGGCATGCATACTACAGCGGATTTACAGGGGATTAACTCTTCTCCGAGCGTTGTCATCTAAACGCAGAAGAATTCGAAACGCAAAGGAAGAATCTTTGCGTCTTCAAGTCAGGAGTTTCAATGTAAACAGCCCCTTAGACCTTTGAGGAGAAAGATAAGATCGGTTTCTTGTGTAATCGATTCTCACGTCAATCGCCGATCTCCCAAAATTCAGGAGAATGGCGCTGATCAATCAGTGCATGTCTAGTAGATATCAATATTGGTCTGGTATTATCATGTACAGTACAGGCCAAAAGTTTGGACACACCTTCTCATTTTCTTTATTTTCATTACTATCTATATCGCAGATTCTCACTGAAGGTATCAAAACTATGACTGAACACATGTGGAATTATGTACTTAACAAAAAAGTGTGAAATAAATGAAAACATGCCTTGTATTCTAGTTTCTTCAAAGTATCCACCCTTTGCTCTGATTACTGCTTTGCACACTCTTCATTCTCTTTATGAGCTTCAACAGGTAGTCACCTGAAATGGTTTTCTCTTCTCAGGTGAGCCTTTCCAGGGTTCATTAATGGAGTTTCTTGCCTTATTAATGGGGTTGGACCATCATTTGTGTTGTTCAGAAGTCAGGCTGATGCACAGCTGACAGCCCTATTAGACAACTGTTAGAATTAATATTATGGCAAAAACCAATCAGCTAAGTTAAGAGAAACAAGTGGCCATCATTACTTCAGTGAGAATCTACAATGTGATTAGAGATAAAAATAAAGAAAACGCATTCAATGAGAAGGTGTGTCCAAACTTTTGGCTTGTACTGTATGTTGAAAAATAATATTAAAATAAGACTTTTTAGGACTTGCTCTTCAGTTTTAAAAACCTCCAAAAGAGATTTTTAAGAATTTTGAGAAGCCCTGAACAAGCCTTAGCCTCTCAGCCTTAGCATGACGACAGAGGAAAATGGCCGCCGTGTGAATGAGATGTAATCCCCCAGACTAAGCTAATAACAGCATGTGTCAGCCTCACACCAACTTCAGTCATCCACATTCCTGACAGAGAATAATAAACCAGAGGTGCCCACTGTTTTCACTGACGGATCAGAGCTGCTCTACCAATTGGCGTTGGGGTCGTGGTTTCCTGTAAATTGAGTTTGTCTTTCCCACTTTCTCCCACAAACACCCACATACTGAGCCAACAGTGTCTCTTTCCTCACTGGACAGGAATAAATGGAGACCCCAGGAGTTCCCTTTGGCCCCGGCCCTGGCGGTCTATAACAGAGCCGACAGCTCCGATCGCTCCTGAGAAAGCAAAAAGCTGCTCGGGGATCGCTTTACAATTCTCAGGGGTTCGAATAACCTGATCTTGAACTGATCCGGCGTGCTGATCCTCCGGTATTGGGTTAGGGAACGTGTGAAGGGGGCCTGTTGAATGAGCTCGCTGGATATCAACATCCCCGCTCCGTGTTGCTCCAGCCCCGGCAGATTGTTTGACTTGATTAGTCTCTTGCCCGAGTGTTAGACTAGCCCTCCAGACACCGGTATCAACGTGTCAGAGGGAAAAGTGCTCTCCCAAGTCTCAAGGTGGAGCCCATTACCCTGAGTGAGAGCACTGTAAGTTAATAGGATTTGCTCCCGATCAAGAGACTGAGCTATTTCCTGGGGCTGTTACAGGCCGGAGCACAAAAATAAATGTTCCTTTATTCAACACTATTAAGCACACCCCCCCCTCCCACTCCCAAAAAATCTCCACCACCACCTCCACCTTGACCCCGCCCCTCCTCGTTGGAATATCTGTTTTTACTGCAGGAGGTTGTGCTCTCCCTCCCTTGTTCCCCCCGCTCCCTCGCAGCCAGTAAAAGTAAAAGGTTGGCACTTTTTGTCTAAAGGAGCCATTTGTTCAGGTGAAAATGAAACTTGCATGGTAAGCAGAGCTCGGCCTGTGGTTGGACGAGGCGGAGAGGGGGGGGCAGAGGGGAATCCAGATTAATCATATGGACTATACACCACGAGGATATTCATAGAGGAGTAATTGCCGAGGGGCTTTATGTAATATATTCTCCCCATGAGGTAAAACCTTGTAGCAGGGAGAAAAAGGATAATAGAGTAAGAGGATCATATAAAAATGTTTGCTGCTCCGACCTTTAACTCCGAGCTTAACCCCGACCTCAGACAGTAATTACAGAGTTAATTGCCGACTGATCTAAAGGAGGAGGCTCCATCCAGCTTTACCACACGTGTCAATGAGGGCTTAATAGTCTCCGTCTGAGGTGCAACAGATCACAGATTGTCCTGCATAATTTAACTAAGAGACAATTAGCAGAGGAGGGTCAGAGAGTGTTTGGTGCTCAAAGTTTTTGGTGTTAAAGTTTAAAGGGACGACAGATTAGAGGGAATTTAATCATGCCCTTTAAAAGACTGAGCACCCTTAAAAGAACCGAAATACATACCATTAACTGTAAGTGAATGCAGATTTTATTATCATTTATGATTAAATTGAGTCATGTCGATGTCATCGTCTGCTATATTCAACAACAGCTGTTTAAAGGGATATGCTAAAAAAAATTCCTTGTCTTCCCTCACTCCAGAGTCCATGACAAGCAGATAGACTCCATTCTTTCAACTGTACGTGCAGCAAAAAGGAAGAGACCAGAAGAGCTAATTAGCTTAGCTAAATCAGTCAGTGGGTATTGTTGGCCTGCCTCTGCCTATAATCATCAGATAAACTTTTCAGCAGCTCTAAACAGAATTTACAGAGACTAGGATGAGCAAATTATGTAATTTTTGAAAGAAATACATACTAAGAAACAGGTGGAAGCTAGACAGTAACTAATAAAAACAAGTGCACATGGGAAAGGGATAAATTGGGTCGCAATCCAATCAGAGCTAGGGATGGTAATTGATAAGATTTTATCGATAACAATGCTATTAACAATCCTACTAATTGATCCAATTCTAAATAAAGGTGACTGCATTTCACAAGTAAGGAGCGTTTGTTTCTGTTCATTTACATATTCAAGCTTTGCTAGCATTCAATAAAGGGTTATTATTCAAATTAAAGGAAACATAAAAATGTCTTACCCTTTACACTGTTTAGTTCACTAAATTTACAGTAGACTTTGTTGACTTAAATCTTGTGAAATTATATCAATTAAAGCTATAGTGCGTAACTTCTACATGTCCGTGAATGTCCGTTTCAGGTAAGCCACTACTAGAGGAGATGACACAATGCAGATTAAGCCGATCAGCTACTCTAACATCTCGCGGTATTTTTCAATATATATAATTTTTGCTTTGCTAGTCGACCGGTGACATTCCCGCGCTGGCGCACAGGAAATTACGCGTTTTACGTCACAACAAGAAGGGACGGGGAGGACGAGCTGAGAGTCTCGTAGCAAGAAGCAGAGCGCAGGCAGAACGAGGAAGCGACATGGCGGAGAAGCCAAAGAAACGGCCGAGACACAGTCCAGAAGTGGATCCTACCACAAAATGAAGCCTGGACGTTGGGCTGAAGGATTGCTAGCGAAGAAGGAAAGTGACCGACGGAGAAGGCAAACGCGGATTTGTATTGACGTGGCTTTTCATCTGTGGAGAGCCTTGAAGGCAGAAACTGGGCTGAGGGCAGACACAGATGTTGCCTTGCTGCTGTTGGATAAGTAAGTGACTTGTTTTATAATTATATAAGTACCTTATTATTTTCTTGTAAATGGTGCTATGAACGTAATGTTGTAATGTTAGCAGCCTGGGCGTACGTCTTATGGAAGCGCCGGCTTTATTGTTGTAAGAACGCTGAATTCCGCTGGAGGAAGACCGAAGTTACGCAATATACCTTTAAAACTAGAGTACCATAGTTTTTCAAATATAATACTCAACTCAATTATTACATGCACCCCATTTTTCATGCTTTTTTCCAGGAAAAACTCTGCGCTCAAATATAACGCACACCCAAATTTTGCCCAAAACCTTACTCTCTCAGACAAATGGCCAAAAGCTTTAGATGTTGGTCTGTCCATCGATATCTCTGCTACCACGATTGTTAGCTTCACTCACACCAAATTTCCTACCAGCTTCTCTGTTGTGCACTTCCTCAGCCACTTCAGTCACCTTTCTTTTGAATGCTGCTGGGTAATTTACTCTTTTTGTCAATATTTTTGATATTTTTTTCAGTATTTTACTGTTGCACGATCATTCTCTCCAGATGACACCTGCTGACAATCTTACGGTACTTGAAGCAGCAACATCACGTCATATCACATTTCGCACATCTCAGCATGCTCAGTCGTAGCGTGCCGACCAATCAGAGCGCAGCTATCAACATTGGGATGTCTTCGACCAATCAGCTATTTTGGTCCCCTTGTTCACAAGATGGCAGCGTCCTTTTGTTTACATGTGAGCGGTACAATAACACGGTCAATTACATGATCATTACACAAATGTAAACTAAGACTCAAAATATTGGATTAGAACAGTTCAACAGTCATTTTTTTTTTTTAAGAATTACAAAAGTTTGGCGGTAATGTTTTACAGAAAAAGAGAATATTTCGGCGTGTTGTATCAGATGTGTTGTATCTGCGATGTTCGTGAGTAAATTATTTTACATGCTTGTGCTTGTGAACAATATTCACCCAAACATCAGACCTTATTAAAGAGCAAAAAATGCATGTCATATATGAGAAATTACAGTACATTATGACTAAACTAAAGGATAGTTTAGTCAAAAGACTATAAAACTAAATTAAAAAGTGCTGCCAACATTAACACTTCCTTACACAAGGAGGATGTAAGTGGCCAGTGCTTGTATACTGTCATTATTTTGCTTTTCCACTAGCACGCCTTGGCCCTACTCTACTCGACCCTACTCGATTTGCAGCGTGTTTCCACGAGCCTGGTACCTCCTAAAACAAGCTAGTTTTAGTACCTACTCCGCTCTGGTTCCAAGCGAGCTGAGTCCATACTAAAGATGATGTCACCGACTGCCGGCCACTGATTGGTCAGATAATGTCATCATCGATGAGTCATGAGTGTGACGACCTAGCATGCTAGCTGTAGCTACCGTTAGCTTACCCTCATACGTCTTTTCTTTGCAGCTGGATTGCTCTCGTCCTCGGCTTCATTCTGTTGTATAGCTTCCAAAACTCTCCTGTGCTTCTCAAGGGGTATTTCTTCTTACCACCTGCAGCCTTCTTCTGCTTTCCTTTTTTACCAAGTTTGTGACAAAAAGCCACAGATTGTTGTGTCGCGCTCAAAATGATGTCACCGCAGTGTCGCTCAGCTGTTTACAGCAACACTGCACCCCGTTGGGCAGGTGACTGGGGCTAATGGAAAAGCAGCACAAGGCGAGTAGAGTAGAGCCAGGTAGAGTGGAGTAGAGTAGAGAAGGGCTAATGGGAAAGGGCCATATTTAGCTCTTCTTGTATTATGTGCACGGTTTTACTACAAAGAAGTCACAACATCCATGTCATGTTGTGACGAACATTAAACCTACAGCACATTTTTCTGACTAACATGATGAAATTGATTCCAGCCTGAGCTCTAATTTCTCCCACATTGCCCGGCTCTGATTGTAACCACTTTTTCCTTTGGTCTGAAGACAGCCCACAACACACGGCTCGAGTTTTGACAACTTAGAGTCGAAAATACAGCAAAGCCTGCATAATAAGCCTCGGTGAGTGAAGGCGAAAACAGACAGATTTCCTCTGGATTTGTTTAAAACCTTTAGAGAGAATAGACTTGGCGTCTTTCAGCTCAGATCTGCGCGGCTCACTCGGGGAACCTGGATGTCTTCACTGAGTCAAAATAGTTAAGTTGAGCCGGTGCTGCCATAAACCCGGTGGGAGAGCTTGGAATAATCTAGGCGATGTTAATGATGCAATTTATATGTGAGGGGGACCGGTGTTTGGCAGGCTCTTTCCGTCTGAGCGGGCTGCACAACCCAGCGAGCTCCCAGCACCCCCTGCTAGATGGAGGGGGTGGAGTAGGAGGAGGATGTCAGAGCCCATGTGAAAAGAGGGAGCGAGCGGAGCACTGATAAGAGCCATTACTATTAGTGTCTGTCTGTCACCTGCTGTGCGTCATCCAGCCTCCTCTCTCTCCGCATGCGCCCCCGTCCCCGTCGCTCCATCCCCATCTCTTTTCCTCAGGCACATCACTTCAAATTTGCACTCACCTACACATTTTTCCATCCTGTCACAGATATACACCGGCTGGCTCGGGAAACTGAGCCGATGTGCACTCGGAAAAAACTACAGCGGGCTTTGTTTCAAAACACTTTTGAATTAGTGGAGGTGCAGACAGCTGCGAGCGTTTACTCGATAAACAAAATCGCTGCAGATGAATTACTGAATTGGCTCGCGGGGACGGCATATTCTACACATCCACTTTTTTTCCTGCGTTTCCCAGCAAACAAAAAGCCTAATTTGGTATTTCATTTATTACTTGGCACAATGCGACGGCTCCTTAAACTTATGAACTCAGGAGAAATGAACAGTAATTGCAGGCTGTTCTTTATTTTCTTAAAACCTTTTTAACCAAAATATTTAAAGCTGTTTTTCTCAGTTGCTATGCAACACTTCAACCGCAAGAGTGGGAGCATGCTGAGAATGTGCCAAATAAATGCTTCTGCCACAGACGTTCTGCGGGGAAATCTGAGAGAGGGGCATCGTTCAGAGACATAATCAGAGGGAAATGTGGAGCAGTTGTGTAAAAGGCACAATCATCCTTTTATTCATCTGTTACATGACCTGTGTCAACACACCAGGCTCACTAAAAGATCATTTAATGGGACATTGTCTGGAGTTCATACATGAAAGAAAAGACAAAACCTTTCTTCCTCTGGAGGAAAACCTCAGTAAACAGACATTTCATCGTAATGTTGATTAGATTATATCCAGGTCTTGACATTTTAGTTAGGGGTGTCCCAAAACAACTTTTTCACCTCCTATATGATACCGATATTGCAGCTATGAGTTTTGGCCGATACCGATTTTGATCTGATCCGATATCAGCAGGAATCATACAGACTTTTATTACTTATTTTGTAGTATGGATTGTAAAGGTGCGTTCACGCCAGACGCTACTTGTACTACCTCCGTGATCACTCGCCATGCAAAGTCAATGTACAGCCACGATGGGGCGGGGCTAACCCTCCCGCGATGCGTTTGCTGCGTACAAGACGATCACTTCACTCGTCGCGCAATGTCAAAGTAAAAAAACATTGATCTTTTCAGGCGATGTTGTGTGTGTCTGTGCAGCAACAGCCAATCAGTGGTGTGTGCGTGTGTGACGGTGCCTGTGATAGACTGTTTTTCATCCGGACTATAGAGTAACAATCCATGTCCGTGTGGGAAACATTAGTCAGTGAGGACATTAGTTCCGCCTAGACGGACCGCGGGAAACTCACAGATAATGCTGCTGCATCATCAGCTGCAGTGTTTTGTGGTTGATAAGTGAATGACAAGGATACAGCTGAAATAATGTCCACTTATACATCCTATTACATGATATATGATATGATCTCGGTGAATCTCGCGCGGACGTGCCGTCACCGAGCCACAGCCGACGGCAACGGTGACCAAAATGAGGTATTTATGGATGCGCGACGATACGTCAGTGGGCGACGTGATTTTGGTAGCTGGGTCACTTGCGGTGTGAACGCAGCATTAGAAAAGGCTTGATCAGGTGAGACTGCTCAAACAAAGAACAGTCGTCAGCAATAGTAGGTATGAGAAAAAACTGTTATTAACCAATGAGTTCAATAAATGTTAACCTTAAACATAAGAATATACTACAATTAAATAAATACATAACTTAATAAGAAGACCCTGAAAAGTAACCTAAGTAACTCCAATAAAAACAAAAAAATATATTTTTAAATTTCTAAATAACCACTGTGTTTAACTTAAACATCAGCATATTCTATAACTGAATTAAATAAATAAAAATAAACTAGAATAGACTGCTTGTATCAGAGTGCTTATATCGAATATTGTAGATGCAGGCTGATATAATCTGATATTTGTTTTTTGTTTTTCTGATTTCGGACCAATATTGTATTGGTACACTCCTTATTTTGTAAATTGTGTATATTAGTGATAAGTCAGGGCTGTCAGTGTGATCCTCGGATTATGGAGAGAGAACTAAATACCAAGTCATACAACAGAAATATCATATGAACAAATGCTGGCCAGAGTTGATGATGACACTGATGTTTCCAGTTAGTCCAGGTATGAAATTGCAAAAAAAATGGGGAAAAATTGGCAAAAAAATCCAAAAGTGGCTTAGGAAAATTGATTATGGCAGCAAAATTGGGAATTAAATTTGAAATTAAATTTCAAAAACCATGTAAAAATTCCAAAAATGGTTCTGACAGTGGCCAAAAAAGATGAATGGGGGCAAAATAGGCATAAAGTTGTAAATACGGTGTTAAAAAAGGTAAAAAGGGTTCAAAAGTGGGAAAAAGTGTATGATTAGAGGTAAAAAATAGGCATGCAATTGCAAAAAACTACATCACAATGACAAAATGTTCAACACATTTTGGGCTAAAAATATTGAATCTTCTGCAATCTGAAAATTGCAACAAGCCATATTGCGATTTAGTCCAATTTGCAATTAATTGTTCAGCCCTAATGTGTGCTACACTTCCAGTGTTTGAGCTAAGCTAACAAGGTGGGCGAAGCTGCCTGTCTCTTCATTGTTGCTCCTGTACTCGTCTCTGGCTCTTGTCTTGTAGGTGGCCTGGGATCCTTGGTGGAGACTTTCTGCTGCTGTGGAGTCATGAAGCCTCAAAAACTCCAATTACAGACATGGCACACACTTGGCCATTTCATTAGGAACATTCCATTTCCATTATCATTATAGCTGTTAATATAGATATTAGCATGATCTCCCTATCCATGGCTGATACATCTATAGTAATTTTTTTTTAATCACCACATAGGCATGAGGTCCCTCTGATAATGTGATGTCACATCTCAAGAGGCCTTTAACACATTCATACTTAATGGAGACAAATATGGTAGGGATGCACTTGTGGTCTGGGCATCCATGAGTTCTTCACTACCATAAATTCTTATTTTCAGTCAGAATATCATTGATTATACTTCTATAAAATGATCTCCACAACCATTCAGACATGAGGACCCTCCTGAAAACCAGATGTACCATCTCAGGTATATGGTTCATTGACCTGTCCCTAAATTTAGTTCTTACTTTAGTCCACTTGTGTCCTCTTACCTCCCTTCCTTTGCCCTCACACCCAACACAGCATGGTGTGGATTTGCTGTTCATCATGAGACTGGGATCCACATTCAAGATTTCCTGCTGCTTAACAGAAGGTTTTTTCTGTCCGCCATGATGGAGGGATTCATGATCGGCTATATGGATTCATGTTGGGATGTATATATTTGTATATATATATATATGTATATGTGTATTTTTATATGTATATATGTATCTATGCATATGTGTATCTCCAAAATGAAGAGTTTTTACTCTATTGTAAAGTGTCTTGAGATAACACTTGTTATGAATTGGCGCTATACAAATAAAGATTGATTGATTGACAGTCAAAAGAATGGTGTCTATCTACTTGTCATGGACTCAGGAGAGAGACAAGACAGGAAAAGAGAAAAAATGTTGGTGTATCCCTTTAAAATTCCTGAGGAGATACCTCTCAGTCCAAACTCTGGGGTTTAATTTTGCTCTGAAGGCCCACAGACTAACAGATTTATGATACTGCCTGTGCACCAAATATACATGTACTTCCTTTTAAGTGCAGAACACAAAAATGTGGCAGGCAAACTGAGCGTCCCGAGCAGAATATCATCTGTAATTTAACGTGAAAATGCTGCCAGATATGGACACTACTGTCTGTTTCACAAGTCCTTTCAGATTTCACTCAGAGCTCGCCTGGAGCTCGGGCAACTGTACAACAGCCAAGCAAAGACGGCGAGCGAGCCCATAGTTCTGCCTTTCTTCCCGAGCCTGGAAACCAAGGACCTGAAGCAAGGACGCGTTACGCAAGATATCACATTCAATCCCGCTGCCAGCCTCTGAGGCCAGATGATACACATTGAGTGCGTCTGTCTCCCGAGCCCTCAATGTTAATCAACACTCTTTCCAATGCATACTTATGAGTTGCAATCTACTCCCCACGTCTTCCCTTTGGCAGCCGAAATTAAGTCGCAAATTTGACGGCAAATTAACTTCAACTGGGACCGTAATGTGTCACCTATACGGCAATCTGTGGCGTTTCTTTGCCGAGGCGACGCGAACCTTGTGCATCTGAGGGGAAAATTAAATCAAACAAATTATTTGCCGTGTGAAAGTCAAATTCGAGGAAACAGAAGAAAGGCGGCACCACGCGGCGGGGGCCATCAGCTGTTAACAAATCCCTCTGATGACAGCGCCTTGCATAATCGCCCAGTCAACCTTTATCATAGTGATCACAGAGCTGCAGATTTAATGCGCGCTGGTATTAGCCGTGACATACAGTCACAATACAGCCGAACACATGCTTGGAGAGAGTGCGTACGTGCGTGTGGGCGTCGGGGGGAGGCGGCTGTGGCACCAACAGAGATCTCCCCACTTCATCATTGAGTAAATGGCAGCGCAGACGTGAGCCTCGACTTCACAGCTGCCTCATGGCGGGTGACATTGAGGCCCACGCATGAGCACATCGCTCATCAAAGCGAATGAGGCGTTCTTTGCTTCCTCTGCATGCGACGAGGAAAACAATGGCAAGCACCCCCTCAAGTGCGCTCTTGCACACCTGGAATGTTTAGACTGAGAGGAGATGGGAATGAAAAGATGAGGGAGAAAAAAAAAAAAGAAAATCCATTTGGTTTCACGGATCCCTCACAAGAAGCTTAACAGACTGTGACCCACGTAATGGGGAAGGAAACGGCAAGACCCCGGTGCCATAAAACGGCTCCGAGCGGGTGCTAACAGCGGTTCAGCAATTAACCTGTCTTAAAACAAACAAGAGGCTTTTTTCTTGAACAACAGGGACGTACTTGAGAGGGCTGATTTCTGCAGCATGGAAGTGAAAGGCCCACCAGGGCTCGTGTTTTAATCGGTCATTAGTGTTCTCGTTTCGGCACAGCTGCGCCAACATCCGTCTGACACCCTGGATGTGATCAGGAACAAAAAGAAGTCAAAGTTACTGCTATAAGCTACATATGTGGCACGAATCTGCAGGTTTTCATCAACACAGTATGAGATTTACATAAGTGCAGATCTGTGTTACATTTGTGGGAAGGTGAAAGTCTGAAGTTTTGAAATTCTACTAACTAAAGTGTAACAACATGTAAATGATTATTTAAAGTCTTTTATTGCTTTCGAATCCCTCTACTACACACTGCATATGAACATAGTATGTAGCAGGCACTGCATACCAGACAATTGCCCAAGTCCCTCTGATCCGAGTCCCAAGCAAGTCCCAAGTTTTTTCTGTTGTGGGCGAGTCAAGTCTGGTCGAGTCACAGGTTATGACGGGTTAAGTCCCTCACCATTGTTCCCCAGTCCACCCAAAAAGCACTCAGATTTTTATCTTGAGGAGAGAAACCTTATCTTCCCACTAGTGCTGTCAGGCGATTAAAAAAATTAATCCAATTAATCGCATTTTAATCTCATATCTGCTTAAAGGAGACATATCATGCTGATGCATGATTTAATACTTACATATTATATAATACATTTGAAAACAAGATATTACACCCCCTTAATTTTCAAAAAATTAGATACTGTATTTTTTCTGATATCCTAGAACGAGATTTGATGCCTCTGAAAACAGGTCATTGCGAGATGTCCGCGAGATTTAAATCGTCGTGACGACACGAGGTACATTTCTTTTATTGGAGTAATCTGATAAAACACTTCCTCCTCTGTGATGTCTGTTAGCCACAAAACCGTCACCGAAGAACACATCCACCCAGCAGCAGTATATAGATCCATAGCTCACACTCACTCATTACCAGCTCTGGCCTGTAGGGGGACTCAATACGCGGTCGCTGCTTTGAGCCTGCCGGAAAATACAGTAGAAGAAGAAGGACAGGCTGGCTCTACCCCCGATAGAACTGATCAATCAGAGCACAAAGGGCTGTGACGTTGCGAGGTAACTTTAGGTCAGTCTGGAGACAGAGTGTTTCAACGAGAGCTTGATAATGGCCTAAAATGAGGATATTGAAAACGCTATTGTGGGGCAATGAAGGAACTAAATGACTTGTACTGAGGGCAGAAATGCTTTACAGGCATCCCAGTCTGGCATAGTGAAAAGGAGAAACAAGCATGATATGTCTCCTTTAAAGTCCCCAAATAAAGAATTTTAATTCTAGGACATCACAAAATTGTAGTGCATGAATAATCAAATGAATAAACTAAAAAGAGAAGATTGTAAATCCACATTTTTATTGGTGATTGAATAAAACCTAAGTCAGGGCATCTTGTCCAGAAAAGTTGAAGCTCAATCAGGCAACTCAAAGTACACTTTAGGTGTGTTTCATAAATCAAATTTAAAAAAAAGAAATAGGTGGAGGACATCCAGCAAACCAATTAGGCCTGGTGCATTATTAAAGAATGCAGTACAAATAAAGATAAATAACTTCCAAAATAAAATAAAGCGGAGTCTCAAATATGCCGATCCTGTTGTCACCTCAGCTTTGTTTGGTTTGACTACAGGGTTCCTACAGCTCAAGGCAAGTTAAATTCAAGACTTTTTTAAGGCTGTTGGAAATCAAATTTGAGACCAAGTCGACAACGAACCACAATTGAAAAAAACAAAACAAACAAACAAAAACACCACGTGGATTACCTGGGTTAGAGGCAATTTTAACCCAATGTTTGTTTGAAATAAAACATCACTTTAATCTTTTTTTAACCCTGTTTTTAAAACTTTGTGCCTATTTTGCCCCCATTCATTTTTTTGGCCACTGTCAGAACCACTTTTGGAATATTTTTTACACAGTTTTTGAAATTAAATTTCAAATTTAATAGCCAATTTTGCTGCCGTAATCAATTTTCCTAAGCCACTTTTGGATTTTTTTGCCGATTTTTCCCCATTTTTTTTTCTCTCTCCAGGCACTGTCGGTAGAACCAAGACATGCGTCTGCTCTAAAAGATCCTGGTGCAACCACATCACCGTTTTGTTAGTTCCGTTATTGTGATTACACGATGTTGCCATGATAGTAAATTAGTGAATTATTTTTGAAAAATAGCTAAATGTTACTAAAAATTTTTTTAGTTCAAACTAACATAAATCTTACTAATGTGTTAAAATTTTTAAGACTTTTGAAAATTGGATTTAAGACATTTTAATGCCAATTAAGGCCTTAATTTTAGAATAATGAATTCAATGCCTTTTAAGACTTTTCAAGGATCCGCGAGAACCCTGGATTAGCGACGCATGTGTAAAGTGACGTGCCACTGCCATGTACGGGTCCTTCAACTGGACAGTATTAAAATGTTCATGTGCTATATTTAATCTTGCGATTAATTTTTTTAACACATTAATTTGCGTTTTAATTAATTACTGCACTAAAGTGACAGCCCTACTTCCCACACATACAACACATGTACACCCTCTTTACTAATGTTAGCTTTGCTAGCTTCATATTGACCACAGGTCGGGCTAACGTTCCTGCCATGTTGACCTATTGCAGGAACGCTAGCTACCTGGCTAACGTTTGCAGGTTTCACTCACTTGGCCTCATGTGTCCTCAGGTGGTGGATAAAGTTCGATGTTGTGCCCTCTTTTTTGCTTATCGAAGCGTTGCAGGTCATGCACTTGGTGTGTCTTTGTTTTCCATCTGATTGAAATTCTTTATATGCAAAGAAAATAACTTTGGGCACAGAAGACATAGTGGTTGCCAAATTGAAACCCACGTCCCATACACCCTGCCCACTGATCATCACTGGAGCAGAAGTGGGTGTGCGGTAGGAACATATGTGTGTAGTACTGTGTTGTGTGCGGGACAATAATAGGTGACGGACAAGTGCACTGTGAATAGAGCATCAGTAAAGTGAACCAAGTGGCGTATATCTCCTGTCTGGCTCTTCATATAAAGCCTGAGTATGTGCAATTTTCCAAATCATGATGTCTCAAGTCAGGTCGAGTCTGGAGACATTTTCTCTCCAGTCCTTGTCGAGTCTCGAGTCTTTACCTTCCGAGTCGAGTTGCAAGTCGTCTCATTAGTGGCTCAAGTCGCCTCAAGTCCGAGTCCCTATGACTCGAGTCCAATTGTCTGCTGCATACTGCCTACTACACTGGAATGTAATCTGTAGTATAACTGTTCTGTTAGATTTATTTTGTAGTATGCTACGCTGGTTTCCAGTTTGAGCAAAGCGGGTGTAGGCTACAGCTAATTTATTTTCCAAACTTTATTTTAAATGTACAAAACAAAAAAAACATGATTACATGTTGACATTTTAGTTATTAATCTGCAAAGATATTGCCAGAAGCAGCATTTTATATACTTTGTCACATTTTTGGGATTATAACATTAACAGCTGTATGTTTGAGGGCTGTTATTTTATTGGTGGCTCTTAAAGCTCTTATAAAGTGACAAAACAAACCACCAATGGAAGTCTCAAAAGCCCTCCAAGTCTCTCCACAGACAAAGCATATTTGTCTTAACACCACTCAGTAAGTGTGAGGAAGCTTGTAAGAGAAAACAGAAAGCGGCAGTCGAACTGCACATCCTCCTTTAAGTTCAGAGCACATAGTTTGAACACAAAAGCTCCACTCTTTCTCCTTAACTGTCCTCTTTTTCCTCTAAGTGGAACCAGACGCCGGCATTTCTTCATTTAGCCCATTCAAACGGGGCTGCTGTTCTTTATTTATTTAACAAAACGAGCTGTAAAAGCCAAACATTAGGTCATGGAACATTTTCAAAACCCGGAGAAATAAGTCAATGCCTTCAATGAGACATCAAACCCTGTTTCCCCCCTCCTGAAAAATATGAGCTGGTGAGGATCTTTTTTTTTTTAAGAGTCCAGCACTGCTGTGGGACTTTTTCTGGTTTTTAAATACAACTTTCAACAGTGTGGTGCACATGCGTTTCCAATTAAGAGCTCATGCAAGCCCGGGCCCTCGCTAACCCCCCCCTCCCCGTCCACGATTGACCAAGTCTGAGGAAACGTTAAACAGGCATCATGAGCATAACAGAGCTTCAAAAAGCTAAACAATAATTAAGACATCACGGCGGATTGATGGCGCGGGGCTGCAAACGTCGCATAAAATCTAAATAAGGGAGCATAGTTAATCATAACTTCTCGTGGAGCGTTGTTCGCAGCTCGAGCACTTAGCCGCAGCAATTTGTCCCTTTGGTTGAGCGGGTACAAAGCCTGCTTACAGTGCAAGGGAAATAAAAGACGTCAATGCCGCTGATTTGTGAGGATCATAATGAGAATGCACGGTTTACACGAGGCGCGCCGAGTTGGATGTACTTCCCTGGAAGCAGCAATAACTCCCTATGAGCCTGTCTCTGCTCAGACTTCAATCTCGAGGCCCTGAGGAGCTGTTGGCGGAGTTTGATGTTCTGTCTAAATGAATTGGCTGGGCTCCTTGATGCAGCCCCAACCCTGATACTGTCACCTGTGATAAACCAAACCCGCGCTCGCCAACACCTCAGAATTCTGGATCACATGCTCAAAAAGGCCGTGATTCCCCCCCCTCTCCTCTCGGCTCTATAACCGACTGAAAAGCATCCCGCCGTGCCCCATCCGAGCGAGGAGCCTTTTGATGTGCGAGGCTGCATGTGAGCGAGCGACGGCGGGGCTGCTTTCTGTTACCGTACAGGCCCGCTCCAATCCAGTAGGTGAGCCTTTATGTTCGGACGGACCTTCAGGGGCCATGGTGTTTGTGAGAGCCAGGGTGGAAAGGCAACAACCTCCACCCTGCTTGTATCCTTCTTTATTCTTCTTCGCCTTCTTCGGGATCAGAGGCTGACAGCTCTGCATACAAGCTCACGACTTCCCCGACTTGATCCTGACGAGATGTGAGGCTTATTGAGGAACACTGGGTGCACTGCTAAGGAGGTACAAATGTGTTGATACGTCTGGTTTGTGACTGCGAGTTTGTCACGGTGTGTGTGCTTGGAATAAAGATAAGCAGAGACAGCAGCAAAATAAAAATAAAAATAAAAGTGTCAGGGCTAAAAATGGCTCCTGAGATGGTTGTTCTGGCATCAGCAGCAGGGTGATATGGTCTTAAAAAAATCCCTGATTTAGTCCACAACACTTGATTCACCATTTTATATGACTTTTCCTCCCCCTCGCTCTAGCAAAAGAAACTCCAAGTGACACAAAAATGGCATGAATCAAGTTCTGCCTTATATTTTGGGAAATTCTATTGATGGCATTAAATAATTTGCATATAATAATAATAATAATACATTTTAATTATAAAGCGCCTTTCATGACACCCAAGGATGCTGTACAAATTAGAAAAACAAAAATAACGCAGAGCAGCGGCAGCCAGTCGTGCCAGCGTCCACTCAACCAGAGAAAAGGATAGGGAAAAAAAACAATCTCAAACTAGGCACCTGTCAGGGAAGCACAGTATGGGACTGGGAAAAAAAAAACACATCAGCACATTAGCAACATGTTACAACAAATACGGAGATGAGCACACGGGGGAAAAGAAGGCTTTGAGTTGCAGGGTAATGTTTGAATATGTGCGATAGAGGATGTGTATGCATAAGCTGTGACCTTGACTCAGCTTCAGTCCTGCTCATAGTCTCTACCGCCTGAGTGATGTTTCCAAAACTTGTTGTGTTCATACAAGATAACAACCTCCATGTATGTGCTGAGTTTGTTCTGTTCTGGATCTGGTGATCCAGAATTGTATCTTTTGCAAAGGTTGTGGAAAAGCCACCGCTGTAACTGAGCGGCTTGGTGGAGGTCTGCACTCTCTTAGTGCTTTTATTTAGGAACCACAGTTTAATTTTATAGTTCAACCTGTTGCACAATGACAAATATACTTTCTTGTATCCTTGTATTGAAGTGCTTTCTTTTCTTAAGACACCAAAATGAGTGAAGTGCTTTTACTATTTGAGTGTCACTACAGAATAAACTGCATAAAAAAGATTTCAGCTCTTACTCTGTCTGTCTCCTAAAACAACAAAACTGATCACATCACTGGTGGTCTTCTTTGCTTTAAAAGCTCATTAAGATGTATTAATATCACTTACAGGCTGTTTCCCTACCAGATAATACCCCAAAGTCCAAAGTGTAACTAATCATGAATGAGCAAATGCTGCTGTGGTTGATTTAGATCATTGAGTTGTGAGTAGACAGAGTTAAAGGGAAACGATACTTATCCATCTAAGCTTCGCTTGGTCAATTCTCATTTGACTAAATCCAATTACCATCGATTGCGCGTGTGTAAAGCCGAGCTTTAGGTTTTCCTTGATCGTGCAGAAATCTTAACTGGGATGAAGCGGTAGTATTTAACCTATTACAGCCTCCGATGAAGCGGTCTTCTTCTGCAGGAAAGTACGAGTCCTGCCGGCGAAAGGCATTGATCCTCCCACACCCTGGGTTTTCCCAGTGTGCGCTGCGATTCCTGAGCCTCTGAACACCTCTCCATCTCTCTCCCTGTCTTCCAGCGGCGATGATGCTCCTGAGCAAACCTGCCCTGGATGGAGCATCTCATTTAGTCGCCGGACCCTTTGATGTGGATTCAGCGCTGCGGTGCATATCATTCGTGTTTGAAGGTTCAGTTTCCACAATGCAGCCCGGTTTGAAGTTTCACATATTGCAAGAGCTACAATGTGATAATCTGGGAGCCGGTTATGCATTATACATTTTTCATAAAAGAACACCATCACCTGAAAGTGAAATGTGGAAAAGTCAGCGCTTGAAGGTATATATTGACAGAAAGTGTTTCTGAGACTTCTGGGTGTGGGATGAAAACACTCTTGTTATCTCCAGCTCTTCAGAATCGGCTCGACATCTTACCTTGGAAGGGGGTAAATATCCAAATAAACAGAGTAGAATAACATTTGACTGCAGTCTGCCACGCCATTATGAGACAGAATTATTTAGCTGACTGAATGTTTCTCACAGGGTAAAGAAGAACTGACGGCTACCAGCAGGTATCTTCAGCATCTGACTTCTCTACACGGCTTTAGGCTCTTAAAAATCCTCGTCAGAGTCTTAGTGTTCACCGTGGGCCACTGGGTTCAAAGGTAAGGCACAGAAATAGTCCTCTTAGTTCAGGGATAGGGATGGGAGTTGATAAGATTTTATCGATACCAGTGCTATTAACAATCCTGCCAATCGATCCAATTCTTTAACGATCCCCTTATTGATTCCTGCAGAGTTTCCATGTGGGTAGGCTTGTCACAATAACAAATTTTGCTGGGCGATAACTGTTCTTCAAATTATTGCTGATAAACAATATTATTGTCAACATTTTTTTGGGACCATTTTAATGTAATGATAATATATGGCATTACAATATCAGTACGCCCTGTCAATAAACATTAATTTCTCAAGCTTTTTTAACATTGTAACTGGAATGCCAGGAGCTTTTAAATGAAATAAATTAATCAAACAACATAATAAATTAGAAGAGCACTCGGAGAGCGCAGACCTCCACCAGTGCCACAGTCCTCACCCATATTGTGATTTTCACCATAAATATTAGTCCTACCTTCATTTCATCTAAATATTTACATTCCTTGACAGTGAAAGCATACCATTAGCAACTGGATTCATAATAATATCTATTTTGGATTAGTAGTTATTCACGAAAATCACATTTTTTGTTATGGCAGATCCAGACAGTGTTTCGAATCACTCCCAAAATCTAATCATCTGTTCCTTGTCCCAATCTGGACATTTCCTGAAAATTTCATCAAAATCCGTCATCAACTTTTTGAGTTATGTTGCTAACAGAGACGCAACCAAACAAATGCCGGCAATAACATTAAGTAATTAAACAAATTATACAGTTCAGGGACTGCTGTTTGTGATGTGCATTCTCCCAGGCAATTCATAATATCTTTCAAAAGTTTGTAACATTTCTCGAAATGCTGGCTTCTCAACCGTACTGAAGGGTTGCATTTGTTTTGCAATGTAGCAAAGGACACTGTCTGTGGGCATGCACCATTTTGCACTTTTTGATTTATATTTACTTTGCAGACCAATCACCTCAGTAAGTGTTGACTGTGTGGACGAAATCTCCGCTGTTTTTGTTGCCAGTTGGGAAAAATGGACAGGATGATTGTGTTTGAGGTGGGCATGCAAAAGTTGGAAGTATTCTCCTTCCTCGTCGCCACAACTTTCAAAAAAATGGAACATATCGGCTCGTCGATGTTCATGGTCTCACACCTTGTTCATTCTGTTTAAAACCAAAATATTCCTGCACTGGGAGAATGGCTTCGGCCTCAGAAACCATCGCTTTTGTGCCTTCATTCATACTTGCTTCTGCTTCCTTGTTACTTCTCACGACACTCACTTGCAACACTCAAAGATTGAATGACTGACAAGAGGGTTCACTCTAGGGCCCGACCGTTACATCCGACGATTATAGCCCATTTCAAAGTTCAATTTTTTGCAGATGTAACGCCGATATATTCTTAATTTCTCATAAAACAGTAAACACTGTTCGGCATCCAAGCCGCGCAGAATGATGACGTTGTGGAACATGGCGACGCACGTTGATGGCGTCTCTGATGGCTCCAAGGTCCGACACGACGAGCAACTTTCAGCGGTGCACAAAGTCCCGTTGCTGCTGGACACAGAGAGACCACTGGGCTCTCTGCTCAGCTATGGATCAGCCTCACAGACAGACCGGGCACCGCCGAACAGTTTTCTGACCACCTTTGTTGTTGTCTATAATGATGAATCTGACCTTCTGATGGCAGAGGATCAGTTTAGCTGTGACTGTTCTATTGTGATTATGACGGAAATCTGTCTTTAACAGCTTGTTTCCGACACGGCAGCTAAGCTAACTAGCTAGCGAGCTAACTATGCTGGCGTTCAATGTTTTTGCATGTTATTGTACTTTTAATTTTCTCACTGGTGTAAAGTTAAACAAATACTACAGGACCAAGTATTGTTAAACTATAAAATGTTCTGCCTGTAATTCATAAATTCATTGTTGTGTTTTGGGACCATTTTTTTTTTAAATTCATTTTTTTAATATAATTTTTAATTAAACGGCCCATTAATTGGTAATTGGTATTTTTTTCTGCCAAATATCAGTATCGACATCAGCCTCAAAAAATCCATATCGGCCGGGCCCTAGTTCACTCTGTTCATTTTACTATAATACCAAAGCGCCCACGTGTTGAGAAAGATGCACACAGTGAACCCTCTTGTCATCCAGCCTGTTTGGTTGAGAGAGAGGAGGAAAACAAACATTCATGCAAGTCTATATATCGAGGCTGGAACTTATTGAGATTGTTTTTATTTATCGTGCGGTTAATTGATTTATTGATTATCTTTTGATTTTTTTTTTATTCCCATCCCTAATCCGGGATGAGCAACTCTGGTTACCATGAGGGCCACATTAATGCTTTTCTAAGAGGAGTTACATCATTGCAAATTAAAGGTTGATACTGGTAGGGTAATTTATTTAATCTGCAATTTAACTGGATAATAAATATCTACTCCAGTAGGTGTTTTTTTCACCACCTACTGGTGCATAATAATCTGAGGTTGCTAATAGCTTGGGCTTCATTACTGCATATTAATGAAGAATTTAAAAAGTGTTTATGGATGCTTTTAAAACATCAGATCCAGGCCTCCATCCAACTGCACTGCTCATTTACATACAATATTTCTTATACATTAGGCTGAATGCAAAGTGTTCATTGTTAATGCTTCTACTGCAGATACAATGAGGGTGGAATTAACTGCACAGCCATAAAATGTCCATATATATTATTTATTAATTTATCAAAATGTGGTCAAAATATGGGCCAAGTATCTCTGCTATTTTTACAAGGGGGTTTGTTTAGATAAAATCTGGTAATGGGTGCCGGGTAGTTTTATTTTTTATGTGTATTGATATTGATGTTTATGTATTTGTATGTATATTTTATGTTAATCCTGAGTCTTCTGTTAGTTTGATGTGAATCTATGAGTTGAGATGTTCTGTCCTGTTTTGTTTGTGTTTGGTTGTGTATGTTTATTTTAAATTATTTAACATATACATTAAAACAATGTGGTCAAAATGCAATGGCGTCATGTGCAATACACAAATACATTACCTTTCTACATTTTTCCTGTATCCTGTGCTATACAACATATTTTTGGTCTGTTTTTGTATATCTAATATTCGTAATATTTATCCTTTTTTACTTTTTTATATTGTTTAGAGAGTTGGGTTTTTTTTATTATCTTATTGCACTGAAGAAGGAGAAGCTTTCCAATCTTGTTGAATTTTAAGTATAATGACAATAAAGGACTTTCTAATCTATTCTATTCTGTTACATTAGATTACACTATATGATATAATAATATAGACAGTCTGTCGGGAGCAGTATACAGCTGTTTTGACTCTTGAGGATGAACAATCCTGTTGCTGGTGCCAAAAATTGATGGATATGAAATACCGCACCCTGATTTCATCTCTATGCCAGTTTGACTCATCGTGTCTCTTCTTCATGACTCATTTCACAGGTACTTGTAAGCTGAACATGAGCGACACGGACAGAAGCGAAACGTCCACGAATAAGGAGAAGAGCCAGCAGAATAAAGGGCACGTCAAATTTAAACTCAGACTGATTCACGACTCTCCATCAGAGCTCTTTTTTTTAAACAGGGTGATTATGTCTACATTAATTACAGCATGTTTTGTGCCTGATGTTGACACAGCTCAGAAAAATGAAGTAAAACTCTGGTTAAATATGATTAAGCTTTTATATTTAAATAGGTTTGACAGGCTGTTGCTCCTCTCTGTGTCTTTGTTTCGACTTCTATGTTTTTATCTTCTGTGGTTTCGATTATGATTTTCATAAATGCTTTATTCCGATGTCTTTTCTCCTTTTGTCACTCTGTTCTGATGAACTGTGTGAAGCGCTTTGCTTTGCCTTTTTGCTGAAAGGTTCCTCATTAATGAATCTGCCTTGCCTGGCCTTAAAGGGATAGTTCAGGTTTTTTAAGTGGGGTTGCTGGGCTGTAAGCCCATGGCAGAGTAAATATGAGGGCCGGTAAAGGAACTTAATAGCTTCGTCCCTGGGGGGAGATATATGGGGTGTATGGTAGGTGGTACTTAGCAGTATGTGGTGCCACAAAAGCCTCATAATAAACTCAATGATAGGTTAAAACTACTCAGACAACTACGTTGGCACGACAGTACGCTACAATAAGGACTACATATCCTACACCACTGCAGCAGGGTCAGATGTCACTGGACTACAAACCGAAATAAAGCTCATTCCCTGGATATTAAGAAGATGGGTCACTCCTGTTTTTATCTTACTGTAGCCAATTGTTGATCCAAAGTAGTTTTTGAGTAGTTTTAACCTGTAAGTGGGTTAATTACCCCGCTACTAAAAAGCCAAACAAACCCTATAAGCCTTTGTAGTCTCTACGGCTGCAGGAGGGGCAGAAACGGACATTATTGGGTAAAACAGTCCAGCGTGCAGTTGTAATTCTGCTGCTTTTAAATTCAAGTGATGGCGCTCAGGATTCAAAGGAACATTTTAATTTGCAGAGGCTGAAAATTGAGAACGTCACGCAAGGCTTGGTCTTATTTGGGTCATTGTGGAACCCAAACTGTAGCCACACACTTGCTTTCAATGAAGAAAACACAGGTTGGAAATTCTTTGCTGCTCCTCAAACAGAAATATCACAGATGCAGTGAGGCAATGTGCTGGTAAGATGCAAGGTGGGCAAGGTGGCCATGACACATCCTCTTTGCTATAACTTCAGAATAATTCATTGCAATAATCCAGTTGTATTCTGAAATAACTTCAGATTAATTCAGTGCAATTATCCAGGTGTAATCTGAAATAACACCCGAATAATTCAGTATGATACTCGAGGTGTAATCTGAAATAATTTAAGAATAATTCAGTGCAATAATCCTGATGTATTCTGAAATAACTTCAGAATAATTCAGTGCAATTATCCAGGTGTATTCTGGGATAATTTCAGAACAATTCAGTGAAACTATCCAAGTGTATGATGAAATGATTCTGAATAATTCAGTGCAATAACCCAGGTGTAACCTGAAATAACTCCAGAATAATTCAGCACGATACTCCAGGTGTAACCTGAAACGACACCCGAAAAATTCAGTACGATACTCGAGGTGTTATCTGAAATAAATACAGATTAATTCACTGCAATAATCCATCTATATTCTGAAATAATTTAAGAATAATTCAGTGCAATAATCCTGATGTATTCTGAAATAACTTCAGATTAATTCAGTGCAATTATCCAGGTGTATTCTGGGATAACTTCAGAACAATTCAGTGAAATTATCCAGGTGTAACCTGAAATAACACCTGAATAATTCAGTACGATACTCGAGGTGTAATCTGAAACCATTTAAGAATAATTCAGTGCAATAATCCTGGCGTAATCTGAAATATCTTCAGTATAATCCAGAGCAATTACCCAGGTGTATTCTGGAATAACTTCAGAATAATTCAGAGAAACAACTTTTGTTCTATGCACTCCTCGCAAGTTTCTCTGCATTGTTTTGTTACTGTTCTAGTTTTACACTCTTATTACTTTTATGGTCACTGTCTGTTTAAATATCTTCTGTTTTTAAATATTTATTTCATTTAAGCACTTAAGCCTTAAGTTTTGCTATCTGAACCATTTGCAACAAAATTTTGTTCACATGTGCACCTGTGGTGTATCATTTTGAACGACAATAAAGAAACTATCTATCCGTCCGTCTGTCTGTCTGTCTGTCTGTCTGTCTGTCTGTCTGTCTGTCTGTCTGTCTGTCTGTCTGTCTGTCTGTCTGTCTGTCTGTCTGTCTGTCTGTCTATCTATCTATCTATCTATCTATCTATCTATCTATATGTCTATCTATCTGTCTATCTATCTGCCTACCTATCCAACCAGCCAAGAACTTGAGGATGTATTAAACACAGTTACTGTTGAGTCTTGTATTCTGTGAAACTTCCAGTCAATTAGATACTATGCACATTTAACGAACTGATTGTTTCACATGTAGGTTGGATTTTAGTCTACAAAAAAAAACAGATCTGTTTGTGACATCCATGGAGGAGCTACATCTTTCCTTATCATGTGACAGGTCGCATCACATCATAATTACTCTTCAATTCCCATCCTGCAGTCAATGACTAACCTGAGGCGAGACAAACTAAATCTACAAACAGCATCCTGCTAATTACGTTTTTAAAGTTTGTAACTGACACAGGTGGGAGAGTGGGACGACAATTTCTTAAAATCCAACTACATCAATTAAAAAGTGGGGGAGTTGAAGCCCAAATAATGAAAATCAAGTTGGCAGCTAATGTCTGTAAGTGACTGCGGCTCCTGCAAACACTTGTGATCCTGATAATTAGAGCGCGTTTGTGCGGAGGTGCACGGCTGAGCGTCGCTTTTTTTTAAGGATGCTCACTGTCTCAACAGCACTGCGACGCCGGCAGCCCGGGGGCCCGCCTGCTTCTTTCTTTTCCCGGCTCTCCGTCTCTATCTTGTGCTAAAATGCGCACAAACACATTAAAACGCTCGCACGCGCACGTGAGCACACATACGTTGGGAACAAACAAAAACCCACACAGAAGAAAGAGCCAGCGCCTTCACAAACATCAGCCTCTCAATTAGCTTCTGCACTCATTTCTCCTTGGAAGAGAATTATTTTTCAGCTGGTTGCTTCTTCTTTGTTTATTGTGAGCAGACCAAAGCCTTATCAGCAGCTAATCACTGCATGTCAGATTCACAGACTCTCTGCAGTCACTTAAAAAAAGCTTCAGTGAGTAATCTTCTCCAGTTCAGATTGCCGTTTTAGATTTGGACAATCACCAATTTCTCCTTAGATGCTGAAATCTGTCTGACAGCCAGGCAGAAGATCAGCGTTTGTTTGATCTAATTTGTTGTGACATGTTAATTGCATCTACTTGTAATTCTCTCTAATTGATGTTTGATATGTCTCAGGAAATTAGGCCAACTAGATAACACTGCAAATATTATGAAGCCCCTACCCCGCCTCCCTCTTTTCCAGGTCTGATGAATCCACACGACACCCAAAAGTCGAACATGCGGACATGCTGTGCAGGAATTCCCAGAGCTGTTGGGCTGATAGTGGAAGGGTACGGCCCATCGCCGTAGATTCAGAACAGTGGGGACTAACCTGGGCGATCTTCACCGAGTTCTGTGTCGAACCGCCGGCGTGGTACTCCACTTTGTTCCTCTTGACGATCTCGTCGAACCTGAAATCAACAAAGAGACAAAAACATCAAGACAAGGAATACAAATTTAATAAAATACTTAACTAAACCTTCATACAGGCATGTGCTCTGCTGAAAGTTGAGCCAGTTCATTAAGGCTGAGTATTGTACCTAACAATTTGATTTCCATTCTTTAGGTTGATTTTAATCAGGGGTGGGCAACTTCAATAACCAAGAGGGCTGCATACATTATTTTCTTCAATGCCTTAGGGCTGCACTGTTACGTACTGTTTGATATTCTTATTAGGGATACATATATATAAAGAAACAAAAAATAGCAAATACAAAGCTTCAAAATAGGATTATACTAACATATGTATATTTTGAGGGTGCAGTGTGTAGAAACTGGCATTTTAGTGACATCTAGTGTTCAGATTTTGGAATGAGCCCGTCTGTTTCCAAAACATCACATCACTAAGCGATGAGGGCCGGTGAAGACCAAAAAGGATTGTGAACAGAGCATCATTATAACAGTTAAAAGGTGAGGGTTTTTCATTCATATTTGTAACGATTACTTTATAGATTATAGGTCAGTTAAGATGATGATTGTAGGTTTTGTAAACTTCTGAAGGCTCATATTCAAAAATCATGTTTCGCTCTTTTTGTCCCCAAAACCCACCCGTAGACAACATGGCAGATCGTTGTGTCAGCCTCCACAGAGGGGATAAAGATATAAAAAGCTTTTCTAACTTACGAAAAAGAAACCCAAAGTTTTAAGAGGATGATTATACACCTATTTTGACAAACGTTACATTCAAATAGAAACATTACATCTTATATTCGCTGTTTGTGCTCGGCGAAATGCTGCCAACTCCTACACACTACACCTTTAACTCAAACAAAATAAAAAAATCCTAATTTAATGGGCATGATACACAACTAAAGTCAATTTCAGCTTCTTTTTAAAACAATAAAAGAATGAATGTTTACCAGTCTTTAAAGCAAAAATATCGAACTTTTAACATTGCTTACAAATCTATTTTTTTATGAATGCTACATGTTATATTTTAATGCCTTATAAAAGAGATTTAGAGACAAAATCACAGAAAAGTAAGTTCTCTAATGACTTAAAAAAAGCATGTAACAGCAATATAAGGCTAGTATAAATGTTTTAACACCTATCCTAATTTGTGCATTTTTTTTTTAATGTATGTTTTGGGCATTTTGTGCCTTTATTGATAGGAGAGAGACAGTGGATAGGCTTGTGAAAGGGGGAGAGAGAGTAGGGGAAGACACTCTGCAAACTGGTCACAGGCAGGATTTGAACCTGGACCGGCAGAAGCAAGTACATGGGGTGCTAACCACTACACCAAACCAGCACCCCGTGCATTTTTTTTTTAAATGATGGGTTACATTGAGTAAGGTGAAAGTCTGCATGTGCTGCACCAGCTGCCCATCCCTGATTTAAATGCTCTGATGTTCATTCATCAAGAAGAGGAAACACACAAATAATAAAATTTTTCTGTTTCATATTTTTTATTTTGTGTATGCAAGAAGAGCAAGGGCATATACATGTTTACATTGATGATGATGATGATTACATTGACAAATAATAAAAATAAAATAGTAAAAAAAAAAGGATAATAATAATACAAAAATAAAAATAGATAAAATTGTACACATATATACATATATATACACATCTACATACATACAAACGCAAAAAAAAGAGAAAGGGAAGAGGGTGGGTGTTACATTGTTGTAAAAGATCCAGAAATGGTTGCCATTTCCTGTAAAAATTATTCAGTTTTCCCATTTTTGAATATCTAATTTTCTCTACTTTTAAAATAATAAGATTTTTAAAGAGACTGTGAGGAGTTTTTAAGTAATTACAAAAAAGTCTCACTTTTAGATATATGCCTGATCAAAATACACACTTTAAGATGAGTTTTATAGCATCTAAATAGGTTATCTATAAATGCTATTCTTTAGCCTCCTGGTCGGGTCGTACAGGGCTGGACTGGCCTGGATACTCAACTTCAGGAACAAGACAATTAAAACTGGAGCAAATTTATATTATTTTATTATTTATATTACACGTCTTAGAGCACCGGGCTGTAAGCAGCGATATATAGCCGTCTACAACTATGATAATAACTTTTCCCCGCATTGCTTGTCGTCACACATCAAAAACTACCGCTACGTAACTAGAAAGAGATACATTACCTCGTGGCTTTGCATCCTGTAAGTTGTTGAAAAAAGAACTTGTAAAGCAATGCAGAGTTCTGAGGAAGGTCCGAGCTGCATTTACCATAACAAACAAACACATTTGGCTTCACGTCTCCGGTGTGTTCAAGTTGTAGTCAGAAGTAGGAATTTTGAGCTCCGAGTGGGAAACTAAAACTGGAACGTCCCCCGAAGTCGGAATTTTCTACTGGGAACTCGGTGAAACCTCTCCACCCCGAGGTGTCAATCGACGATGGATGCCCCCAGTGTGAACAGTTATTTAGCTCCTGTAATAATCCATTTATTTGCACTTCTGACTGGGGTGTGTCGCTCTAGATCAGCTGTATACATAGTATTGCTAGATTTATATTTACAAAAATGCTGCCATACTGATAATCACATTCTTCATACAACAACGCAGGGCGTGCTAACAACAGCTAACAATAGCTTGGTAGTTAGGTATGTTTTTTTCTGACTTCAACTGGAACGGCGATAAGTCGGAGATGATGTCACTCCCAGTTCCGAGGTTACAGGAACGCAGCATTACGCCGGCGATAAATTCTCCTCATAGCACCCTTAAATATATTTTTCATGCGAATGTGAACATACATGGTATATCATCTCACATTTTTCAGCAATAAAACATTAAAAATAAAAAATGTACCCAATAATGACTTATTTGTGTATACGGAGTACAAAAGTAAAAAAAAAAAAAACTAAAAAAACTAAAAAAAAAATAATAAACAATTGAAAATAAAGTGCATGGAAACTTAAATATTTATTTCCTCCCGGAAATTGTGATTTCACTTCACAAAATATGTTTTTAACAATATCCCTTAATTTCTAGCTACATGCTAACTGAGCACGTGCAGGTTTTTGTTTAGGAAAAGCAGCTGGACTACATGTTCAGCGCCCCCCACTGGACAGGAGGTGAATTGATTCAGAGGATTTGCACTGTATCAAATCTCTTTACAGATAAAGACTTATTATTATTTAATTTATTACTTACTGGAACAAAAAAAAAACACTATTAATTCTACAATTCTACAATTTCATTTAGCAGACGCTTTTGTCCAAAGCGACGTACAACACAAGCAAGAACTCGGACTGAGGGGAAAAACCTTAGCAAGCGTGTCAAAGTGCTTCAAGTCAATTGGGCACAGGTGCTGCCAACTAGTGCCAGAAGAAGTGCCAGGTTTTTGTTTTTTTTATAATGCAGCTTATCACAACAATAATTCAAGTCACAACGAATATTTCAAGTCAGCAATAAAAATTCAAGTCAACAACATCGATCAACATTCCAAGCATTCAAAATTCAGTGCTAAATATTCATTAAGAGCTGGTCTGAGACCTTCTGATTCATTCTACCTCTGAGGACAAAGAGGAGAAGATCAGATTAAGTGCCAAAGTGTTCCCTGAACAGATGAGTCTTCAGACATCTCTAAAAAGTAGAAAGAGACTCTGCGGATCGTATGGAGTTAGGTAACTCATTCCACCATTTGGGAACAACAGAAAAGAGTCTGGCTAGAGATTTAGAGCCATGTTGGGCTGGGAGCACCAGGCGTCTTTCGCAGGCCGAGCGAAGTGGGCGAGAGGGAGTGTAGACCTGGATGAGGGAGTCCAGGTAGGCAGGAGTCATTTTTGTCCCTGTTTTGTAGGCCAGAAGAAGAGCTTTGAATTTGATTCGAGCTGCCACTGGAAGCCAGTGTAGAGAGATTAACAGTGGGGTGACATGAGCTGTTTTGGGCAGGTTAAAGACAAGACGTGCTGCTGCATTCTGGATCATCTGCAGAGGTTTAAATGTGCATGCAGGGAGGCCTGCTAGCAAAGCATTGCAGTAGTCAATGCGTGAAATCACCAGGGCCCGAACCAGATTTAGGTAACTAATTATTCACTGGTACAGTCTATGCTAAATTAAGACGATATTTCATGATTATTTACTGCTTTCACCAAGTCCTTTTGGAAATTTGACACTTGATTCATTAAATTTTATCAATTGTTAAATATTTTTACCCATGTCTAGACTTTTGTAGCCCTCTGCTTGTTCACTGACCAGAAGTGAGTGTAACAACAGCACAAACATGCTGTAATTAGTTGGGCTGGATCATGAAGTCCTCATCTGCGCAGTGAAGAAGACATGAGTGTTTTCGTTCAGTCATAAAAAATAAAGTTTTAAGTGGCATGCGTTCCTGCTCCATCCTTCAGCTCTGCCTTTCTGGCTGCAAGCTGCTCACATGAAAAACTCACAAAGAAAAAGCAGCCGGCAAACGCTGTCTTCTATTAAAGGGGATACTTGACCACAAATGTTGCTGCAGTTGAAAGGAGGCAGTTAGGGTCTAAATGTCAGCTTGATAAAAGCAGAAGAGGAACATTGTCCACATGTGGATGCAGTTAACCGCGGAGTATCAGAGCGAGATGAGTGCAGGAATCATCTGAAGAGCCGAGAGGGAGCGTTTGATCTGCATGTGAAATATGAATCTTTTACTTTGTAAAGACAGATGGCTGCTTTGTTTTCTATTTTAGGAGCATTTACAAAGACGACTCTTAGATGTGTGTCATTAAGTCGGTTATCAGGGGTCGGCCTTTATCAAAAGGTCGGGGGTTTGATCCCCGGCACCTGCAGATACATGTTAGTCATCCATTTGTTCCCACTGCTGTGTCAGCGGTAACATTGATGTATCCATCCATCATCCGTCCAGCTGGAGTCTATTCCAGCTGACACTAAGTAGGCAATCCATCTCACCATTTTAAGGCTTAGGCTAGAAAGAAAGCTGAAAAAAAGGTTTAATCTTTTTTTTAATTCATTGTTTTAACTTTTGCTCACTATACCTTTTGTGTTTCAGTCATAATTCAGTCATCATTCTAAATTGTTCTAATTTTAGCCTATTTTTAGTTGATGAAATTTCAACTAAAATATGAAGTGTAAAGGGTAAGGCATTTTTGTTTCATTGAATTCCTGAAGTCATGTTTTAGACAAAATGAAACTTTCTTTTGTGTGAAAATGCAGTCACCTTTTTATTTAGGTCAATGTGTAACAAGAAAGCCACTAGGGATGTCAATGTGTAGAATTTTTCACTAAACGGGCAGAGTCTAGAAAAGCCGACAGAGCACCAGCGAACAATATGATGTACAACAACACGCAATAATACAGGCAAAAATGACAAGGCATTAACAGTTTTTGTTTTCAGCTACACATTTGCGTATGGAGAAGATTATGAGCACTGCGCTCAAACACAATAGAAGCAGCAGCAGCAAATGTTCAGGTGTTCAGGAGGCATATATAGATCCAAGTGAGAGGCGATATCCGAAAATGAGCAGAAACAAAGTTTCGCTTGCAGCCCTAAAAACTGCATTAATCTTCCAAAACACATTTAATAACCGATTTTCATCAAAAAACGAATTGCAGGTGTTTTGGTGCATGAAGTTGTAGCTTACAGTCTGTTAGTTAGGAGGAGATGAGCCCGCTCTTTTGCCGTAAGCTACGAGGTGCGAATGCACACTAGCTACCGTCACTGTACATAACACCATGCAGAAGGATTCACAATGACGGCGTCCACAGCAGCATCACCTCGCAAATGACCAAAAACCTCCAAAAGCTGGGAGCATTTCAGGCTGAACAAAGCAAAGCAAACGATCACTTGCAAACATTACAAGGCCGACTTCATCTGGCATGGGAGCACGACCTCTATGAAAGAGCACTCGCTGAGAAAGCACGTCGGCATGTTGGAGACGGACGAAGACTCGCCTCGGTATAAAGATTATTTTTGTTTGTTACATTCAGCACCACTTTATTTTATTAAATACTTTATAGAAAGGACTGCTACTACTTTGCCTGCTTTGTTTCAAGAAAAAAAAAGTTTGTTTGTGAGCATTTATTTAAACAACATGCAAACAAGTCTGTTAATGTACTGACAAGAAAGAAAAAAGCTGTAATAAAATATTATTCCTGAAAGAAAAATGCTTCTTATTGCCTGTATTGCTGTTTAGAAAATACCTCAAACAACTTTAAGCTAAATTGTAAAGGAAATTGCAAAATGTCTCAATATCCGATTAATTAATCGCCCGATTAATCGATTATGAAAATAATCATTACTTGCAGTTATAAGCCAGTTTTGCCTGACATAGCCTAAACTAAACAGTATTTCCACTTACATTTTGTTTGAAAAACTGCCACACAGTGCTCCACTTGATGTTCGCTGCCATCGTGTCTCCGAGGCAACCTGAAGTGACGTGACACTGGCTGCAGTTGTTTATATTAATGTAACATTGCGCCCCGTTCATCATTTATTATAGGCCTATATGCGGATAACTGCACTAGTGGGAGCATTTAGGTGTATAGTTGGTTAATGTTATTATCTAAAGCTTTCAGGCAACATTGTCACCACTAAAAATACTTTATATATCAGTGAGAAATGAAAGGGGAGGAGGAAAAAATGGCGTGTACCAGGCCTGTGCTCAAAATATCCCAGTGGCAAAATATCGTCACGCACTCCTTTGGGATACGTATATCAATACAGATTCTACAGAATCGATATGGCCTAGGGGTGTGCCATACGACATATAAAGTCATTAAGGATTATAACATGTGGATGATCTCATAAAGCAGAAAGATTGTCAGATCGTCTGTGTGGGTGCAGAGACTTTGACGTGCACCTGGCTAGTGAATCGTAGCACATTACGCGCAGTGCATGGTGGGATCTCCTGTTTGGTTATGTAGCATGAAGCCATGGTGGAAAGAGAAAAGGAGATAAAAGCTTGAAGATGTCTGAACAAAAATCTGGTCTAAAGCAGCTGTATTATTCACTCAGATTATAGACATTGCAGTTCGATTACATTTGTTCTAAATTGTTGCACTTTAAGAGATAATGTTGATATTGTTGTTCATTACCTTTTATGTTTACATTTATTGCACATTTTTAAAAAAACTGCACTATTTAAATCAAAACCTGTTCAGACAGTTTCTTTGGCTTTATTCGTCATTTTTTTTCTGTTAGGGTTTTACATGTTCTATATGTCAAACATAGGGGAAAAATGGTCAAACATGCAAATTAGTCTAGAAAAATCAAAGTAAAAAAGAATCGTGATAAAATCGTGATCGTGATTTTATTTTTAAAAAATCGTGACATGATATTTTTGCCATATCGCACACCCCTAATATGGCCTAAATATTTTGACAGTTGTTGTAAATACACTTTGGGTAATGTTAACAGTGGCAACGTTCAAGATAGAAGACGAGCTACATAATGAAGCATATGTTCTAAACTTGAACTTAGGTCTACCATCTTTGAGGATCTGAATTTATGTCTCTTAAGTTGTAGAACCACTTAAAACTCATCCTTGTTCTCTTTCCTCTTATAAGAAAAAACTAAACTTGTCAAGAATTTTGTTAAAAGTGTAGTCAGTGTTCACAATTTACATGTATTGGGATATGTATCAATCAATCAATCAATCAATCAATCAATCAATCAATCTTTATTTGTATAGCGCCAATTCCTAACTAGTGTTGTCTCAAGGCACTTTACAATAGAGCAAAAGCTCTTCATTATGTGGATACACATATATGCATAGATACATATATACATATAAAGATACACATATACATATGGGGCGTCGGTGGCGCAGTTGGATAGTGCGCTTGGTCAGTGATCGGGAGGTTGCAGGTTCAAGCCCAGCTCCGGGCGACACATGGCGATGTGTCCTTGGGCAAGACACTTAACCCCAAGTTGCTCCCACTGCTGCGTCAGTGGCGTGTAAATGGGCATGAAAGGGCGTGAATGTGTTAGAAATACTGATGGAAACACTAACATAGAAACACAAAACCATCAGTGAGTGAATGTGAGTGCGAATGGGTGTGAATGGGTAGGTGTGACCTGCGGTGTAAAGCAGCTTTGAGTAGTCAAAAGACTAGAAAAGCGCTATATAAGCTCAAATCCATTTACCATTTACCATTTACATATATATACACATCCAACACCCAACATGAATCCATATAGCCAATCATGAATCCCTCCATCATGGCGGCAAGAAAAAACCTTCTATTAAGCAGCAGGAAATCTTGAATGTGGATCCCAGTCTCATGATGAACAGCAAATCCACACGTATCGTATCGTGGCCTTAGTACCGGGATACGCATCGTATCGTGAGGTTGCTGGAAATACCCGCCCTAACGTCTACATGGTTATTGGTTTTTCTAAAAGGTTATGATTTGATATCCGTGTATCTGCCACAGTGCCTGGAGAGAACCCACACAGGCACAGGGAGAACATTAAAACTGAATAGATTTGTTGGACTTAAATATCAACTGTAAATAATGGCAAAAATGTACAAACCTGTTGAATCAACCTTGCAGCAGGTTTGTGTATTTTTCCAACAATATCATGCATCCCTGTGTGAACGTGGCAGCATTGAGTGTGACAAGTGGTACAAAAGTGCTTTAGGAACTAGAAAAGCACTATACAAGCTCGAGTCCATTAAACATTAAGCTATTAAAAAAAATCCTCCAAAGCAGATGAGCCATTCAGACTGAGCCTCTCTAAATAAAAGTCTGATGTCTAAACCACACAGCAGAGAGCAGAATAGACTGTACCAGACTAAACACTATGAGTAAAGAAAACAGACATGACATTGGGGAATGGGGAGTAAACAATCGCTGAGTTTTCAAACATAAACCTCAGGAAAAAGCACCCTTGGGTCTCCAGTCGTTTACTACTGAAGGCAGTTCTGTCATTTTTGCATTTTTCCCATCATGCCGCCATTTCAGACATCAATAGCTTTAATGCTTCGCCGTAACATGATGCAAAGCCGGGCTACGCTGCCAGATAGAGTCTTTATCTGGGGAGCCGGGGAACATGAATAATGTGTATTCTCCACGTCGTTCGCACAAACAGCCTCCCGGGAGGGCGGGGTAGCGGCTACACAAACGCGTCCACCCCGCTAAGGAAATTGACCTAGCTGCTGTCAAGTTGATACACCACATTAGGAGGTCTTTTTTTTGTGCTTCCTGTAAATTGAAGACTGCCCATTTGTAAGCATATTTACATCAGGGGGAGGAAATCCAATGACATGGTAAATAGTTCAAGGTGCATCGTAGCATTCCCACTGGTGCTTCGTGTAATTCCACCTTAAATTGGCTGTTGAGAAAATGCTCGAGTGCGGTCCCAAAGGGTGCTCTCGGTCGTGTAAAAGCTCTTCTACAGACTGCCCCTTCAAGGATTAGAGCATTTTCAGGAGGTTGAGCAAACTTGGAGCTTAAAGTTGAGCCACATGGCTTGCGTGCTGCTGCAGACAGGAGAAATAAGTATGCAAAGAGCATCCTGGCTTACCAACATGTGTCAGCCAGAGGTGTTCAATACTTCAGCACAACCTGCTTTAACTAGGCATGGCCGAATTTTGAGCGAGTGTGAAAGTAACCTTTACCGCTTCAAAGAAAGTCTGCATATCATGTCTCAAGGCGAGGGGGTCTACCCGGGGCAGAGTGTTCCTAATAAAGAAAAAAAAACTTTCCATGCGAGTGGAAAATATGCTAACCAAGAGAAAAAATCCTTCCTGAGACACCTGTTATGACTCCTCGACAAAGGAAGAATTCGAGCACTGTGGGTGTTTATAACATGAAGGCAGCAGAGGGACTCCAGACTCCATTTCAAATAGACACAGCTTCAGAGGATTTCAGCCTCTTTCCTTTTTTTTTTGCTCCTTCCTAGAAGTATTTGCTCCACCTTTCAGGGCAGACAGCATGGGGCCCTGCTCTTGGATGCCTCCAAAATCCCATCCGAAAAGGAGCAGCTGCCTCGAGACCTTTACACCCTCAAACATCATGTGATCCCATAGTGGTGACACCGTAAACGGCCCCCTCGGCCATTTAGGAAGAGAAAATCCCATCCCGTCTACTGCGCTCTGAGCTGGCTCGCTGATGGGAGGGAGCAGGGGGAAAAAGAAATTGTTTTGAACAAAATGTCCTCAGCCAGTAACCCCGGCTTTTCAAAAAAAAGAAGAAGAAAACCTGCTGGTGTTGTTCCACGGTGCAGTAATTCCAACTATGCCGTGCATTCCTCTAACGTATAGACGGGCTGTTATATAACACACGCTGCCCCTGACGCTCTGCTTAAATACCACTCTTTAACTCAAGCAGCCTGTTATTTTTCTGTTTCATACCTTCCAATTTGAGACTCATAAGGGCTCTTATTTTCACAGCTTATGTCATATTAGAGGAATTAGGCTACTGAATAGAATATTTGTATTCAGAGGGTGTCACAGTCCTGCTGAAAGAGGCAGTGCTTTACTTTAAGGTCACAGCTCTCAACGTCAACTACTTTCCTGCAGATGAGCAGCATACTTGATGCTCTTAAGGCATCAATTAAGAGTCTATTGAAATCTTACACTGCATGTTTGTTTTACATCACATACAAACTCTAATTCCAATGAAGTTGGAAAATTGCATAGAAGAGAAATAAAAACAGAATACAATGATTTGCAAACAGTTTCAAAATATAACTAATTGAATACACTATCAGGGTCATTCTGCCAAAAGAGTGCAATTTGCTTGTTGTAGCTCTTCAAAATTAAACTTCATTTTTCATTCCATTTCAATATAGAATTTAGTAATATACACATTTACTCATTCAAAATGAGTACTGGTCAATCTCAGGCTGCTTTATCTAATTTATTGCAACTTTCGACAGTTTATTATCATTACAATTTTTCCTCTGCTGTTACCAAAACTTAAATGTCATTTTAAAACCATGAATAAGTAAAACAATAATAAGAAGAATATCAACCACATACAATGTTTCCCCTTAGAAAAAGAGTTAATTTAGAAGAAATGGTTGGTTACATGATGAAAACACTAATATTTATGACAAAAAATGACTTTTTTTTGCTGTTACTCTTTATTTAAGCAATGAGGGTAACAGTAATGAGTTTTTAGCATAAAATTAGCAATTGTTTGAAATCTGGAGCACATGGAGCACATTCTTAAGATTTAACTGAATATTTTACTTTTGATATCAACAAATGTCTTAGAGATAATTTAGATAACAGGACTGAGTTTTTAGATTGACCATCTCTAAAACAGCTAATATATCATTAAATTTAAGGAAAAATAAAAGAGATAACTTACTTTTGGTCTTCCCATGACTTGCAGAAGACCTAAATGATGTCAGTTCCTGCAGAACATGTCACTGGTGGAATGTTCCAAAATTTTAAAGGGGGAATGTGTTTGGGTAACAGCAATGAGTGAAAACCTGGGGACAGCACTAAATATGAATTTTAACCAGAATATAATGACTTTTTTGTAAAACTTTTGTTTTAAAAGTGTAGATAGAATATGGAGTCACACTTAAATGCAAAAGAAAATTTGCTTTGGAAGGATTTTGTTCATAATGAATTGTAGTAAAGTGTAGTGTTTGGCTGTGGGGACAGGCAAGAAATGCTACGTATAAGTGTTTTGGATGCCATTTTAAAATATTAAAAAATATACATATCTGTAACTTCTACAAATATTAATGTGTATGGTGTTTAGTATAATAATAAAATATAATTTGTAATACATTATTACTTGTGTTTATACATTTAATATACAACAATATGCTGGGGACAGAAATTTCACTCTTTTGGTGGAATCGCCCATAAAGAAAAGAAATTTAAAGATGTTATGAGGAGTTTTTAAGTAATTGCAAAAAAGTCTCACTTTTAGATATATGCCTGATCGAAATGCACACTTTAAGATGAGTTTTATAGCATCAAAATAGGTTATCTATAAATGCTATTCCTTAGCTTTGTGTTCGAAGACAGGGCTACTCAACTTCAGGAACAAGACAATTAAAACTAGAGCAAATTTATATTACTCGAACACGTCTTAGAGCACCGGGCTCTAAGTAGTGACATACAGCCGGCTACAAAACTACGATACTAAGTTTTCCAAAAATTGCTTGTTGTCCCACATCAAAAACTACCACTACGTAACTAGAAAGAGATACATTACCTCGTCGCTTTGCATCCTGTAAGTTGTTGAAAAAAGAAGTTGTAAATCAATGCAGAGTTCTGAGGAAGGTCCGAGCTGCAATCATTAGCATCACAACAAACACACGCTTTGGCTTGGGTCACATCTTTACGACAGTCGTCGCACATGCTCATGGGTAGCAGAGTCTTTATGTTGCCAGAAATGGATTCTCCTCATACCACCTTTAATGTTTAAATGCAAATATGCATATATTCTCATATTATTTAATTTAATTAATTTATTTATTCTGAACATATCAACAACAAAAATAAGAGGAAATAATAAGAAAGCAGACAACTAATTTATCATATTCATGTTAAGTTACACTGTACATGCTTGAAAAGGAGTAGGAAGAAGTAAAACTTTTCTGGTCCTACCCTTTATTCTCTGTTACATATTTGACTTATGTTCCACTGACGTACTCCAATAGACTTATCATGAAAGCAAATTATGTGGACTTATGAAATATATTTAAACGTTCACCAACCTGTTTTTTATACACGTTTAAATACCTCTCTACCTTTCTGATTAAATACTCATATCCTTTAACACCACACCTATATATGCACCTATATGCAAGCAGATATCCATAAATTAATACATAAATTTATATATCCATGCATTGTGTATGCATACATGTCTGTTTACATACTTTCCTTTGTGCATACACAGGCACATCTTGTTTGGTTTTGTTTGTTTGTTTGTTTTTTAATATTAAGGCACTCTAATACACTCATAAGGCTTACTGTTCCCTCCAGATTCCTGTATTTCTCCAATATGACTGATTTAAAGTTCTTTTTAAACTGAATTAAGTTTCTGCTCTGCTTCAGATCATCATCTGGACTGTTTCATATTTTGACAACATTTTAAATTTGATGTCTGCAGCTCTGCTGTTGGGTTTTGCACTTCATAACGTGGATGGTCTGCAGGCAGGTCAGTCTAGTACCTGCTCTCTTTTATTCTGAAGCATCACAGCTGTAACGCGTGCCGAATGTGTCTTGATTGTCTAAAATAAGCAGGGACAGCCCTAATAAAGACACCACTTGGATGTTCCTCTCTGCATTAATGGAGCCCTCACAGATGTGTAGGTTACCCATGCCATGGGCATAACATTTTTACTTCTTTGACTGCTTTACGGCACATGTCACTTCCCCCTCTAGGCGAAAGCTAAACAGTGGGTAAAGGAGAACATAAAGCAGCTTTTGAAATTTTAAAACGGATTAGTTGTTCTAGGTATTTTCTAAACAACAATAAAGAATAAAAAGCATTTTTTCTTCAGTAATAATATTTTATTACACCTTTTTTCTTTTTGACTCACTGTGCAAAACTGTAAGTACATTAACAGACTTGTTTGCATGTTGTTCAACAAACTTACTTTTTTTCTTGAAACAAAGCAGGCAAAGTAGTCTATAAAGTCTTGTCAATAAAGTATTCAATAAAATAACGTGCAGCTGAATGATACCGAGGCGAGTCTTCGTCCGTCTCCAACACGCTGTCGTGCTTTCTCAGCTCAGCTCTTTCATAGAAGTCGTGCTCCCATGCCAGATGAAGTCGGCCTTGCAATGTTTGCAAGTGATCGTTTGTTTTGCTTAGTTGAGCATGAAATACTCCCAACTTTTGGAGGTTTTTGGTCATTCGCGAAGTGATGATGCCATGGATGCCGCCATTGTGAATCCTTCTGCATGTTGTTATGTGCAGAGACAGACGCTATTTTACAGTAGCTTATGGCAAGAGAGCGGGCTCATCTCCTCTTAACTACCTGACTGTAAGCTACAATTTCATGCACCAAAACACCCGCGGTTTGCTGCAGATGAAAACTGATAATTAAATTAGTTGACAACAAATTTAATTATCGGTTTTCATCGATTTAATTGATTGGTTGTTGCAGCACTAGTACCCTGTACATCACCTTCCCATACCCCAGTTTGGGAATCACTGGTCTATACCATTTTCATGTGTCACTTCTCTTTGAGTATTAGATTCTACGTAGGGCAGTAAATTGGATGAAGTGATGTTGAGCATTTAAAGAGCAGGTATGGACATGTGTGGTTTTATCCTCATAACCGCAGCCTCTTTGTTTATCGGTCAAACCTTGATGACAACAAACACTGTCTCATAAGCAGCTGGTTACTGGTGAGAACTGTGCCCGTAGACAAAAGTGTGACCACGAAACTGCCACCTCTTCATCTCCCAGGCGTTCAAACTGTGGGGGCAGATCGCACAAGTGGTGAACATGGTGTTGTTTACATTCCTGAGGACCGAGCCCCCACCGTTGTTTCCCATCAAGGGAAATATGAGAGCCTCCAAAGAACGATGAGTGTACTCTGCCCCAAGTGACTCATGAGTTCCTCCTAACAAAAAAAAAGACAGAAGCCAAGTGGATTATTTACATGAGGCAATAATTCAAGATCTGCTCCTTTAAGTCTCTCACACGGAGGGCAAGGGGAGCCCATTTACCCAATCCCTCTTCATTCTACTTTGATGTTAGCCTATCTCCATAAGACCGGATGAGTGCCCTAAAATCCCCGTCGAGTGATTTCGCAGGGAAGAACAAGTCTCTGTTAATCAATGGCTAGATTGGATCTGGATCCTCGGGAGTGGTCGGCGTGAAAGTCCTCCCGAGTGTTCGAGTGCACACCGGGGTAATTCATCGCTAATGATCGCCGCGGCACCCGCTCTCCTTCCGTTCGTCCTTATTTAATTGCCTCGTCCACGTTTTAAACAGCTTACAAATCACGAGGACAGGCGGGAAAACATGATCAAACGGCGGCTATCGCTAATCAGTGAGCGGTCCAGGTCTCTGTTGGGGATTAAGGAGGGAGGAGGGGGGGATGTACAGGAACAGTAAATTATCTCTGCTTCAGCTGGAGCGGGCAGGTACGGTTTTAAACAGGCAGATCCATCTTCCCCTCCTCTCTGACAGAAGCAGCTAAAAGGCTTCGGTAATCCGGGCTCCGGCGCGGGCATCTGGAGCGGAGACAGGTCCCGCCATTGATTAGATTCCCCAATCAGCGTGTGCATCCTACGAAGCAGCCTTCCTTGGTAGTCTGCAGGCAGTACAAGGCCTGATGCACAGTAATTGTTTCCATAGGTCAGGCGGAGGAAAAACAGCTCGGGGACGTGATGAAAGGGAGATGGAAAAGGGTGAGGAATATTGTTGTTTTTCCCCCCAATTAAATTGTTTGTCAAACCCTTCACAAAGGGTTACGCAGTTTATCTGTTTAAAATCAATACGCCCGTCTCAGTGTGAAAGCTTGTCCCGACACAAGACAGGCCCATTAATTATTCTGTTCTGCGCGCTATCGCCGGGGCCTGCTCAAGGTTGAGCCTTATCTTTTCTTATTTCAAATCAATAATTATCTCCTACCGCCGCTCCGCTCCCCCCTTCTTCTTCTTCTTCTCAGAAATAGATGTGCTTTTCATTCAATGCCCGAGTCTCTCTTTCTGTGTGCAGCAACTGGTGAAGAAGGCAGAATGAATAGGACATTCTTATCAGTGGAACATTAGGGCAGGATGGGAATAGATGGCGAAGAATGCAGCGTATTAAAGCACCGAACACAAATGAGGCATGATTCAAACGGCGGAGCAGGGCCGTGTTCCTGTTGCTCTGACATCTTCTGACACACCATACTGACGGATGAATGTTGATTGTTACAAAAAGTAAAGTGATACCGTCCACCATTCTGTTCCTCTGTGAATGATTTCAAATGTGGGGACACAAAACGGAAGTTTTATTTAAAAGGTAAGTGTCAGTGGGGCAGTAAATACTAGGGATGGGATGAAATATCGTTTGGCAATATATCGCGATACAGTACAAGACGAAACGCATCGAGTTTGAAAAAAATGGATCGTGAAATAAAGACATCACGTCCGGAAATAGCGCATGTGACCAGAAGTGACGACAACAAACATTAGCATCAAATACCTTGCCTCCAAAAAGCCGAATGATGGAGTCGAATGAGGTCGAAATTGAGGATGCTCCACCTGGATACATGCCATCAGTCTGGCAGTATTTTGGCTTTCTCATTAAAAAAGACGCAGATGGCGAAAACGAGCCTGCTGCTCGTTAGCATACACTCTCTCTAACCTGTCTAGGGTTAGAGAGAGTGTTATTGTCTGTGTTTGGCCTGTTAGGCCTTGTGTTTTCCTGTGTGCAACTCGAACAAAAACAAATGAGTAGCAAAAACACAGTAATACTTTTTTTTTTACTTTTTTGATATTGTATCGTGACGTATCGTATCGAGACCTGGGCATATCGAGGTGAAGCATATTGTGAGTTTGAGTGTATCGTCCCATCCCTAGTAAATACGCTAAAAAGGCCGCTTTATTAGGTACACATGCTCGCTAACACAAACAGCTAACCAGCTACTTAACGCTTCTAGGGTTATGGACAAGCTCAAGATGACCTCCTAAAGGTCAAACCGAGCATCAAAACGGAGAATAAAGGGACTTTGACAGTGAAATGGTCCACAGAGAGTGGTCCAAAAAGAGATACTACCCAGTGAGTGGAAGTCCTCCAGGCAAAAATGCACTCTTGATACCAAAAGTCAAAGACTTGATATTTTCAATCTGATAAACTTCTTCGAGTTTTGCAAATATTCACTCACTTTGAAACTGATGTTTGTAAAATGTTCCAGAAAAGCTGGGACTGGGGCAACAAAAGAGTGAATAATGAGGAATGTTAAAATAACACCTGTTTGGAATGTTCCACAAGTGAGCAGGTTAACTGGAAACAGGTATAAAAGGAGCATCTCATTCACAAGCAAGGATGGAGCGAGGTTCTTCACTTTGTAAACAGCAGTGTGAGTAGTAGAACTGGAAGAAATGTATGGATTTTATCATCTACAGTCCACAATATCATCAGAAGATCCAGAGAATCCAGAAAAATCTCTGCGTGTAAGCAGACAGACTGGAAAAACATTGTATGCCTGTGACCTGTGATCCCTCAGGCAGCTCTGCATCATAAAGCAGCAACGTTTTGTTAATGATATCAGCTCGTGGGCTCAGGAACACTTCAGAAAACCATTGTCAGTTCACACAGTTCATCTCTACATCTGCAAGGTCACACTCTACCATGCAAAGACAAAGACAAATAACAACAACACCCAGAAACACCGCCGACTTCTCTGGGCCGAGCTCATCTAAGATGGACTGAGGCAAAGTGGAAAAGTTCCTCTAGGTTCATTGCCTTGGGGCGGCGGGTTCGAGGGGGGGGGGGGGGGGGGGTTGTGGTCAGTCAATAATGCTCCATAATATCATAATTAAAGAGCATTTAGATCTGAATAAATAGTGAGCACTGTGGGCACACAACTACAACATTCTCAAAAGAATTTAAAATAAACTGCATAAAGTATAAAAATTATTTAAAAAAAAAACAGGAAGAATGTAACATTTCATGTAACCATATACGCTCAGCAGGTGGAGAGAAGATGAATCACAGTTATAGCAAGTGACTGACAATGAGGAGAAACTACAAGCTGAAAGTTTCCTACACTGCTGCTAGCTGTGCTTCCCGTCTTAGTAAGGACAATTGGCTTAAAAATGCTGAGATTTTTGCTTGGGGAGATTGTTTGGTAAGCTTCAGGTCATCCATTAATGTTTGTTTAAATTGGGTTTTTTTTTATTATATTTTTTTACCGTTATGGTCGCTCCTTCATCCGCCGCCTGAGTGTGAGTGTGTGTATGTCTGTATGTGTCGTGTGTGTGTCTTCATCATCCCCTTCACACAACGCGCCGCTTCCAGTCATTTCAATGAGGGACAGGCGGCAGACAGCACGCGGTTTGGACCGCCGCGGTAGAAGCGGTTGCCGCCGAAGAGCACGCGCACAGATTTTGTCCTGCTGCTCAGAAACCAGCGTTTGAACTTTCTGGCTGTAGTCGCCTGGCAGCAGCAAATCATATCGTACTATCGAAGAACTGGACGTGGGAAAGCATTTCTACTGAATTGTTTTTAGGGAAGGGAGTGTCATAGTAGTATGTCAGAGTGAGCATCTTCAGAGTAGACGATCTTTGTAATGTTAACGCTGCTAAGGGGGAGCCCGGGGATTGGCTGAGGGTAACGGAAGTGTAGACTGAGAGAGAGAACTGCTAACTGTATGACACGCTGTTTAAGTCTGTTATTAAAGAGAATTAATGATTCAGAAGTTATCGGCTCGTTCTATGACAGGGAGTGTTGTGAGACACTTTTAGGTGGCCTCTGCTCTGACGTTCGCTGAATCACCGCTACGTCTCGGCCCGCGGTGGCAGCAGGCTCAATAAAGACTGCATGTGGGGGGACTCCGCCAGCAGAGAGACGGTTTGGTTGCCGCGCGGCTAATCGGTGTTGCACAGGAGGAGCGAGGGAGGAGGCGTTTTTCAGAGCGGAGAGGAAAAATGCATTTTATTAAATGTAAGCAAACCATAGCGACACAACCATGGGCAAGATAGTTATCTGCCTAAGCACCTACGACACCCGATTTAATGCAGGTCTCTGATGTGAAGGCAGCGACATGATGCTGCGGTGGTGTATTTACAGTTTTTAAAAAAAACTGCAGGAGCGGCGGGTAGGATTTAGGAGCGGCGGCCCGCCGCTCCTAAATGAATGTAGAGGAAACACTGGGGGGTGTTAGTGCCCATGGCATGGGTAACCTGCACATCTGTGAAGGCTCCATTAATACTGAAAGGTACAGGTTTTGGAGTAACTTGTGTGAGAGCAGGTACTAGACTGACCTGACTGTGGTTCAAACCTGTCTCCCTTTGAGGATGTGAACAGCATTATGAAGACGACAACACTGATCTGGACTGTTGGGCAATCGAAGTCGTCCTCAAGCAAAAATGGCGAAGAATTCTACCAACAAAGCTTCAACAGTTAGTGTCCTCGGTACACAACACTTCATGGGGATTTAAACATGCCCATGTCCCAACATTTTTGGAAAGTGTTTCTGACATTAAATTCAAATGATTGATTATTTGTAAAGAAACAGTGAACTTGATCAGTCTTGAACTTTAAATATCTTGTCTTTATCAGCCAACTCCCAGCCACTGAGAGTCTAAATCAGATTTTTTTAGGTTTGTATTACCTTTTAATATCTCTACAAAGTGGCATTATCCATTCTAGTTTTAATATAATATATCTATATCTAGTACATTTAAACATAGGTTACATGTTGGGCCCTTGAACTTTCCTGTCATGGACTCAGGCTGGGTATTTCCTACAACCTCCCGATACGCTACATAGCCTAATACTGAGGCCAGGATACGATACGCATCCAGTGACACATAAATTGTGCATAATGACTACACTTGTAATAGAATTCTTAACAAGCTCTGTTTTTTATTACTAGAAGAAAAAGGACAATGATTCCACAACTTAAGAAACTTAAAATCAGGTCCTCAAAGATGGCTGACCTAAGTTCAGATGTGGATCATGTGCTTCATCATGTAGTTTGGTTTCTGCTTTGCTTTTCAGGGTCTTCTAATTCATTTTTTATCTAATTTAATTTAATTGTAGTATAATTAATAACAAATGGGTTCATTTTTCTGATACCTACTATTGCTGAATACTAGGGGTGTAACGAAATGGTCAACTCACGAAACGATACGAAATACGAAACAGGGCTCGCGATACGAAATAAAGATTAAGGAAAATCCCCAACAACAGGAAGTTGTGCAAAAATCTCATTTTCTTTATTTTCTTCCTAATGCAAAAAAATAATAATACAATACAAAAAATATTGCTGCATCGGTACAAATAAATGCTCTTTGAAAAAAAAAACAAAATTGTAGTTTTGTCCCCTTACTTAGACTACAGTGCAAAAACAAACATAAAATCTCAATAAAAAGTGTTGTAACAATCAGGATAAGTACATTCTTGAATGAAAAGGAAAACAAATAGCAGTCCTCAGAGCTGCAGTTTAGACCTATAAATGTCTGAACTGTGAACTATAATATTTAGCCTATAACAGTGCATATACTTCTGATCTTCAAGTATGATCAAATTCTGTCAACTCAACAGTAGAGGCAAAAATCAAATATTGTTTTTTATGTAGACTTACACAAACATAATGGAGCAGTTCTACTGTTTGTTATGTGTTCAATGTGGATTTAATGTTTCCTATGAATTGACGGTCAGTGAATGGACCAGGAAGGCGGGGCGAGCAGGTCAGAGTTCAGAAGGGGAGAGTTAGTGTGTGTGTTGTTTGAGCGAGGAGGGAGAGAGCCGTGCAGGAGGACTGGAGATTACTACTCACTGTTTTGTTCATGAACTAAAATTGTAGTTGGCGTGGTCACAGCCCACAGTGACTGTTAAATAAAAGCAGGTATTCGTAAGCTGGAGTCACCTTTATTTTTATGTCCGACGGACGCCACAGTACAGCCGCTGCCTGTCTTCAGTTCAGTTCTAGTTGTTCTCGCCGCGGTATACGGTGAACTGTAGCGGCATATTTTGCACACGATTGTTGTTTTGTCCGCAATCTTCTCACCGTTCTCTCGTCTTTTACATGGGAAGCCAAAATAGGTCCACACGACCGATTTATTTGACGAAGGAGCGTCAGCTAATTCCTCCACTTTGTCCTCCTCAGTATTAGAGGTGTGAAAAAATATCGGTATCGCAATATATTGTGATATTTTGACTCCCGATACAATATCGATATTTCTAATCTTAGTATCAAGTTTGTGTTTTCAAGTTTTCAAGTTATTTCAGTTACACTAAAATGGAAAAGTTACATATTCACTGTCTCTAGGTTTTCCCCAATCTGCTGTATAATATCGCAGTCTATCACAATATTGTGATATATCGTGATATTATCGTATCGTGACCAAAGTATCGTGATACGTATCATATCGTGAGGCTCTTGCCAATACTCACCCCTACTCAGTATTGCAGCGTGTTTTGCTCCGGGAGGCGAGGAGGGTTTATTTCGTCCTCTTATTTCGAGCGTCTTTGAATTTTATTTTGTCATTTTTTATTTCACGAAATTTCGTGGCATGAAATTTCGTTTCACCCCTACTGAATACTGTTCAATGTTTGAGTAATCTCAGTTTATCAAGCCTTTTCTTACAGTCAGCAAGTCCATACTACAAAATAAGTAATAAAAGTATGTTTGATTCCTGCTGATATTGTATCGGATCAATATCGGTATCAGCCAATACTCAAAGCTGCAATATCGGTATCATATCGGAGGTGAAAAAGGTTTTATCAGGACACCCCTATTTGCTGTATTGGTATTTTGAGCACAGGCAGCCAAGGGAAACTGGGGAACATTTAAGTGGCTCCATCTGTAAATATATTTTTTTTATTTCTGGTCAGTTCAGAGTGTTAGAGAGCACAAGTCACGATTCTGACATGAATCAGTATTTTCCAAGACATCTACCAGTCAGACCTACATTTTCTCCTCAGTGACTCTTTCTGAAAGAAGTTTGTGCAGCACTGCTCAAAGAGGGAAAAAAGCTTTAAAAAACATCTATATATTAAGCCTCTGTTCAGGTATTTAAACCTCTTACAGAGCAGGAACCCCCCTCGGAGCAGAAAAAGCAACACTTCCTCAGCCTCTTTTTGCATTATAGACTGAATGCACAGTTAATGACTGCACAATTACATGGTCATAATGGGTGAGTAATTGCATTAGAAACCAGAAACAACAAACGTGCATCCTTTAATAATCCAGCCGCAGCAGAAGCCTGATCACTGGAGCCATCCGAGCGCCGCTGAATGTCGCTAATTACGCACAAAAATTAGCCAACAGGGGCAAAACGTGGCAAAGGGGGGCGGGAGGACGAGTCCCACCAAAAAATGTTTTTGGGCTGCAGAGGGTGGCGGTGTTTGTCACTGCGCTGTGTGGATGTGGGAGAAGAAGAGCGGAGTGAGAGTGTGTGGACATGAAAGGGAGAGAAAGAGAAGAGTGGGAAGACGGGAGTGTGTAAGCAAGGATGGGGCTTCTGGTGTTCTCTTGAGGATTGAGATTTGAAGCCCGAGCACAAAGCCTTTGAGACGTCCTCCTTATCTTGGAGGTTGATACCAGGATCTTGGTGATTCAGAGCGCTCCGTGTGAATAATTCCACCAACACCCCCTACTGCGGGGACCATATGGCCCAGTGTGAACTTTAAACACGCGGGGAGTGTTGCTGCCTCACCAGTCAGGCCTCCCATCTCTCCGAGCAGGGTCGGTGCGGAGAAAGCGATCAACACAGATAGCGCACTAACTAGCCTACATGGAGAACGGCTGCTGCCATCAGTGGCTCTTCCTGTGTGGCTGCTGGGGGGGATCAAAGATGACTAAAAATAGCCCTGAGCATGCTTTCCTGAACTGAACATGCTGTATGTGCTGGCTGAGACGCCCACATTTTAATTATAAAACGCTCTTTTAAAAAGGGGGGGGGGAGTCGGAGGGAGAGGAGGGGGGGTGAGGACGCCCACATGCAAAGAGAGAAAAAGAGAGAGATGTGGATTATGTTTGTTACACTCCCTTTGACTTGTGATGTTTCCTTCTGGCACCACCTGCTGGCAAACGCCGTCAACAAGGAAGGAGGCGTTTGCAGCCAGGAGCTTTAATTATGATTGCATCAGCCGCCTCCGATGATGCAGCATGTGGGCTTTAAATGCCTTCAGTCGCACCGTGTTAACCTGTTTCAACCAGAAACAAGTGTGGATGCAGACGTGAGGCACCTTTATGTGACGAGTCTCCAGGTTTATGATTCAAAAGGTCTAACTATCTGCCAGGGGAGAAACATGTGGCCCTGGTGTTAACTTAAAAGAACTTGAATACTGAATCAACTTAAGTTTGCAATTCCTGGAAATTTTAAAGTAACACTCCAACATTTTTGTTGGTTTTGTGTCTTATCTCATTCACGAGTCCATGACACAAAGGTAGACCCCATTCTTTCAAAAGCTAATTAGCTTAGCTCAAACACTGGGAGTAAATGGGTAGTGTTAGCTGCCTCTGCCTACAGTCATCAGATCAACTCTTCCCAGTCCTGTGACCTTGTTGAGACTTGTTTTTCTACTATCATCACATTCTCTCCTTCTCCTAAACAGAGTCTTTGTTTTGTTGACCTACTCCCACTGAGTTTTTTGCAAGATGTGATGTTCGCGAACGAGTCAAGTCTTTTGAGCAGTTCTTTAAAATGTACAATGACAGCTGATTGTCAGTTGCAAGTGAGCCATTCGTTGCTTATATTATATTTTTTAAATTTGTTTCTTAAACTCGATGTTGTCTAGGGCTGGGTATTTCCAGCAACTTCACGATACGATACATATCCCGATACTAAGGCCACGATACGATACGTATCCCGATACACGCAAATTGTGAACATTGACTATGCTTTAAGCAAAATTCTTGACAAGTTTAGTTTTTTTCTTATAAGAAGAAAAAGAACAAGGATGAGTTTTAAGTGGTTCTTCAACTTGAGAGACATAAATTCAGATCCTCAAAGATGGTAGACCTAAGTTCAAATTTAGAACATATGCTTCATTATGTAGCTCATCTTCTACCTTGAACTGTGCCACTGTTAACATTACCCAAAGTGTATTTACAACAACTGTCAAAATATTTAGGCCGTATCGATTCTGTAGAATCCGTATCGATACACATATCCCAAAGGAGTGCGATACGATATTTTGCTGTATCGATATTTTGAGCACAGGCCTAATGTGGTCACAATGTCGCATCTTGCTAAAAACACAGAGAAAGTAAGTCAACAAAACAAAGCCTCTCTTAAAGCCCCAGTCACACACTCCCATTTCTCATGGCGATTGTGCGCGATTGTCATAATCCTGATGAAACGTGCTTTGGTTGTGGTGCATGTGCTACTTGGTCCGTATCACCGTTGTCTAGTTGTGGATGAACAGCGGGGAACGTGGAAGGGTACGGACAGTTTTGTTCTGTTCAAAACTGTCGTGGAGAATCGCCGCTCAGTGTAGCGGGATGTAAGCCTAATGCAGTCCTAAGGCGGATGGTATGTGCGAGCTCGAGCAGGGCTGACGTCGTGTCAGCGGAATGGAAATTCATGGAATCCTCGTCATATCGCTGTATTAACCTAACTGGAGCAGGACGAATGCCCCCGAAGCGCTGTACAAGCGCTGTAGAAGTGCTACCGACGGTGTATTCACGGGGTGTGTCCAGGGCTGAGACAGTCATTTCATCCCGTATCATAGCGATCACACCAACCTTGCCAATCGTGTACAGTCGTGCACAATCGCTATGAGAAACGGGAATGTGTGACCGTGGCATAAGCAGGGTTCCTGCACCATTTTAAAAGTCAAATTTAATGCTTTTTAAGACATTTTTAAGACCTCAAAAAATATTATTTAAGACCCAAAAATGTCATGACAATTTCTGTGGTAGAAAATACTCTATTTTATTGTGAACACCATCAAAGCACACGGTGGGCATTTTCTTTTCTTTTTTTTTTGTGGGAAATGACGTGCTGTGCTCCCACCCCAGAACCGCAAACGAAGGTCCATTTATTTAATTTTAATAGTTTTGTTCATGCTCTCATCAAACATGACAACATATGTCTTCTCAGTGACGCTGTATGTTGGCTCCTTCTTAATGAATGAAGCGATGCCATATTTAGCAATGTACACACTAAATTGTTTTACGCCAGGCCACAGTGCTTTCCCATCGTCATTAAACATGCCGTCTGAAAATTTAATACTTACAGCAAATTTATGGTGAATTGAAGACATTTTAAGACTTTTCAAGGACCCGCGGAAACCCTGATAAGGTGTAGAATAAAATAATATGAAGATAATAAAGCCTATCGAAACATAAAGGGGTAAAAATGAGTCACAACAAGCACACAGGAATTTTTAGAGTTGCTGAAATTTTTATCTGATGACTGTAAGCAGAGACGGGCTAACACTACCCATTGGCTCCCTGTGCTTGAGCTAAACTAATTAGCAGTGGGTGGGCTTGGACTGTCTTTCCACAGTTACTGCACTCAAAGCCAAAAGAATGGAGTCTATCTGCTTGTCATGTACTCCAGAAAAAGGCAAGACATGAAAACAATAAAAATGTTGGAGTGTTCCTTTAAAATTGCAAACATAAATTGTTCAAGAGTTCTGGTTTTATCTGCAACTTTGACACCAGAAATATAGGTGAATGAATTGAATATTCAAAATTGCAAACTGCTCTGCAATGGTCTTTAAAACTGTTATTGTCTTATTTTAAGGAAAAAAAAATCAGTTTTTCCATTCTGCTACAGTGCTGCTTGTAAAGATCTCTGAGGCATGATAAAATAAATTCAGTCTGAAAATAAGTAACACATTTGGTTTCCTGGTTAACCTGTTCAGCCCCTTTTGTAAGCATTCTGCTCAAAAATGACACACTCATAAAGAAACGAGTGTACCTCTGCAACCACAAGGCCTATTTGAATTAATCTGGTTTCATTATTAAAGTAACACTTGAGAGATTTGTCTAGATGTGGAATTATCATTTTATGTGTTACTGGGACAGATTAAATGAAGATAGAAGTTGGAAATATTTGAAATTTTCATCCTTGCCAAAAACAAACTATTTTTTTTATTGTGAATATCTCTTAGAAATGGTAGTGGAGAGGCTTTAAAGCTATAATAATGAACAATAAAACATTTTTACATCACCTCTGCCAAGGATTATTGTTGTAAAGGGATGCAGAGCAAAACTAGAGAGGTTTAATAAGAATATTGTCAGGCGAGGATTTTGAAAAATAGTTCACTTTTTCTTTGTTTTTGTTGGAGAGTGTGCAAGTATTCCAGAAATTTGGATTTTTTGGGGATGAACAGGTTAATAATGGTGAAAAAAAATATATATTATATTCAGATAAAATGATTTTGTTATGATTAAATACACTGTGGTGCCCCAACAGTTTGCCCATCCTGCCTTTTCCAAGAGCCGGCCCTGTTCCTCACAGGCGAGAACATCTCGGGTGAGCTCGCTGGATTGATGCGAGCTCCCCAAATCGTCGTATTCATGCATATCAATAAAACATCAAGAGCAGCCCGTTTAGCGGCTGCGCCTGTTTCTGATGTCTCAATTACCAGTCGAGAGTCATTAATCTCTGCTCCCTCTCTCTCTCTTCGGCTCTGATGGATGCAGGTCGACCACCTTTGCCCTCAGCGGGAAGAAGCCGGATGTTGTGACTCACCCCCCCCTCCCCAGCGGGCCGTCGGAGGTGAGTTTAAGTACTGTAGTACAGCACTCAGCCCCAGCAACAGACAAGGAGCTGAGATGTGAGGAAAAAAAGCAGAGGGAGGTGGTTGGGGGGGTTGTAATGTGTCTACACACTCAGTCGAGCATGAGTGCATCCAGTGAAGTGGCACCATGGCAAGCACATGCAGCTTCTGCACGCATGCTTGCATGTGAGCACACACACATGCAGACACTAAATAAAGGGGGGGGGGGGGGTTCTCCATCTCACACATCAGATAGGTACTCTGGGGGGTTGTGGCAGGGCTGGGTGAGGTTTAAAAACTTGGTATGCCACAGTTTAAAAATGCAAGTGCGAATCAGCTTATGACACGGCTGCAACTTCAGTGTTAATTTTTTTGACTAGTGGTTCATCAATGGAGATGAAAACTAAACAGTAACATGGACAAAACTAAATTAACTGACATTATCGTCATCTAGGGCTGGGCGATATGGCCTAAAAATAAAATCCCAAATTTTTCCCCACAAAACTCGATTTACGATTTTAATCGACTTTTTTTTCCCCTCTAAAACAAAAGAAAACTCCAAGTGACACAAAAATGACATGAATCTGCCTTTATGTTGTCAAAATATAATCCTAAACCAATCTGAATTTCCCTCTTAAGATTAAAGTGTGTGTCTTAACATGTTGATTATCCAATGCAGACAGATTTGTCTTCATAAACATTGAAAGCTGGGGGATTTTCACATCTTAACATGTTACTCTCTGCCAAATATTTGATCTAATTAAAAAAAATACAATTTAAAGTGCCTGTGCAAAAGAGGACAGTGCCACAATCATAAAAACTGTAAAATTTCAGTATTTACATTTTTTCAAACTTTGCAACAACTTACAGTTTAAGTAAGTGAATGAAAAAAATCTTGATTTTTTTGTTTTTAAATCTTCTGCAGAAAATAATACCAATTAATCAACTTAACTGATATACTGCCCAGCCCTATCGTCAGAATATTAAAAACTAGACTGAAACGTTTGACAGAGACTTAAACCAATCAGACCTAATTTGGTCATGTAGAAAGTTGAAACAAGTTAGGAATCTATCCAATCACAGCTACTTTGGTTGTGTTAAAGGTTGGATGAGTTCAGAGAGACATCCAATCACAGCTGCCTTAGGCTGGTGGTGGTGGGATAAGTTGTGGAGCGATCCAATCAGAGCTGCTCTCTTTATGAATTGATATATTCATGTAGAGCAGGTTCACTGTTTGTTGTCAGTTCTGGTATTGTAACTGAGATGCTCTGCCAGGTAGCCGAAATAAAGGTGACTGCATTTCACACAAAAGGAATTCCCATCCCTAGTTGATACCAACCTGCTCGTGGGACTGGGGATGGAAACTAGTCTGTAATCCCAAGTATTTACATGCACTCAGCCCCAGCAACAGACAAGGAGCTGAGATGTGAGGAAAAAATCCCACATAAGTCACTAAAATAACTTAAAACTGACAAAAGTAATCATAAATAAAAATTTACTGAAAATCCACTAATGAAAATCTGACAATGCTTTTGAATTGTGGTTCAACAGAATTATTATAATAAAAACAAAATAATGGAACTGGTCTGGACAAAATGATGGTACCCTTAACTCATTTGTTGCAGAACCTTTCTATAAGTAAATGTTCATTAATGCTTACTAGGGCAGAACGATATGGACAGAATTTCATATCTCAATATTAATGCCAGATGTCTCGATATCGATACAATATGACTATGGGTTCAGTGAAAACCAAACGGTGCATTCAAGGGCAATTGTACAAAAAGGGCTGGGCGATATGGCCGAGAAATAAAATCCCCGATTTTTTTCCACAACACTCAATTTACGATTTTAATTGATTTTTCCCTCCCTAAAAGAAACAAAACTCCCAGTGACATACAAATGAAACAAATCAAGTTTTGCCTTTATGTTGTCTAAATGTTTCCCTCTTAAAGTCAAAGTCTGGGTCATAAAAGGTTGATTATGTAGTATAAATGTAGGCAGGTTTGTCTACATAAACACTAAGAGGCTGAGGTATTTTTACAGTATTAGCATGAAACTCTCTGATCAATATTTATTCTGTTTTTATTCTAATTACTTATTGTTTCATTTGTAAATCTCTTTCTGATATTTCTCTTGTATCCTGCTGCTGCTGTAAATCTGGAATTTTACCCTGTGGGACTAATAAAGGTATATCTTATCTTAACATTTAATCTACTTAAATAACAAATAAAAGCCTATAAAAGTGCTTGTACAAACCCTAAAAGGCCGACCATCATGAAAATTGTATTTTTTTTTTTTTTTAAATTGCAACTACTTACAATTGGACTAAGGCAAGAAAAAAAATCTCGATTGTTAATTTTTTTAATCTTCTGTAGAAAATAATTCAAATTAATGGATTTAATGGATTTTTTGCTCAGCTCTACATAAAAATGAAATTTGTTGTGACTTCCAGAGCTGTATATGCAGGACGAGCGCGGGGAAATTCTATGTTGTTGCTTTTTCGGTATTGATATCTTGAATGTTCATATCTCGATATCATTACAATAAGGATACATCTTTCAGCCCTAATGCTTACTGTCCCAATTTAAAAAAAATAAATCTCAAATTCACATCAATATCCATGAATTTCAAGAATTTTGCAACCCTACGTAGCATCACATAAAAAGCTACATAAAAGCCAAGTATTTACATGTAAACACATGGACACAAACAAAACAAACAAACAAAATAATGAAACTGGTCTGGTGAAAAAATGGTGGTACCCTCAGGCAGTTTCTGTAAATAAATGTTCATTAATGCTTACTAGGGCGGAACAATATGGACAAAATTTCATATATCGATATTAATGCCAGATATCTCCCTATCAAAATTATATGACTATGGGTTTGGTGAAAACCAAGCAGTGCATTCAAGGGCAATCATAAAAATGAAATTTGTTGTGACTTCCAGAGCTGTACATGCAGGACAAGCGCAGGAGAAATCTATATTGTTGCTTTTTCGGTATTAATATCTTGAATGTTCATATTATTACGATAATGATATATCTTTCAGCCCTAATGCTTACTGTCCCATTTTTTAAACAAATAAATCTCAAATTCACATCAATATCCATGAATTTCAAGAATTTTGCAGCCATATGTAGCATCACATAAAGCTATCACTTAATCTTAAGGACTGTATGTTTAGTTTATATCCGGGAGCCCTTGCAGTGCTCACTTCTGCTTCATAATGTACTAAAAAAATGTATAAAGAAGAGACACAGAGTCAAGTGTGTTTACAGAGCAGCCCCTCTCTCTCTCTCTCTCTCTCTCTGGCCCAGGAGCCGGAGTGTTTAGCATGTACTCAGTGAGAGGGGCCTTTGTTGTTTTCCTCCCAGTAAGCAGATCGAGCTGCACGGCAGCAGCAGCAGGGGTGTGTGAGATGTACACAGACAGCGGGGTGTGTGAGTGGAGAGGCACCTCCACTGATCTCCTGTGTCGTGCGATGATGTGTGTGTGATGTGTGTCTCAATCCAGGGCTGATCCCCCTGAGTCAGCCCCGTCAGTGATACGAGCCTCCCTCCCTCCCTCTCTCCCTCTCTCTCTCTCTCTCTCTTTCCCCTTCGCCATCCGGAATGCTAATAACAGCCAGCCACTAACGCTGCAGCCCTGAATTATTCATGCAGCAGAGGGTCACACGGCATAATGAGGAGTTTACTCTCATTCTGGATGCGATTGTGACGCTGCTAATCTGCATTTAGCACACAGAAAGAGAGAGAGAGAGGGGAGGGAGGGAGGGAGGGGAGGGAGGATGAGCGCTGATGAACTTAATTGCTGTGAGCAAACAACCTCTGAAAAGAGTCACGCCATCATCCAGAGATGAGAAAGTAAACAATTAATTATCATCGGACGGAGGGAGCCATAAAACAAATGTTTGAACAGGACTAATATTCAGGAGCCGGCTCATCTCTTTTCTTTCCTCCCTCCCTCCCCTCTCAGAGGTGACAATACACTCAGTGTAACAATGACTCACCCATTTGACACACCAATAATCATTAGCTCTAATATGATACGGTTAACAAGCCCATGAGGGTTTGGGTGGGTGCTGCCTGCGCTCTGTAATGTGGCGTGTGCTAAACAACCTGTAATGCCTGGTTATCCTGAAATAAAATGTCTATTTGCCCACATTATAATCTCCTGCAGAAAGAGGCGGGCTTTCATTATGTTGACATGTTGTTTCCTTTGGAGACTTCTTCAGGTTCAAACAGCAGGCTGCTGCTGCCCCCTGCTGGACACACAAGGAGCTCCAGGCTTTTAGTGGAGCTCAGTGGGTAAAGTCTTGAACTGGAGAACTATTAATAATGGACAAAATTCCTGAAACTTCCATTATATCAAAATAAATTACTACCCTAAATAGATAATATCATTGAGCTCTCCTTAGCTATACAGCCTCCAACAACAACTATTGTTGACAAAAGTAAGCAGGAAGATGAACTAGAAATTCCTAGTGGATTTGTGGGAGAAAAGTCTTGAGAATATAAGATAATGTAACAGGGTGAAATACTCATCAGTGTTTTTCTTTACTGTTTATATAATTACACAAAATTACCTGGCAATCTTAAGTTCTTTTAGCCTGAAAAGTCTCTATCCTTATGCTCCTGTGTGTGTAACATTATGGCCTCCTTCTCTCTTTTATTTCTTCTTCTGTGTTTTTTTTTATTGGTACAGTATGTGTTCCTTTCGCCCGCTCACAATTCAGACCTCATTCAGAGTTTCATTTCTACTTAATTTTTACTTATTTTCTTCCATAAGGACGTTGATATTGCTAAAAAGACTCGGCATGATGCCACTTGCTCACTTAATTTTCATTCTTATTTCGTTTACTTTCATATTTAGTTGTGTTTATTTCATTTTATTTTACTTCACTTTATTACTGGTCTTTTTTATACCAACTTAAACTACATTAATAAAAATGATTTCTTTCTTTATATTGAGTTTTTAAATGAACTGACGAATCTTTAAGGCTATATTAGGCTGTATTTCCCAGACATACTGTCACATAAGTAAAAACATTTTATTTAAAGCCACATGATGGTAGCAGTGACATTTAAATCAACCCCCCAACCTCCGAGGAAGTCAAAGAGGAAGTCAGAAAAGTTTCTCTGGTTTGAGGGTTTTCCTGTTGGACCCTGACTTCAAAACACTCGATGCATTCTCGAAAAACCAACATGAACTCTAAACTGCAGCCCAAAAACCACATTTAAATATAAAAGCATGAGCAGAGTAAGCATATCATACAGCGTGACTCACTAACCACCGTTCTGTATGTTTGAGATCGAAGCACACAGGAGCTGTTAGTGCGACGGTGTGATCGAGATTACACAACATGATGGATGAGTTCAGCCTTGGAGGATGTTTTTCATGTTCCTTTTCTCAAACTGGAGGAAGTATAAAATAGACAGAGATCATAACAGAGGAGAGGGAGCCGTGTGATGTAGCTAAAGCTCGAGGGGCGTAAACAAACTCTGTGGTTATGTGGCCTGAGCTTTAACCACGAGGCCACCAGGACACCCAGGAGGAGGATGTTGTTCTTCTCCGAGCAGCTACAAGAGTTTAAACAAGAGCTGCAAGGATTGTTTTACCCGCCTGTCTGCAACCAGTTGATTTATTGTCCATTGCTTAAAGTTTTTTTTTTCTTTTCCTGTCTTGCCTCACTCCTGAGTCGATGACAAGCAGCCGTTTTTTCAACTGTGTGTGTAGTAACAAGGAAGAGACGGGCGGAGCTCGCTATCTAGCTTAGCTCAAACACTAGGAGTCAATGGGAAGTGTAGCACACATGTCGGTGGAGGCTGTATAGCTATGACATTATAAATCCCTTGTGGATATGTACAGTATGTATGTATATATGTGCATGTATGTGTATATATATATGTATAGATTTGTGACATCCCAAACATCTCTGGATAGTAGAGGTGTCCCGATCCGATATTAATAATGGTCCAATATCAGCAAAAAAACAAAACAAAAACAAAAACCACATGAGAGAATATCGGCCTGCATCTGAAGTCAGTGAAATAAAACTCCTACACAAGAAGTACATTCATATTTAATTCAGTTGTAGAATATTCTTATGTTTACATTAAACACAGTGGTTATTTTACAATTTAAAAATCTGTGATTTTGTTTTTATTGAACTTACTGAGGTTACTTTTCAGGATCTTCTAAGTAATATTTAATTTACTTAAGTTAATTGTGGTATATTCTTATGTTTAAGGTTAAAATTTATTGAACCCATTTGTTAAAAACAAATAGGTTAGTTTTCTCTTACCTATTATTGCTGACTACTGTTCTCTGTTTGAGTAATCTCACCTGATCAAGACTTTTCTTACAGTCCATACTACAAAATACATAACAAAAGTCTGTATGATTCCTGTTGATATCGTATTGGATTGATATCTGTATGGACCAATACTCAAGGCTGCAGAATCGCTATCGTATCGGAGGTTAAAAAAAGTTGTACTGAGACAGCCCTAATGGTCAGAACTATTTTCTTATTTAGCTCTAATGTTAAAAAACTAAAATTGCTTCTATCTGGAGAGTATTCTTTTTTATTTTATTTTATTCATTTATTCATTTTAGTTTTTTCTGCTATTATTTACTAAGATTTGGTATCGTTTTGTGCCGCCATTTAAGTCTATTACTATTTTTATACCTCTTACGTGGCATTCATTGTGGACAGCAGAGTAGGAATTTCATTGTGCAGGGAACAATGTTTCTCTATGTGCAAATGACAATAAACACTTTGAATCTTAAAATAGAGAACAAATTTAATAATTTATTTCTGTGCAAAATGCAAAACACTTCATAAACTAGAAGATAAGTGCTGTTATTTTTCATAAACTGGATTTATATAAATTTTTTAACAGCTTTTAAAAGTTACAGAAAACTGTGCTAAAACCTTAATGGCAACAATTTCTCATGATTTGCGCCCTAAACACAAGTTTTTTTAAAGCCAACATTAATGTTAATGAAATGTATTTTGGCTTACTAATAAACAACAATCTAAAGAAAAGGTTTAATAATGATCTGCAACATATTTCAGAAAACAACTGGAAGATTTTTGGTCATTTTGCTTCTATTATTTCAGCAAAAACTCAAATTATCATCTTAATATTTCAACGAAACAACTTTGAAGGCAAATCCTGAGCATAAACTGGGACTTTTAGAACATTTTTGGCACAAATATAAGGCATAAGAAGTCGTAGTTTAGGCTAATTCTGGGGAGATAACAAATGAAGTTTAATCACAATAAAGAACAATTTCAATCAATTACACAAAAAAATAAAAATTAATTTGTATCTCTTGACCAGTGGAGGAGGCTATGCGCTCTTTGCTTCTCTTGTTTGTTTCAACAACATAACAGAAAACAGAAAACTACAATAAATGTTAGAAAATGGCGACGTTAATCCAGAATTATAATGCACATAATTTCAGCACTTCATACTTGTTCCAGTGCCTAAATCCATGTCTCTAAATTTTATTTTTTATCGCACAATTACCTATGAATCAAAGAAAACTTTGAATCATGATAACCAAACATGAGGGTGATTTCTGCACATTCCAAGAGACGGAACAATGAGATGTTTGATCATTTAGCGCACCAAAAACCTGCCAACAGTGGTCAAGTTGTGCTCCAATTTCCAGCTAATCATCAGTGCTACAAAGGGCTCAAGGCTTCTGGACAAATTAATTGGGACTTGTAAAACATTTGAAGCGTAATGAAAAGGCGACAGAAGTCTCAGTTGAGGTTTATTCTGGGGAGAGTTTTAAAAAAAAGGAAACATTAAGTCCCTCGCCAGTACTAACAGGGATGTTGATGGTTTCTACAGCAGGCAATTTCTCAGCCACAACAGGATTATATGGGCTCTGCTGTGACTAGATAATTGAATTCAGGCATGGCCACAGTGCACTGCATCCAATGATCTCTCTCCCACCAGGGTGATGGGGAGAAAAAATGAATCGTGTTACACTCTGTAGGTTCAGGCCCACAACAATAGCGTTAGTCGACTGGCCTTGCAGGTCTATTGTGGCCTTTTAAGTAATGATGTTTGTCGGGACACTTCAGAAGAGTTCTTCTTCTTCCATGGACTCGCTAACCTCCAGAGTGACCTGCACCTGAGAGCATGATGAGCTCACTTTCTTCATAAAGTTTATTTATTTATGAAGCACCTTTAAGAAGACAGCACTCAATCAAAGGGCTTTACACGTGCTACATAGAAAAAAGTAAATAGAAAACAACCACGGTAAGAACAATAAAAATAAAATAGTTCAATTAAAAGTGAAAATAGGGGTGCTGGTTTGGCGGAGTGGTTAGCAACCAGGCACCCCATGTATTTGCTTCTGCCGGTCCAGGTTCGAATCCCGCCTGTGTCCCGCCTTGCAGTGTCTTCCCCTACTCTTTCACCCCCTTTCACAAGCCTATCCACTGTCTCTTTCCTATCAATAAAGGCACAAAAATGCCCAAAAAATACATTAGAAAAAAAAAAAGTGAAAGTAGAAAAAAATAAAGCGCCTGTGATTTCTATTTGCTCATTTATGACACAACAGGGAGAAGTGGAGGGTCTTTAGTAGAGCTGGGATGAAACGTTTTTCTCACAATTAAATTTTTTACGATATTTTTAAAGGTGCTATGAGGAGAATCTATTACCGACAACGTAAAGACTCTGCTACCCATGAGCACACGCGGCGACTGTCGTAATGCTGCGTTCCATTAACCTTGGAACTGGGAGTGACATCATCTCCGACTTATCGGCGTTTCAGCTGAAGTCGGAAAAAAACATACCGATCTTCCAGGCTATTGTTAGCTGCTGTTAGCACGCCTGTGTTGTTGTTCACAAATATCACATGAAGAATGTGATTATCACTATGGCAGCATTTTTGTAAATATAAGTCTAACAATACTATGTATACAGCTGATCTAGAGCGACACACCCCAGTCAGAAGTGCAAATAAATGGATTATTACAGGAGCTAAATAACTGTTCACACTGGGGGCTGCCATCTTCGAAGGTCAACTCGGGGGTGTCGAGGTTTCACAGAGTTCCCAGAAGGAAATTCAGACTTCGGGGGACGTTCCAGTTAAGTTTCCTACTCGGAACTCAAAATTCCTATTTCTGACCACAACAGGAACGCACCAAAAGACGTGACCCAAGCCAAAGCGTGTGTTTGTTGTGATGTAGCCCGGACCTTCCTCAGAACTCTGCATTGCTTTACAACTTCTTTTTTCAACAACTTACAGGATGCAAAGCAACGAGGTAATGTATCTCTTTCTAGTTACGTAGCGGTAGTTTTTGATGTGTGACAACAAGCGATTTTTGGAAAACTTAGTATCGTAGTTTTGTAGCCGGCTATACATCACTACTTACAGCCCGGTGCTCTAAGACGTGTCCCAATAATATAAATTTGCTCTAGGTTTAATTGTCATGTTCCTGAAGTTGAGTATCCAGGCCAGTCCAGCCCTGTCCGATCCGACCGGAAGGCTAAGGAAAAGCATTTATAGATAACCTATTTTGATGCTATAAAACTCATCTTAAAGTGTGAATTTCAATCAGGCATATATCTAAAAGTGAGACTTTTTTTGTAATTACTTAAAAACTCCTCACAGTCCCTTTAAAAGATCATAAAAAATGGAATTGGGAGAAAAGCGTATCGTCCGAGCCCTACTGAAAACAAGAATTTATGGTAGTGACGAAGTCATGGGTGCCCAGACCACAAGTGCATCCCTACCATATTTGTCTCTGGTAAGTATAAATGTGTTAAAGGTAGACCTCCTAAATGTGAAATCCCATTTTCAAGAGGGACCTCATGCCTATGTGTTCTGCTAAAGATAGTCACTATAGATGCATCGCCCATGGATCGAGAGATCATGCTAACATCTACATTAACAGCTATAATGGGTCCAGGGGAGGGTTCACACCTGTCATTTTGATTCAGACCAAACAGAAAAGTACAGAAGTCTGGCCCCCAAAGATTCATTTAGTCTTCAGGAAATGACCAGCCATTCATGATTTACAAAAGTTTAAAAGATGAGGTGATGAATGAAGTCCAAGTGTGTTGTGGCGTGTGCGCTCGGTTAGCTGCGACATGCATTGAAATGCATTGTGCAGGGGAATAAACCACCAAAGCCGCATGTTAATCCTGCCCTGACCTTGTGCAGAATGGAGGGAACGGTGTCTGTGGGGCTAAAGATAACACCGCTGCCTTTGTGCCGGAGGAGAACAACAGTGCTGATGATGCTGCTTTGTGCTGCTGCTGCTGCTGCTGTTAGCGCCCAAGGTCACACGCGCCCCTTTGTGAGGTAACAAGACCTGACAAGGTAGCCCATTGTAGGAGCGGGCTGTCTAATGCACCGATCGGCCTTTACTTTGGGTTTGCATTACCTCCAGGAGTCCTGTGTTGTGACTGGAGACAAACACAATTTATCACTTCAGAGCGTCGAGTTAACATGCGCTGCAGAAATGAGACTTAAGACCAACTGTGAGGGCCGAGCCTCTTATAACACAGATCTGGTTTATATGAAAGCAGAAGCTGAGGCATTAAGCAGAACTGCAGAAATAAAGAGAGTGACTCACACAGCAGCTCTGCAATTAACACCTACTTCCTATTTATACGTATAACTGGTGTTTAAAGTTGTTTATATACAAAGTGGGTGGGAACAATCAGAGAAAATGAGATTTAATATTCATTCAACAGCAAATAAAATGCAAAAAATGTTGAAGTTTACTCCTTAAAAATCTTACCAAAGCCTGGAAGAAGAGAGGGCATGTGATCGGGGACAGGATTTTGGATTATTACAAATTTATCGGCATGTTAATATTCAAAAAATATTAAGGATTCAAGGATTCAAGGAGTTTTTATTGTCATTCAACACATGTTAAACATGGGATAGAACGAAATTAGTTACCCTGGTCCCGGTGCAAGCCCAAATAAGAAAGAACAAATATATAAAAATATAAGAATAAAAAGAGAATAAAAGAAGAACACAACATAACTAGCCTTTAGAATAAATTACATTAAATGAAATTACTAATTTATTTTAAAATAGATTATGTTAAGTATAACAAAAGTAATTTTATTTATTGATTTCCTACATATTTCTGTATTCAGCTTTTACCCTTGTTGAATATATGTATACATGTATATTTGAGTGCATGTGGCTGTATGTATGTTTACATGCATGTATTTAATAAATTAAATTAGATTAGACAGAACTTTATTAATCCCTAAGGAAGACTCCCTAATGAAAACTAAGACTCTGGCAGCAGCAGCAGTATTATATAGCAGATATAACGATGCATAAATAAGGCAAATATAAATAAATATGAGGGTTTTTTGTTATTTTGCTTGTTTTTGATCTAGAAATGTCTGCCCAGTTTTATTTCATCTGTTTTTTCAAACATATATTGTTACATTATATTACAACTTTAAATGAAATTAGTTTAAAGGAGACATATCATGCTGATGCATGATTTAATACTTACATATAATATAATACATTTGAAAACAAGACCTTACACCCCCTTAATTTTCAAAAAATGAGATATTTTATTTTTTCTGATATCCTAGAACGAGATTTGATGCCTCTGAAAATAGGTCATTGCGAGATGTCCGCGAGATTTCAAACATCGTGACGTCACGAGGTACCTTTCTTTTTATTGGAGTAATCTGATAAAACACTTCCTCCTCTGTGATGTCCGTTAGCCACAAAACCGTCACCGAGGAACACATCCACCAGCAGGGGTATATAGATCCCAAGCTCACATTCACTCATTACCAGCTCTGGCCTGTAGGGGGACTCAATATGCGGTCGCTGCTTTGAGCCTGCCGGAAGATACAGTAGAAGAAGAAGGACAGGCTGGCTTAGCCCCCGATAGAACTGACCAATCAGAGCACAAAGAGCTGTGACGTTGCGAGGTAACTTTAGGTCATCCTCAGATCCGAGTGTTTCAACGAGAGCTTGATAATGGCCTAAAATGAGGATTTTGAGAACGCTATTGTGGGGCAATGAAGGAACTAAATGACTTGTACTGAGGGCAGAAATGCTTTACAGGCATCCCAGTCTGGCCTAGTGAAAAGGAGAAACGAGCATGATATGTCCTCTTTAAAATGATCTATCCAAAGGTAATTTTTTACACATTTATGTTAACTTTACTGTCTGCGTGACCATTTAAAACAAAGTCTATGTCTGTAATGATGCAGTAACCTTGAAATTAATGGTACAGCTTTAAAATATCTTCTTAAGAAGTAAGAGTCCTTCCCAAATATGCGGTCCATCTACAGCGTGAAAACGGAAGAGGAAACAGAAGTAAAGCAGGAGAATGTAACTTACTTTTTATATCACAACCCCAAAAATTTCTAATTACTGAAGTCACATGATCATCATACACCTGTGCCCCTGTGGTTTAGCAAATAGTTAAATGTGCTTTTGGATCAGCAAGAGTACAAACAAAACAAAAACCCTCTCTTAAATGTTCTTTTTCTTTTAAAATACATGTTATTCTATGGGAGTTAACCAACACAAGAGGCACCTGAAATTGACTTTTTTGCTTTTATAAACAAGAGGCCTGATATTTTTTCTACATGAGTAGTAAAAAAAGAACTATGGCAAAAAGTTATCAAGTTGATATGTAAAAAGTAATGCTAATACAATCATTTTTAGGGGTCCCTGTCGATCATGGGACCTTATAATCTTCCGAGCTTTCCCCCCTTTACAGCCCTCTGCTAGGAGTGAATGCTATTTACTTTAGATAATGGTGGTTGTTATTGGTTAAACCTCCTTTATAAATATCTTTACAACCACATAGACACAACGACTCTCATGAAAACAAGATGCCACATCTCAAAGGGATTACCTTCAACAAATTTATATTCTACAAGTATGAGGCTATACAAATAAAGATGAATTAATTGAGTCTATTTTCAGCAGAGTAACGAGGACAGATTTATCCATGGGTTTGTTTCTATCATAAATTCTTATTTTCAGTCCTTTTATCTCTGCCTGGAAGGATCCATCTGTGGATGTGTGTATATATATTTATATATGAGTTAACCTTGCTCTCTTGTAAAGAAAACACTTGTTATGAATAAGCACTATAAAAATAAAGATTGATTGACTGATTAATAACAGTAAGAGTCTTCACAAACATAATGCTACATGCAGAATGCTACAAACAATGCTCATCAGGATGACTTCAAATTTTAAAATACATTTTGACGTGATTTTTTGCACTTTTTCTTGTAAACTACAGCCTTATTGACTCATGGATATGGTCCAACTACATAATAAACATATATTCAAAATAATGCTCAGACTTCCTGTATTTTTTGTGTATATTTTTAATTAATTGCTATGCTCCATAATAAAATTATAACCCCACTGCAATTAAAGAGAAAAATACTATTTTTTTTTTACAATGATATAAGGCAGTTTACTGATCATTAGATTAAATCGTGGTTTCCTCTTGAATGCTTAAATTGGTGGACTGGTTACTATTTTTCATAACAGCAGCAAATCCACTCAAATCAATACACAAATTTGCTAAATCCATGAGGTTTAAATAAATCTAAAACATATCCCCCGTCTTACTTCCAGATGGTTGAGTTTGTCATGTCACGGCTTCAATAAAACAAATAAAATGCTGAAAAGACGCCATCTGTCATTTTTAAACAAAGACGAGAGGGTGGAGTAGGGTCACTTACGAATCAAGGATTTAATTATGCTTGAGTTTATTTTGTTTTTTGCTGTTTGTTTGCTTGTTATTAGGATGTGGACGAGAGTGAGGAACTACCAAACTGTTTTTAGAAAGGCAGCACGCTCACTGCTGCTTTAAGGGTCTAAAAAGGAGTTTGCTGACTCAGCAAAACTCTCCTCTACATAAATAACAACAGCTCTTACGCCATGCAGGAAGATACACCCTGCAGACTGAATTTTTAGATTACAGAGGGCGTAAATTCAGAGTTATCCTCAAGTCGTAGGCCCCAAATTCACCGTGAGAAAAATGTGGGTGTGTGGACCCCTGAGGGCAGATTTATCACTCAGCTATTTCGAGCGCTGCAGCTTAAGTGTCGAGCTGGTAGTATCAGCTATGAATGACCGGCGTGACTCCCATATTTGGCGCCACGTAACTTTAACACGCTGAAGCACATGGTGCTCCAGAGAGAGTTTGACTCACAGGGCTTTGTGTTTGTCTTCGGCCAGGATCTGGTCGTTCGGCTTCAGTCCAAACCTTCAGAAAAAAAACAACAAACTGGTCAGTGAGGTGAGAAGAAAGGGAAGATATCAGAGGAGGAAAATGAACTCACTTGTCAAGGAAATCTTTGTCCACAACCGCGGAGATGTCGAGCAAGGGATTGCCCATCCCGAAGAGTGTGTTTTCACTGCAAGGAGACAAAAACAGGCTGTTAGAGACTCCCACACAGCAGCTGCTAGGGAACAGAGGAAACATTTAGGAGCATGAAACAGAGAAAATCATCCACATCTGATAGGACGCATCAAAAACATAAGATGGGATGATCCTGTTATGATATGACCTCCTTTAATGGGCGACATGTGCCTAAAAATGTAAAAATACAGCAAGAAAAACACAAAAATCTGCTCATAAAATGCTCATTCATCTGCTTTGTGCAGGGATCAGCCATAGCTTGAAGAGTACAAATTGAAAGAGCATTAAATTTGCTCTAAAATGAAGATTAGACAAAGGAATTGAGTGAAGCTATTACCCTGAAAAGATCAAAATAAAAGGCTTTAACTCTTGTGGCTACTTGTGTGTCATTAAAAAGGCTTTGGAGAGTGGTTCAGTAGGAGCAAAACTGATTTCAAAGACGGGAAAAAGACTTTTTAATGACTCAAGATTCAGCTCAAATTTAGGAATCTTGTCTCAGGCTCTTCCAAAATGCTGCAGCCATTAAAAGAGCATTTATCAGAATCAGAATCACTTTCAAATGGAAATTCTGTTGTTTCAGTTGCTCTTATTTACACTATTGCAGTAGGGATATCAAATAAATACATTAACATAGCAAAGAGCATGAAGAATTAAGTAAAGACAAAGAATGCAGGGTGCAACATGTAGAGTCTTTAAGCAATAGCAGCTTTCTTAAGAAGGATAAAATCAATAAGATCAGTAGAAGTGAGAAAATAAACAGCATAAACATCAAACTTATAGGACTTTATACTGACAAAATGACAGAAAAATGACAGAAAATATAGTATCTGCTCCACTATTGTACCCCTTCTATCTGATTTTCAGGAACAAGATAAAATAGTGGTCAAAGTCGACTCCTGATGAAACAGTTTTCTTCATACATAATACATATTGCACAACAGGTTATGATGACATAAAGATATGTTTGGCGTGCACACATGAGTTGAAAACAGTCAGTCAAGCCTTTCCATGTTTTCCCTGTGGTGTTTTCAATCATCTCCCTGCAGCACATTGACCACATGTTCATGCAGTCAGCCATAAAAGAGCTCACAGCCTCTCATATCAACACTCAGGTTATTATCATATCTGTCTTACCTGGCTGTTGGCATTTTCTCAGAGTCTGTGCAGCTCAGCCTGATAATAAAATCATCTACAGCTCCTTCCTCTCTGTCAAAGCAATGTGCTTTCTGACTACAGGAACTGCAGCTGCACTTCACGCTGCTCTGATTGGCTGATGGAGCGAGGGGCGGGACTGACAGTGTTTAAAGAGCCCTGATTGGCTGCTTAAGTTCCAATCATTGCCGGGAGTTTGAGCTGCGTTTGATGACTGTGGGAAATGTGGGCGACCCTTTAAATATCATAGTAGGAATTTTGAGCTACTCGGGAACTTTTTATGAAAGAAATTGTAACAAAGCCTTAAGTTATCACACACTGGGCAAAATTTACACAAATATACCATGGGCCAAAGTTTGGTTGTTACCCCACAGATACATGATCACTAATAAAGACAAAGAAGTTTCTTTTCTTCATAGGAGCTTCGATTTGCAGTATGAACACATTTTTTTTGGTTTTCATTCTGACACCACTGTAGGCTTGCATAAAGCATTTGTTGTTAATTTGATATTGCTCTATGCAAAATTCCATATACAAAGAGCTAAATTTGCTAGAGACAAATCTCGTTTCACTATATTTTACAAGTGTTTTGAATTATAGTTACAGTCCCTTGCCTTGCCTTGATAGAAAACAGGAAAGCAATAAAAACAAAAAATGTTTGTGAAATGTTTAATATTGGCAGGTGATTAGCTGTCATTATAGTGGCATAATTTTCAGTTTCCACATTTTTTATTATTATTACTTATTTATGAATTTGGATGTCTATTTGTTTGTATATTTATTATTGTATTCTCTCTTTATTTATTAAGTTGTGGTTGTTGTTTTAATTTTTTTCTGTTGTCCAGCAGTCAGTGTTTATATACCCTGGCTTTCTGCTTCTGTTTCTCAAGAAATGTATTATTGTCTATGAAAAATGAATGAATGAAAAAAAAAAAAAGTAAGAATTTTGAAGATTTCTATGAATCAATCAGTCAGACTTTATTGTACAGCACTTTCATACAGTACTTTGTAATAAAAAGTGCTTTACATGGGACATAAAATAAAAAACAAATGAAATAAAAAGTAAAAAAGTGCATAAAATGAAAATATAACACCCCTCCATCCACATTCAATACACACACTCACTTAAACAGACAAAAAAATTAAATAGTAATTCTCTAACTTAAATGATATTTACCAATCATGATAAGACATTAGGTTGAAATACTACAGAGTAAAATAAGTAAATATGTAAATAAATGTATTAAATAAAATTTAAATAAATAATATGGTAAAATGAGAAAGCCTAACACCAGGTGCATAATAAAATCAGCTAAAATGGGATAATAAAAAACAATTAAAGAATAAAATTCTTAATAACAAATCTTAACTGAAATGTAGAAATAAAGCAGAGTGAGATTGGTTAAAAAAGCATAAAATATAATAACAAATAATAATCAATATAATCAACTAAAAGCCAGATTTAAAAGTTAGGTCTTGAGTTTGCCTTTAAAAATATGACATGTTTTATTAAACATCTAAAATGTCTATTTGTGGATTATTTAGTTGTAAAAAATACAGAACATTTTGTCAATCCAACACAATTAAAGCAGTGTTATAATACATTAACCAGAATATTAAGCTTTTATTGTCAAAGTACAACAAGACCTGCCCATTCTCCAAAATAAAAACAAAAATCACAATGTAGTTTTAGTTAAAAAGAAATAAATAAATAACTGCACCAATGGCAGATTTTCCCATTTCTGTACCAAAAAAATAATTCTTTTTAATCTGTAAAGGTTTTGGAACATTTTCAGATATAATTACAGTTCCTAGTTTAATAACAGTTGGTTAACTTGTAAGTTTTTTAATTTGTTATTTTTTTTTTTTTTTAATCGCAATAACAAGTACACACGCCCCGTAGCAGGAAGTTTCAGTCTTTGGTCTGTCAGGGCTTTTCCGTGCAAAGGATTGCAATTCATACTTATTATCTAGACCAGTGGTTCTCAACCTTTCAACGTCGCAACCCCCAATTTAACGTTCAGTACTGTCCGCGACCCCCCGTCCCCCTGGAAAGCAATGAAAATTCGCTGTCCGCGGTGCTCAAACAACACCCGATCAATAAAACGTATGTCGGATATACAAATCAGTAATTGATTTTGAGTAATAAAATGCCTGTTTGAGACCAATCACATCTTGTCCTTTAATGTCCGGTCGGACGCCACATTAATTTTGTGCATTTATATTTTTCCTAAATGATTTGGTGACCCCCAGAAATCATCTCGCGACCCCAAGGTTGAGAATGGCTGATCTAGACTGTAAAATATTGGCAGAAATTTTCAGTTCTACCAATACTTGTTTTTTTGCAGTAAAAATCTGCTTATATCCATATCATCCTATTATTATCAAACACCTATAGTTTGTACATGTTCCAAAAAAATCTTATTCAAGTTTCATTACAGGTGTTTTTAGGACCCACAATGAGACATTAATCATCCTGGTGTTGCAAAGACGGTCCAAACAGGTGATATTGTTTTCCATTATGCACTAAAAGCTGATTTGTTTTAGTGAATTTTACACTTTACTTCATTATAACATTACAATATAGAAAATATTAATCAAATAATAATATGATTTCAGTGCATGATGCTCTCCAAAAAAATACAGAAGGGAGACAGATAAAGATGGTCTAAGTGAAAAAAAAAAAAATTCTTTGGTAAAACTAAGGGTGGATCCGAAAAGTCCTTCCTAAGTCCTTTCCTATCCACTTTACCTTAACCCTGATAAAAAAAAACGTCACAGGGTCAAGGAAAGGAAGGAATAAGAGGAAAGGAAAGGAGAACTGCGGTAAAAGAGGAATTCGACTGCACTTTCACTTTGGTGTCATATTTATGTGATGAGTATTTCCTGTGACGTAGGTAAACCACGACGAACTACAGTGCTCTGAAAATGGACTACAAGAAGCATCTTGTCATCTGCTCTACCTCACAGAGTTGTTCTGTGTCAGCTTTACCTGTTAACATTAACAATCCATGATCAGACCTGTGATGGTGTTTTGTCCGTTGGTCATGCAGGGTGTGTTTCCTGCACACAGATGTGAGGTTAGGTGAGAGCTTCTATAAATGTTTACATCTTTGACAGCACACAGGAAAAAACCTGAAGTCTGATAAAACATAAAAATGCTTCAGAAAGACTTTTATCCCTGTTTCATTCACATATATCATTACACAGTGTTACTATATTTCAAGTATTGTAAAATACCTCATTTGTCCTTCTTTTACTGATTGTTTTTTTAATAAGCCCCCATTGTTCTGTCTTGTTATAGGCATGATTTACTTCATAAATGAAGATTGATAGAAATCTGGAAACTAATATATAATATTAAAATAGGACACAAGGACCACAATTGTTTATTACTTGATGAACATTGTAGACGGCCCGACGGGTATGGAGAAAAAATGTTTTAAATCAAGTGCTTTATGAATGACAGACTAATATTTAAATGTTTATCGGTCCACCATTTCAAAACTGATTAAGAAATAAACTAAAGGTGATATTTTTGAAAGCGCTTACATGAAGCATATATTCTTCTCTATGACTGCAAAAAATGTTGTTTTTTTTTAGAATTATATAGCCCACATATCTTGATAGTCCCACAAAACTCGTCCTTTCTTCCTCGTAAGTTTCCGTACGATGCCGATACATGTCACCTGCTGCAGTGCATTATGGGGCGTTCCTTTCTTCTCTCCTTTTGGAAAGGATGGTCCAGTGTTTCCTAAGCTAAAGGAGATAATAAAGGAAGCAACGACCCTCCTTTCCTTAACTTTTGGAGAATTCGAACAGCACTTATCATGGCCGACGCTTAAATGCTTCCGGGTCATTTCTTCAGTTAGGAAGGTTCCTTATCAAAAAAGGACTATTCGGATGTACCCTAAGACTTTTAGACTTTTTAGAAACTTCAGGACAATTAAAGATTATGTAACAAGTCCTGTCAAATCAAAAACAAACCTGAGCTACTCTTGAAATGCCCGCTCATGTTCTGGATGCAGAGCAAGCACCACATAAACGAGTAATTCATAACATCAACAACAAAACAACCAACAGCAGCCTTTTGACGGAGTAAACAGTGCTCTGATGATTTGATTTATGATTTCAGGACATGCTGAGCTGTTACTACGAGCATTACAATGACTCAGTGAGACCTGACAGCTTGGCAGTGCAAGGACATGCACAATACAGGATCATTAAAGAAATGTGATCATGGACACTTAGGATGGTTTTCATATGTGAAAAACTGAAAACAAGATATGATGTGATGATGTGGTGATAAGAGCTGAAATATGGAGATAAATGTAGTGAGAGAAGTCAGTTTAAGTGTCTTCAAACTGCAATACCATTAAAACTTCATTAAGACAACACGATTAACAAATGCTTTTTGGCCTACAGTATATTCAACTTCATGCACTATAAAGACAAGATATTTAATGTTGAATCTGTGATATTCAGTGTGGGAGCACATAGTCCAACAGATCAAGCACGATCTTTCTCAACATACAACTGCAAGGAATTTAGAGATTTTACTATCTACAGTCCAAAATTATGGAAGTGAAGAAGTACCAAAATCCAAATTAAAATGGATTAATCGACATGCATTTTCATTTCAGAATAATGATGTTTCTTTGACTCATAAATAAAATAAATCATACATTTTTCAAACTGATTTTTCATATTCTTATTCAAGATTGTTCATTTTGTGACTTAATTAAAATGGAAAAGAAAAGGATATTTAAGATTTAATTTTCAAATGATGCCCCAGCAAATAGTTACCAAAATTCTATCTGAATTTTCAAATCTGAAAATTAAAACGCATTAGCAGTTTTTCATTTCAAGGATTTGGCTACTTTATATATATATCTTTTTCTTTTTCATTTTAATTAAGTCACAAAATGAGCAATCTTGAAAAAGAAAATGAAAATTCAGTTTGAAAAATGTGTGATTTATTTTATTTATGAGTCAAAAAAACAGCATTATTCTGAAAATGAAAATGCATTTCTGTTAATCCATTTTAGTTTGGATTTTGGTACTTCTTCGCTTCCATACATAATAGCATCAAACTCTACAATGAAAAGACAAAGACAAATATCAGCAACACCCAGAAACACCGCCGGCTTCTCTGGGCCGAGCTCATCTGAGACGGAATGAGGCAAAGTGGAAAAGTCTGCTGCGGTCTGAGTCCACATTTCACTGTTTTTAGCGACATGGACGTGAAAGAGGAAAAGGACCATCCAGACTGTTTTCAGAGTAAAGGTCAAAAGACAGCATCTGTGATGGTATGGGAGTGTGTTAGTGCCCATGGCATGGGTAACATGCACAACATGCTGCCATCAAAGTGGTGTTTTCATCAGGGACGTCCCTGTTTCTTTTAGACAATGTCAAACACGTTCTGCATGACTGGCCTGCCTCCAGTCCAGATGTTACACCCACGAAAGACAGGTGAAATAATCACGAGAGTGATGCCGTGATGTATCCTCATCAATAGTGCTTAATAGACAAAGAAAAAAAACTGAAAATGCTCCTGCAGCAGGAGCCAGACAAAAGCAATCAATCCCTGATGATGTAGCTCTGCCTGCTTAACAGAGCACAGAAAAACACAACTAAATCTTGACTCCTCTTTATGACATAAATTAATTAGAATATGTTAAATGCTCTTTAAGTATCTTAAGCACCACTTTATAACACAGAACTGTCTTTTCAAATTATTAAAATGTATTTATGATTTTAAGAACTCAAAAGTAACTCAGATCATGGGCAAATAGCACTTTTATCCTCTGTTAAATCTTTAAGATTACTGACAACATGAACTCATTTTTCTCACTAAATTATTAATGTATTACTCTTTAACCTGTCACACATACCTGCCCCCCACTATAAATGTGTGCCAAATTATGAAGTGCAAAATACTTCAAAAGACACCCCCTGAGCAACTAAAGTCATACATGTGTAAGAATGGGGAAGAATTCCACTTACAAGCTCAAACTTTGAAAAATAGGTCAAAAAAGGATTTGCAAATCACTGTTTTCTGTCATTAATGTTTCACACAATGTCCCAACTTCATTGGAATTGGGGATTTTTATTCCTTTTCTGATTCTTACTTTGATTTTATTAGGTTTATCTTACCTATTAATTCATACAACTAAATCTTTGTTTACAGATTCTGCCCTTGTGTGAAATGTCCATTCAAGTGCTGTTACAAATATGGGAATTAAAAGCTTCTCTGCTCTGTCCCTTATTAGCAGGTTGGATTTTAAGGTAAATGGGTACAGCTGCATCCTGAACACTCCTCTAATAAAAGTGACATCTGTACAGAACAAACTTGAACCAGGGTCCCAACTGTTTCAGACATTAACTTAACAACCGTGACTACAGGTGTCAAGATTTCCTTGGGTCAGTGAACGCAGCGCCACTCACACAACATTATGCAAAATGTCAACAAGAGACAACAAACCCAAGCACTGATAATGTTCAGCTAATTGTGCTTGAATACGGATGATATGACATTTAAAACTGACTAGACATTCACAGATAATGTTATACACGTAATATATTCGCCAACAGCATTTTTAGTGATTTTTTTCTCGTTTTATTCGCATTTCCTGGTATTATTGTTCCTAATTTGCGCCGCCTGCTCTACGTTTCTACAATTTAAAAACCGTATAGACCATAACTGCCCGTAAAAGCGCCAACTCTGTGTTTTAAGTCTTTACAAAATTTGATAATTACATAGTTTTTAATCCTAAATGACAACATTAACTAACAAGCTTGCAACAAAGTTTGTCCAACGTCTCATTAGATGTATTATTCGTCTCATTTGCAGATTTTTAAGCAATATTTTTTTTATGTTTGAACGAAAAATGTGTTGATTAATTCTGTCGACATTTATCCCCGTGTGGGTGCCCACCCTCCCCTGTTAGCCGTGGTTAGCATCCTAATGACAGGTCAATCAGAGCGTTAGCCACATGCTAACAGTACCTGGACCCTTTGGTTGATGTAACGTTCAAAGGTCCGAGCCCTCTCATCACCCCGCCGACACCTTAACGCAACACCGCAGCCGTTAGCACCAATTAACGGCTAGCTACAGCGGCTAGCCCCATAAAAACCACTCCTTAAAAATCAAAAACACACTCTGCCTTTACCTTAACGTGATGGTCCTCCCTGTCGACATGTTTGCTTCTTCTTTAGACGTTATTTTATCACCAACGGTCGAGCCGGAGTCGTGGAGCCAGCCTGGGGGGGAGAAGCCGCAGCTCGGAGCCGAGGAGCGGGGAGGGAGAGCGGCTGCAGCGTCCTCTCTCCTCTGAGGATGATGGGGAGTAATTGGGACGTGAGCAGGCAAACCCAGAGGAAAAATAACGGTTATGTTTCAGGATTAATCCGTTATTTCCTCCGAATGGGGTCAATGTGCATTTGAGTCAAAAATATGGAATACTTGAAGTTCATTTTATTAAGTATGCCAGAGTAAGGAAGAGTATGAGGTCCATTTGAGATGAAAAATCAAAATCAAAAATCAAAATCAAAATGACGAGAATAAAGTAGAAATTTTGAGATAAAAGGCGATATGACGAAATAAAAGTTGAAATACAGGTTGGTTATGACAGTCAAAATGATGAGATTGAAGTAAGAATGTTGAAATAAAGTGGAACGTTGACAGTAAAGTCGACATACGATGTATTTCGACTTTATTCTCTACATATCGGCTTCTTTTCTTGACATTTTGCCTTCTACTACAACTATAATCTCGAAATTTCGACTTTGATCTCGACTAATTTTCTCCATCTCACACTAATACTCTTCCATAATGATGACATTAAAGTCAAAATGTTGAGAAAAAAGTTAAAAGTCGAGAATGAATTTGACATACAATGTGTTACCACTTTATTCTCGACATTGCATCTTCGACTTTTATCACAAGCTCGTATCTTGACTTTATTCTCATCATTTCAACTTTATTATCATTTCAACTTTATTCTCGAAATTTTGACTTTATCTCAACTTCGCCGAAATCATTTACTTGATCATTTGTTATCCATCCAACATGGCCCGAATACTCTCATGGAAAATGATGACAAAGTTAAAATGTTGAGAAAACAAAGTCAAAAGTCGAGAATAAGTCGACATACAAAGTGTTCGACTTCAATCTCAACATGTCGGCTTTCTTTCTTGACATTTCAACTTTTATCGCAAAATTCTATTTCAACTTTACTTTTGCCATTTTAACTTTAATCTCGATTTCGCCAAAATCATTTTTTCCATCCAACATGGCTCTAATACTCCTCTGTAATGATAAAACAAAAGTAAATATGTTGAGAAAAAAGTCAAAAATAGGAATGAAGTCGACATACAAAGTGTTTCAACTTTATTCTCAACATTTCATCTTTTTTCTTGATATTTCAGCTTTAATAACAAACATGTATCTCGACTTTATTCTTTTCATTTCAACTTAAATCTCGAAATAATTATTTTCTCTATCAAACATGGCTCTTATGCTCCCACAGGTATAGCAAATACACTAAGGATCGTGTTCTTGTAATTAGAGGTGTGAAAAAATATCAATATCGCAATATATCACAATATTTTGACTCCCGATACAATATCGATATTTCAAATCTTAGTATCGTTATTTTTGCAAAAATAAAAGCTTTTATCAGAGTTTGAAATAAAATACAACTTATAAATATGAATGCACAGGTGCAGTCTATTCAGTTCAGACAGTGACAAGAGAAACGTGATTTTTTTTTACTTACTGTTGTTCTGTCAGTAACTCAGAGCACTTTGTTCCTTATGTGTTCAGTTTGAGCTGCACTGCAGGTTAGGATGTTTTAAATACATTGTTAAACAGAAAACAAGAATAATTTCTTTGCAACATTGATTTATGTGACTTGATGCACTCTGTGTTTTCAGGTTAAGTGTATGTATGTAACACTGCATTAGACATATTTCAAAAACAATAAAATGGAGAGGTTACATGTTTACTGTCTCTAGGTTTTCCCTAGTTTGCTGTATAATATCACAATATATCACAATATTGTGATATATCGTGATATCGTATCGTGATACGTATCGTATTGCCAGTATTCACCCCTACTTGTAATGTTCTAGAAAGTATACCAATTAAATTCTTGTTCAGACTAAACTGGAACATTTAACGTTTATAAAGAATACTTCACGCAAACTTACTTGGGTCATGTTTTAAGTTTACAAAGTACCGAAGAGTATTAGGGCCATGTTAAATGGGGAAAATAATTTTGGGAAAGTCGTGATAAAAATCAAAATTTCAAGATTAAAGTTGAAATGACAAGAAAAAAAGTTGAATGTCAAGAATACAATTTTGTGATAATAGTCCAAATGTCGTGAAAAAGTCCAAATGTCAAGGAAAAAACAAATGTGAAAAAAAGTTGACAAGTCAAGAATAATATTGAAATACTTTGTATGTCGACTTGATTCTTGACTTTTTAACTTTAGTGTCATCACTGACTTCTATCATGAAATTGTATTTCAACTTTATTTTTGTCATTTTGTCTTTTATCTGAAAATTTCGACTTTATTCTCATCATTGCGACTTTAATCTTGATCTGCTGAAAATTATTTTTTCAATCTGAAATGGCTCTACTACTCTTCTGCGAAAAAGTACACTGTCAAGTATACATGTACACATCTATATACTACTATAGAGTTATGTTGGCATGTAATGAGAAATGACAAATATCTATGAATGCTTTTTAACAAAATTAGATGTATTTTCAGCCTTCTGCTTGAAAATTACTTGCCTTTAATGATAAGAGTATCTCTGCAACTTAAAGGTTGATTTGGATAATTTTGGTCATATTAAGGGGAAAACTTTTGAAATTTGTTCAGATGTGGAAGTGTCAACATGTGTTATTTGGTCAAAGTAAATGAAGATGGCACACAGCATAAATTAAAGATTTCATTTCCATGTAAAAAAATGTTACTTTTAGAGTGAATATCCTGTTGGTGTGATGCAGTGGCAGCTGTGAATCTCTAAAATTGAAAAGAAAATATGTGAGCATTGCCTCTACCAAGTTTGATTCTGATAAAGTGAAGCAGAGCAAAGTTAAAGAAGTTTAAGTACAGATTGGTCAGGCGGAATCGTGGCAAATTTTTGATGTACCAACTTTATATTTCACGTATATGTCAAATAGTGGTGCTCATCACATCCAATCACAACAGTTTATTTTTATTTTTTTAAATCATCCAGACCTCTGTAAATTTTAGTCTGAATCCAAGTCGGACAGATTTATTTGTCATAGAAATATGAGCAAACTTTGAATATAAACTGTACATTAAAGATACCACGTCACTGACTAGGTTAAGTTTGGACTTTCCAGGTCAATAACTTATCAAAGACCGACCCCTCTTTGTAATCACTGTCATGAAGACTGTGAGCAACTACCTCGTTTCCTCCAAACAAACTTTCTGAGGCAGATAACTTAAATTTGTCTCAATACACTGCTGGTGATGGCTCGACGGCATAGGGACCATCAAAAAAATTGCATTAGTAAAGAAATGCTGTGAAAGAAAAGTCAATAACTTCACCATGAAGAGATGTAATGTCTTTAGAAACACAGTACACATAAATGACCCGATACTGTTCATACATGTAACCCATTTAAAAATATCTTATGGGATTTTTTATTTGAAAATAAAGCCAAAGCCATCAAAACTATGACATCTACTGACAAAATGATCATTAAATACAAATGTTGATCTTCATTACCTGTTGATTAACATCATTCAACACATAAAAACCTAAATTAATTATATTTCTCTAAAGTGAGAGCTGAAGTTTGATCTAAAGGAGATGTTTGATCATCAGGCTGAGTTTTTTGTCACAACAGTGAACAGTACAGTTATTATTAAGGCTGAACGACTTGTTTTAATGTTCCTCATCTTATGTATTCTTAAACGAACATACGCAGTAGATCTTTTTATAGTAAAACCAATATGACATTAACTCAATCTAAGGATAAAAGATTTGAGAAAAAGTGGAGAAGTGAAGAACAGAAGCAAAATAGGTATGAAATTGTAAAAACTGGGTAAAAATGGTATGAAAGTGGAAAAAGGTTAATAAATAGTTACAAAATAGGTATGAAATTGCAAAAAAAAAAAAAAAAAGGGGGGGAAAAATTGGCAAAACAACCCAAAAGTGGCTTAGGAAAATTGATTATGGCAGCAAAATTGGGAATTAAATTTGAAATTAAATTTCAAAAACCATATAAAAATTCCAAAAATGGTTCTGACAGTGGCCAAAAAAGATGATTAGCTTTTTAAACACCAGAGAAAAAGATGAACAATGATGATGCCTCCAGACTATATCAGGAAAAATACACATCACATGTGAGTGTTTTTAGGATTTATTCAACAATATATTTTAACCAGCTGTTTATACTCTCTCTTCAAAAGCCTGAATTGCATATAAAAGTGGCTTACTAACCCTATAGGCATATTTTTTCAAGAAAATATTCAATTTTGCTATCAACATTTGAAAATAAATAAATATTCCTTAGATTCAGAGTCAGCTGAGAGTACTTGACAAAGTACTTGATTTTTGAACAAAAATATCGAATTAAAAATCGGCAGACAAAAAAATCTCGATACTTGTGTGAATCGATTTTTTCTCCCACTCCTAGTTTTTAGAGATAAAAGTCAAATTGACAAGATTAAAGTTGAAATGTAAACAATCAAGTTGAAGAACAACTTTGTGATAAAAGTCAAAGTGAGATTAAAGTTAAAATGTCAAGAAAAGAAGTTGAAATTCAAGAATAGTTTTTCGACTTTCTCATCATTTCGACCTTAATCTCGACTTCCCCTAAATTATTTTCTCTAACATATACCTCATACTCTTTCATATCTTTCACAGCATTTCTTCACTGTGGAAATTTTCTGATGGTCCCTACAGCGTCAGGCCATCACCAGAGGATAATTGTATGGAGCCTCTAACGGGACATCGGCAGATAAAAATGTAACTATGAGTATCTGGTGCACACAAGAAAGTATATGGTGCTCGCCAAATACCATCTAGTGTGCATGAGAGAGCTTTAATTTCTTATTTTTCTGCTGATGTCCCTAGCATTGGGACCAATTCAAGTTTTCTAGCTGTGGGTGGCGGCTCATCTGGAGGAAACGTGATGTGGCTCACAGTCTTCAAGACAATGATTATAAAGAAGGGGCAGGTTTGTAACTACAAACCCTTTAGCAGCTCCGTGGAGACCTGGCACTCGTGTCTGTCAGAAAACTACTGTCCGTCATGCCACAGCTGGAAGCAGTTCTTCTTAGAGTTGAGGCACAGAGGGACCTGGCACTTTCTGCAATAAATGGCCGTCTTCATCCTCCGGATCCCGGCGTCATGGCACCTCTTGCAGTACTTCCTGGTTCTTGATTCATCACTCGGATAGAACATGGCCATGCAGGTGGTGGGGGTGGAGGGTGGCGTTGGAGTCGGTACTGATCCTTCAGCAAACTCCAGCATCTCTCTGATGAGCTGCTCCCTGAAGGTCTTATGGCTGTGTGGCTTAGTCCGGGTGGGGTCGTTACTCCACTTTAACAGGTCCTTGTGCAGAACGAAGCTGTTCACCACGGCGATGTCCATAAAATGGTAAAAAAAAGTCTTGTACCACTTCATGGTCTTGTGGTGGACGCTGTAGGATCCAATGAGTGCGTCAGACACATCCACACCTCCCATGTTGTGATTGTAATCCACGACAGCGTCTGGAACAGGGATGGACTTCGTTTTCCACACACCATCCTCTTTCACCCTTCTCTCCACCATCTGCCCGCTGAAGGCCTCGTGCACCGAAGAGCACATGGTCACTTCCTGTGTGTCCATCCACTTCACGAAGAGGAGTTTGTCTTTCCTAATCCACCTCAAATCTCCTCTCTCTGCTCTTTTGGGCAGGTCATTGTCCAGAGTCTGAGGAATACCAACCTGATTCTTCCTGATGGTCCCACAACAGCCGATTTTCTTCTCGGCCAAATCCTTGAAGAGGGCGGGGCTTGTGTAATTGTTGTTAGTGAACAAATGGTAGCCACTGCCGAGAAGACGAAATGGCAAAAGGTCCATCACTGTTGTGTAATTCACACTCTGGCCTGTGGTGGACTCTCTTTCGCCGGTATACAAGAAAAAATTCCAAGTGTACGCTGTTGAGGAATCTGCCAGCACAAACAGCTTGTACCCCCACTTCATGGGTTTGTTCTTCATGTACTGCTTCACGCTACTCCGTGCTTTGGTCGCGACCATGCGCTCATCGACGGAGATGTTCTGATGTGGATGGAAATGTGCTTTGCAGGCTTCCACCATGTCCGTGTAAAGAGGCTTTATCTTGAAGAGTCTGTCGTACTCCGCAGTGCCCGTCTTTCTGTCATTTTCCTCGTCCTCCTCGGGGTCGCTCAGGTGCAGCGACCACATGATGGCCTCAAAGCGAGCCCGCGTCATCTTGTTACTGGGGAAGGGGAAGCCATAAGGCCACTTCTTCTTCCAGAAGTCTGATCTGTGGTGGACTGGCACGAGGCCAGAGAAAACTATTATAGCCAAGAATATATAGAAGTCCTTCACTGACAGTTCTTCCCACTTGTACTTTTTTCCAGCTTGTAGTCTCTTGGCAGCGTTGGCATTTGTGTTCTTGATGATTGTGGAGACGACAGGGGTGGAGAAGAACAGCTGGAAGAGCTCAAGGGGAGACCACGACTTTGTCCTGTCAAATGTAGGGCCGGGGAACCTCGCCGGCATGAACCGCAGGGAGTCCGGTTTGTGGTCTCTCTCCTCTCTGTCATGCCACCTTACCTCCTCCTCCTGCCTTTCCTCTTGCCTTTCCTCTTTCACTTCCTTCCTCTCTTCCTCTTGCTCCTTCTCTTCCTCTTGCTCTTCCTCTTTCACATCCTTATGCTCTCCCCCCCTCAGTTCCTCTTGCTCCTTCTCTTCCTCTTTCACTCTCGATGTTGTAGACTCAACTCGATGAAGCTCACTTACTGTTTCGTCTGTGGTTGTCCGTTGTGGCTTGGGCTGCCTCTCTTCATGCTCTTCCTCTTCCTCTCTCGATGCTGCGGACTCACCTCGATGAAGCTTTCTTACCGTTTTGTGTGCAGCTTTCTGTTTTCGCTTAGGCCCCCTCTCTTCAGTTGAGTCTGAATCAGATGAGTCTGATGGCTTCCCCTTGGGCGTCCACTCTTCAGGTGAGTCTGAATCAGACGTGGCTGCCAGGTGAAGAAGGGGAGCAGAAACTCGACGTCTGGGGCGTCCGTTTTGCAGCCGAGTGGTGGGGGAAGGTGTCGATGGGCCTGCCTTCGTCTGATGTGTTGGCTGAGGTGCCTGGGAAAGTCCTGCAGCAGTGGCATGGGATGACAGAGGCTCCTCTTCATCTTCACTGGGAACCAAATGTGGAGGAAAAACAAATTTAGCTATTCAGTGTCCTTGTTTTGCAGGTGTAATACATGTACACACAAAATGGTAAATTTGATGAACCGACCTTTACCACTGTAGCTCCAACTCATAACAAATGTAATCTCAAAACGCTTTACAATAGTGCAGGCTGAAGACAAACCCTTTATTCTATGGACACAGATTACATTAAATTATGTAGTACTTTATTAATCCCTTAGGAAATAACTCCCTCAGGGAAATAAAGAATCAGCAGCAGCTGATTATTACAGATAAAAAGACGTATTATATATATATATATATACGTATATGTATATATATATACATATACATATATATATATGTATATGTATATATATATACATATACATATGCGTATATGTCTATATATATACATATATATCTGTGGATATATGTATATACATATATCTATATATACACACATATATATATATATATATATAGTGGATAGGGCTGCCGCAATTAGTAGACTAGTCGAGACTAAATCGACTATCAAAATGGTCGACGACTAATTTAATAGTCGTCTAGTCGTTTTGTTTTTTAGGTGTGTTTTCTCACAAAAGTGCCACTATACCTCTGCTGTATTGTCTGCCTATCTGTCCTGTTTTCTGGTTATCACATCTGCAGGAATCAAACCAACACACCCGAAACACACTCATGCATGTGGCGCATGCACAACTACGCAGGCACCAAAGTTGCCAGGTCTGCTCATAATAAGCGATTTGGGCCACCAGCTGCATGCCGGTGCAGTACGCTGCAGTTCATGCATGAAGTGACTAGTCGACTAATCCCAAAATTAGTCGTTGACTAGTCGACTATCAAAATAGTCATTTGTGGCAGCCCTAATAGTGGACTTAAGAACTAAAGCCAGTAACAGATCTATAGGTTAATCATAAACCTGTTTGTCATATTTGTCTTGGCTGAATATTCATTTTTTTTAGAGATGCAACATCTCGTTTTTAGAAGTGTACCTATGTCTGTAGTTTAATCAATAATAATTATCAAATGAGTAATAACTAAAAATTTGCATGAACATCTATAAATATTAAAAGGTAGAGATGACTGACATTGATTACTACAGTACAACACTATGAATGATAAGACTGTGCTGGTGTAGACAAACTTACATACACACAAAAACAAATATAAATTCTAAGTTCATATCAAGTAAACACGTAAGTTTTTTTTTTTTCATATATAAAATAAACAGATAAAAAAATAATGTATAAAGGATAGATTATTTTCTGTTGCATAAATTATCTTGTGATCTGAGGTGTGTTAAGAGTGAATTGGGGCCCGACACTCGTAAATAAAAAATCTTCATGTGTGTGGGGAAAGCTGCGAATGTAGCCAATCAGGAAGCAGCTGGCTGAGGAACCAGGAAGCAGCGTAAATATAAACAAACATGGCCGACCTGAATCAGAAAGATCAGCTGAGTTCAGTAATGAAGAACCAGTGTTCACGCTGCTTTATCCACGGTCTTTTCTTTGGTTTTGTTCTGGATTTGTCAGTATAAAACAGTCCAAAGACCACCATCATTCCCTCTCCTCGTATGTCCGCTTCATGCTGTACTTCCGGTTGTTGCCATGGATACACTTTTACGGTTGTTGCTGTTTCCTGACTGTAACAACAAATCTGAGCGTTCTGTGCAGGATAACGAGTTCGACAGGTTGGCAGTTTCACTCCAAATCAATAAATCCATTATATAAAACAAACATTACAAACCTTTTCACTCTTCGGACGTAATAATCTGAGTCACTGTCGTGTGAGTTGTCTGGATGGACCAGATCCTCGTCCGAGGATGAGGACTCTTCAAAAGAAACAGGCTCCTCAGCGTCCTCCTCGATCATATGCAGCAGTTCCTCAATTGAATAAACTAATTCAGGAGGTTTTTCTGACATTGTGACTCAGAAATACTATAAAAGTGGGCAAAAAACTGCCCGAAACTTACAACAGACCTCCACAACCTGCGTTTTTCTCTCTTGCATATTTATTTCTTTGCCGCCCGTCACGCTGGAAAACACTCACGGCTGTATCTCGGCTGCGGATTGGTTGATTTGGATGATTGACGCCTCTACAGAACCGTTCGAGCCAATAGAATTGAGTGGCAATTTCGCGCCAAGAACACCATTGGCTAACAACAAGGAAGCATTTGCATTGTGACCCAATTGAATGCTGCTTCATTCTCCCTTTGCAAAGCCCCTCCCAAAACGGAAGCATTCCAGCATTTTATTTTAATTCAGGTTCGATATTCATTTCAGTGATTTTTTTTCTGTGCTAGATAAAAATGAATTAATTATACATTATCAGCACTGTTAAAATGCATAATATTGCAATTATAAATCTACAGCCATCATTAGATGTTCTCAGTAAAGTAATAAAATTCTGTTTTATGAGCAGATATTACGGAAGCCCTAAAAGGCCATGGTTTTTCCATGTTTTTTTTAGCACCGTTTTCTCGTGATAACGACTTAATTTCAGTCGTTTTCCCGAGATCTCGAGTTATTTATGTCGTTATCCCGTGATAATGACTTATTTATGTCGAGATCTCGAGAAAACAAGCTTCGTTATCCCGAGATAACGACATAAATAACTCGAGATCTCGGGAAAATGACTGAAATTATGTCGTTATTACGAGAAAACGGTGCTAAAAAAAACATGACCTTTTAGGACTTCCGTAAGATATAGTTCATTTCAGATTAAAAAAAAAGTCACAGTAAGGGGTCATTGTAATACCGTGAAGAAAGATATAATTATAAACGTAGTGTGGACAGTGTTTTTTGAGTTTAATTATGATGCATAATTACTATGCTTATAGTATGTAATTAATTATCCTTCACAGTAAAAATATCAATAAGATGTCTAATTGGTACAAAACACTTCATGGTGTGTCCAATTGTGTTGTTATAAAACATGGACATTTTAAATTTATTAAAGCTATAGGCTTGACATAACACTATATTAACATAGTGTCTAAATCATAAACACATTTTAATCACTTATTAAAATTGTAAGTGTGTTTTACTGTGACTTTACTGAATTCAAAGCACATTAAAACACAAACAGTTTTTAATGCTTTTATAATGAATAATGAAGTGTTAGAAAGTGTCTCTTTGTTTCAAGCATTTTGTGAAAATGCGGCTTCAACTTTGTTTCTTATTTGTTTATTTCTAAAGCACAGAAGTTCCAATCAAATACAATTAAAAACTCTCAGGATAGTTAAAGCACGACTCTTATAAAATGAGGATTTTTTTTGGCTTTTATTGTTAGTGTAATTTTGCTGTGTGACTTATAGATCTACCAAACAGTGATGGAGCACAAAGCAAAATATTTTCAGCTCCAGCCCCCCCAGTGAGTTAATTCAACCATTGCTAATGCCACTTCAGGAGTATTAAAAATGTAATTGTGTGTCAAATTGGGGTCGATTAGTTTCCCTGTGTCCAGACATGGGGGCAAACAGTGATGGGAAAGTCCTGCATGAGCTAAACTTTTATATTTACGCCAGATGAAACAGTCTCATGCATTAACAAGAATGTATAGAAATAATTAGAATACAACAAAAACAACCACAAGTGTTATAAAATGCTTTATTACAAAATAGTGACAAATGCCTCAGAAAAATGTATTCAGGCCTGTTAAAACCCAACTATGTTGCATAATTTTGGTGCTACTTTAAACAAACGTTCTTGAGTTTGCATAGAGCATAATTCCACTTAAATTTATAAAGCTGCGCAGCTTTAGAAAAGAACCATGTACAACAAGTGTTTGAACAACTTAACACCATCATACCTTCTACAAATGATACAAAATATCTGTAAATGAAACGTGTATCAGTTGCAAATAAAGTTTTTTTTTTATCACAAAGGCACATCAGTTGGTGTTAGATACTTTATAAAGACACATTCACACCTACAGTTGGCCTAAATTTCAGCTTCAGTTCCCACAAAAAGTGGACAGTTAGGTTTAGTGTATCAAGACAAGCTGAGAAAAATGCTAACATGTAAAATGTGGTTATCACTTTATGCAGACGACACTGTGCTCTATCTCTATACTGGTCACCAGCAAAGAAAAGTGTGCTTTTTATTAACAGTGTTGGGGTGATGGTTTAAAAATGGTCCACTAGAGAAACCACATTTTCTTGTACCAAGTTTGTTCTATGTAAGCCAAAAAATAGCATATCAGGGTTTTGTTTTTGCACACATCTTGGGCAAAATCCATCTCACCATAAAGCAGGATCAAGGGGAGGCATGGGATTGTTTCTTAACCAAAACAAAGATACATTCACGAGGACTCGCACTGTTTTCTTTACCTGCCATTTATGACGCTTTCCGTTGACCTCAGAGCAGGAATGTTGGAACTGGGAATTCTTTAACATCCCAGTTAATCATGTTCCACAAACAAGCTGAAGATTATCTGATCTATCGAGAATAGTCGTTTTGTTTTTATTTAATTGTTTTTATTGTTTTAAATTTACTGTATTGTTTTTTTCATTGGTTTTATTGCTTTAACTATTATTAGTTTCTCCCTATTCTACTGTAAATCACTTTGGTAGGCCACTGGCTATTTTAACCTTTCTGTATAAATAAAGCCGACACCGACACTGATCTCGAGTATATACTCCAGCTTTCTTACTGATTCACCTTCATTTGCAACTTGGACATTTCAACCTTTGAGATCAAATTAAACACACTATCAGCCTACCATGTTTCCAACCAAACTAAGAAACGTTTTACTGATGGTCTGAAATTTTCTTGACGTAAAAGCTAGCTGCGTATAACAAAGATGGAGGGGTGATACTCCTTTAACAGTCTGTGGTGGAAGCTTCCATACAACATATCTTAAAGGCAGAGATGTTCTTTTGGATCTTTGCAAACTATATTTCTGTCTCACAGTGCTGTTAGGAAATCATAGGAGGCAGGACTTTCTGTCATGGAGTCACAAGGTCTTTTGTTGAGTTGAAACAAACAGTTTCCAAGGACAACAATTCCCAGAAACATACAGTGCAACAGTTGGGTGAGGCTGTGCCAAAATCTTGCAAAGATCACATAGACTGACCCCAGCATTTGCCCTTTTCTATCATTTTCTAACACAGTGATAACCCAACACTCCAGATGGATCGTTCGTACATTTCAACAGTTTGGCTGCCCATCCTCAAACACATAGAAAGTGTTTGAGGATGGGCAGAACCTTTCAAAAGCATATCTGGCAGGTGATTGGGCAATTGTTATGTCAATCACATTTATTCCCTTGGTGTAAAATCAAACCGCGAGTCACTTTTAGAACAAACTGCTTTCGGTGTTGTTTTTTATGCTAATCTCTGTACGAGCAGTCATTCCTGGTCATAGCTCCCGCCTCTTCCTGCTTTAAGGGACACAGATTGGGCCAGATGGATCAATGAATCAGGTGAATCCAGCTGCACTGCAATGTTAAGATTCTGATGGGTTACTTTGTAAAGTGACGCTTCCAACACTGCCCTTTAGACACCTCAAAACATCAGCTTCAGTTCCCCCCAAAAAGTTGCCAGTTTGAGATTTTGAGACAAATTTGAACATTTAAAAAGACATTTTAACCGTATGCAGATGACACTGTACTCTATCTCTACCTTCCCTTCACTTGCAAAGAGAGGAGTGCTCTTTATATATTACAAGAAACAATTGTGCACAAGACAACATGAAAAAAACAGCAGTCAAGAAAAGCCTCTCCAAAGACGACTTAGCTTTGTCAGCTTGCTGTAGAAAATTTGGCTATAAGGCTTCATACTTTCGTGCAAGCACTTGTAATCTCAAAGCAAATATAATACATTAAGCGTAAATTAAAAGAGCTAGCTGCTGCTGTTGGATTAAAAAGGCTAGCCCTTACAGCTAAGAAGCATTGCTGGCCGATAGAAGACAACAATCATGGCACAAGGTCTTTGGCAGAACTCTTAAGAACATAGAAACTACTACAGTCGCCTACGTTTAGTAAAATAATGAACAGTGTTTCTCTTTCACGTGTGTTATAGTGTAAACAGGCTTAATGCCTCGGATATATTCGGCGTGTGCTGAGTGTCCGTCTGTACTTGTAACAACTCCTCGAGTTCATGTGCTTCTTTAAGCAAAGGTGAATGATAACAGAATAAACAGTACAAAGATATAAAATCGTCTTGATGTTTGTGTCCAGAAGAGGCCAAAATTAACTTAAATTATAGGAAATCAAACTTCTAATCCAAACATACATATTTCCTGGGATTTGTCAAATAAGCCTTAAAACAAATCTTTACACACTTTAGAAAAAAAAACAACTTCCCAGTTTGAATCTAACCCATAATCGCACTCGTAGTCCCCTCCTTTACATTCTACCAGAACAGCAACTGTTACAGACAGGACGTGGGACTAATAGAGAAGCATCGCCCGTGTGGTATAAGAGCGGCGGGCGCTGATATTATAGCTCTGATAAAATATTGAAGTCCATTCAGTGCCCTCCTGGACGGCTGGAGAGAACCAGCATGAAGCAGAACAGCAGGAGCCCTTTGTTTACTGGTACCAGGGGGTCTTCCTGACCCAGTGGAGGGTGAAGCCTGCGTCTGTTCGGATCTTGATGGAAGCTGCCTCGGCCTCCCGGACCGTCTCCTTCACAGACTGCATCAGGTTCTGGGCATTGTGGACCAACATCTCAGTAGCCTGGTGGGCAAGAAGGGAAAGATGGTGATTAATCAACAGGGCTGAGTGTTGGCAAGAACCTCACGATACAATACGAATCACGATATATCACGATATCACAATATTGTGATACATGGCGATATTCTACAGTTAACTAAGAAAAAACTAGAGATGGTGTTTATGTAAATCACACAATATTACAAAAGATGTGCTATATAAATAAAGTGGATTGGATTGATTAAATTACAAACACTAGAGCATATGTGTCAAACTCAAGGCCCGGGGGCCACATCTGGCCTGATGGACAATTATATCTGGCTCGCAAAATTGTTTTCTATAGTTTTTGTTTTTGTTATTAATGGCCTGGCGGTATGAAGTGCTGATAACACACAAACTACAGATCCCATAATGCAGTGCAACAGCTGCCTTGCTGAACAATAGACAACTGGGAACAAAAGCACATTTTTGATTAGGGCTGAACAATTAATTGCAAATTAGATTAAATCGGCTTGTTGCAATTTTCAAATCGCAGACAGTGAAATATCTAACGAAAATGTGTTAAACATTTTGGCATTGTGATTGCAATTTCATGCCTATTTTAACCTTTTTTAACCCAGTTTTTACAACTTTATGCCTATCTTGCTCCCATTCATCCTTTTTTTTTGGCCACTGTCAGACCATGTTTGGAATTTTACATGGTTTTTGAAATTGAATCCCAATTTTGCTGCTATAATCAATTTTCCTTAGTCACTTTTGATTTTTTTTTCCTTTTTTTTTGCAATTTCATATCTATTTTGCACCTATTAAATTTTTTTCCTCTTTCGTACCATTTTTACCCAGTTTTTACAATTTCATACCTATTTTGCTTCTGTTCTGCACTTCTCCACTTTTCTCAAATCTTTTATCCTTAGATTAATTTAATGTCATATTGGTTTCCTATAAAACAATCTACTGCTTATGTTTGTTTAAGAATAGATAAGATGAGGAACATTAAAACAATCGCAGAGTAAATTGCAATCGCAATATTGGGGAAAAATATTGCAATTAGATTATTTTCTAAAATCGTTCAGCCCTAATTTTTATGTAATATTTTCAGTTTTTTTGTTGCATGTTCATATTTCCAACTTTTTATTTTGGCAGGAGATATTTTTATGAAGAGCAAAAGCTTGTTTAGTTATTTATAGTTTCAGTTTCTTTATTCTGTAATAATAGGATTTGTGTCCATTTAATTATATTTATTAAAAAAAAAAGTTTAGTTTTAATGTGTTCAATAAATATTTTTCCTTTTCGGCCCTTGACCTAAAGTATGTTTTGAGTTTTGGCCCCATGTGCGATTGAGTTTGACACCCCTGCACTCGAGCCTCCACTCAGGAACATGGCTGTTGTAGGAATGTGGTCTAACTGCACACACACAGGACTCGGCTTACCTGCTCTGATTCTTCTTCGCTGATGTTGGTGCGGCCCAACATGGTGGCCTTGACCGTGGACAGGATTTTGAGCTGAGTGCTGATGGTGGGGATTCGCTCACACACCTGAAAGAAGGTCATGAGGTCAGAACAAGAATGATTTACTGTCTCTCATGATCCTCTAAAACAATCGACCGGTCTGACCTGGAGCAGGTTGGTCCTGATACGCTTGTCGGTGCACTGCTTGGCCACCTCCTTGGCCAATCGCGTGACCTCGTCAGAAGCCTTGGCAATGTCCTTCGCACACTGGATGAGAGCACGCTTGTTCCCGCTGCCTCCTCGCACCAGGCGGGACATCTCGGCCATGAGTAAAGCCATACGCTTGGCTGCTCCGATGATGTCATTACCCTATAAGGCAACACATTGACAAATCACATGAGGGTTATGATATTAAGTCCACCAGCTGATTTTAGAGCTTTAATTCACTTTGCTGGACCAGCTTAATTTAGAGCTTTAAGTCACTTTGCCTGACCAGCTAATTTTAGAGCTTTTACTCACATTGCTGGACCAGCTTATTTTAGAGCTTGAACTTACTTTGCTGGACCATTTGCGGGCTTCATCGTGAAGCTGCCTGGCTGCCACCATCATGGGCTCGTTGACCATATCACCGGCCTTCTGCTCAGGGAACTCCTCGTCCTTCTCCTCTGGGGGAGGAGGTCTGGGAGGAGGAACTTCACCCTCAGGAAGAGGAGGTTTGGGTGGTGCTGCCTCATCATTAAGCTGCAATGACAAAGACAAAATGCATTTTTAACAACAGCTGTAAAAAATTACTGCTACGGAGGCTCTCAATGATATATATGTCTTCATGTTGTTTGTATGTTTCTGTTTGTTTTATCTGTTCTTATGGACCTTAAGGATGTGTTTTTAATTGAAGTTGTCCTCAAAAGTTGCTGCTCTTCCATGGTCAAGGTTGTTTTTGATATACTTATTGGTTGTAATTCTCTGCCTGAACCTTTTTTTCTTTTGTTTTGATATTTGGTGTGTGCTGTTGACCTCTTGGCCAGGTCACCCTTGTAAATGAGATCCTGATCTCAATGGGATTTATCTGGTTAAATAAAAGATAAATAAAATGAAAGTATGTCAATAAAGTATTTATCTATCTATACAACAACAGGAGATGACGAGTAAAAATCCAAAAACTGAGATTCTACCACCTTCGCTTCAATGTTAGAACTGTAGTCAGTAGAAACTGCACTCAATGAGGTGTGTGCACTTAAATGATAAATCTTAATTTTAAATTTAAACCAATTAATAAAACAGTCAAACTTTAAACGTATTGCAAAAACAGAGAACAAAAAGGAGAAAGTATGTGCAAAACAAACTTAAATAATAACTTATATAATACAATAACAAATTACTTGTGTTGGATAAATGTGTAAAGTTATATGTATATTAATCATATATCATACATATTTGTTGTGTATATGTAGATAAACATATTTATATAGATTACATGTTTTGTAATGTTTATGTGTATAATGTATTTGCATCAATAGCAGAATTTATTTTCATGAGACCCATGAGAAACAGTAATAGGGGGCAGGAAATCAAAAAGTTTTTACTTCTTACTGCTCCTTTACAAACGTGTATAACAACTTTTTTTTTTTTTCTATGTGAATGGCACTTCTCTTTCTTTTATTTCTTTGCGTACATGTCCTGAATATAATAAATTAAATTCAGGAATAAGCAGAAACAAACCCAAAATATGAAAATGAATAAATATAAGAAAATGAATTAAATTAAATTAAATTAAATTAAATCAAAGACCTTGATTTAACAAAACTGACCAAGGATTGGGAAATGACTTCATGAGTTCAAGATGAGAAAAAACTGGAGATAACAGTGAACAGAGTATAAATAACAGAGTCAAAATGAATAAATACATTCAGATAAATATTAAAAGATTGTTTGGTAAGATTGATAAAACAATCAGAGCTGAAATATATGATTCAATTAACTGTGCTAAAATGTAAAAATGGATAGATATAGAACTGGAAATATCTGAAATCAAGTTAAAAAATATGAACAAAACAAAAGTGAACACATAATTTTGCAGGAGGTGACAAAAATTCTCTCCTTGAGTTTTTGTGTAGTTGAGCTGTTTCGTTAAAGATTTATTAACAAACCTATCACTTCTCAAACCTGCAAATATAACTCCAAAATTTGAGCATCTTCAAGCACTTGTACGACCGTGGGTTTATATCAAGGCGGCTTTAAGGTGGACTCACATTAAGCTGATCCAGCTCAGGAGGAGGTGGTGGGAAGTCTGGCTCCTGCGGCTGGAAGGCCTCCCGGACTTTTGCCACGGCACCAAGGATCTTATAACCCGAGTCCAGGAAGCCCTTCTGAAGACCTGGTGATCAGGAAAACAAACACAGTCACACCAAAACTTAATAAATGACAATAAGGCTACGTTCACACTGCAGCCCTTAATGCTTAATTCTAGGGGTGGGAGAAAAAATCTTTTCTTTTGGCATTATAAATGGTTTGATTACATAAACACTGTATATACAATATGTGGATTTGTATAATATGGACGTATAATGTATATACTGATTTCTCTGAAGTGCTTAATCTTAATTAGGGTGGGTTTTTTTGTTGTCATGGTGATTAATATGAAGAAGGGGGCTACTATTACCCATGAATTTACATTGTTTCCATGAGTAATGACAGCAGGTATTGAGTTATAATTCAGTATTTATCTGTTTTTTAAGGAAGGGGCAGGACTCGATAAGCTTTTTGCTTCTTTCTGTTCCTTCTCAAGCTGTTTGCTGTGCATGTGTTTGTACCCACATGCTTAATTTGTTGATGTACAGTAACAGTACAGTTTGGTTTACATCTTACTTGTTGGATTTGGTTGTTGTTGTTTGTTACTTCTTTATTTACTTTTGTTTTCTTTTATTTTAAGTTTGAGATGAATAAATAAATGAATACAATCCAGGCTTTTGAAGAGAGAGTATAAACAGCTGGTTAAAATATATTGCTGAATAAATCCTAAAAACAGACTCACTTGTGATGTGTATTTTCCTGATATAGTCTGTAGGCATCATCATTGTTCATCTTTTTCTCTGGTGTTAAAAAAAGCTAAGTAAAGATTGCAAAAATCTGCAATACCGCAGAATCGCAATTTAAATCGAATCAGCACCTAAAAAAAATCATAAAAAATCCAATCAGGAGAAAAGCGTATCGTCCCAGCCCTACTAGGAGTGGGAGAAAAAATTGATTCACATAAGTATCGTGATTTTTTGTCTGCCGATTTTTAAATTGATTTTTTTGTTCAAAAATCCTCCTTTAGGCATTGTCTAATGCTTGTCGAGGGAAAATCTACAAAAACTTTATTTTAGGAAAAAAAATGGTAGAAACTTTTTAATGATCATGTCTATATATTAACCTCTGATTATATTCTGTTCATGAAGTGACTGAATAAAATCTGAATAAATCTGACCTGTGGCAAACTGCTGCTCTAGAATGATGTCAAACTCACATTGATTGCTACCTGCTGTTCAGACCACAGTTACATTCAGGAAAATCAAGAAAATCCAATATGTATCTGATTCAGTTTTTACATCTGAAAGTGGCCTGAGTCTGATTTGTAAATGTCTGATCCAGGCTCCATCCACACAAAGACAAAAGGCTTCAAACAATTTCAAAAACGATCGTCATAAAGACGAAGGTATCTCAGAAAATGTGTGCGTCTACATGAATGCACTTGATACGTGTGAAAACACACGTCAGACCTCTAGGGGCGCTGTAACGCTACGACAGAAACAAGCAGAAACAAACGAAAACAGTGGGCATGCGCACTTGTGGCAAAAGTTGTAAACAGAGATCACCGTAATGTGTCTTCGATTGTTTGTTCAACTCGGTGGTGATTGAGAAGATGGCGATTTTGCTGCAACAGGGATAGTAGGGTCACTAGCTTCATCAGCACATATGCTACACGGCCATTGTTGTTGCCGCATGTGGCGTATGCGTATCAATGAAGATATGAAACTATGACGTAAGCTTATCTGAAAAGTGCGGAGAGCCAATAATCACGGAGCTGCGTATACGGCATTTCAAAATCTTTCCACTCTGGAACCTGGTTTCAAAAATGATCGTTAACAGACCCCAACACGCCGTCTTCGTATGGATGATACGCAGATTCGGCAAAAAACGTATGTGTTTAGACCTCGGTTTGTCTTCGTGTGGATGGGGCCTCAGTGCGACTTGTGCAGTTCACACTGTCAGACACACATCAGATTCAGGTCACTTTTGACAGAAGTGTGAAAGCAGAAGCTGCTCTGTAGACCCTCGATCTGCTCACTTGGATCCTGGATGTTTCCAGCCACGGCCTTGGCGTCCATCACCATGGGAGAGATGGTCTGGCTCAGCTCATCGGACGCGGCCTTCACCACCTCCCTGAACTTCGGATCCTCGGAGTTCTCCACCTCTCGTTTCGCCACCAGCAGGATGCGGTTGGCTCGGCGGGCGATGCTCGTGGCGCCGGCGACCAGCATCTGAGGCTGGTGGTTGGCCATGGCGACACGACACTTGTCCAGGTCCTTCTTGATGGCCTCCTCCGAGGCATCCAGGAGGGATTTGGTGTCGATGGCCTCGTCCACCAGACCTGAAAACACAATTTAGATTAATAAAGGGAGTACCACTGATGAGGACTGGGGCAGGATTTGTAAATATGTTAGAGGCATGCTGGTACTTGAGACAGATATATCCCAGAGCCCTGCCTTATGTATTCTGGGTTTGATAACAAATGAAATGGGATTATCCCATTAACAAACGTTGTGGTGTAAGCTGGCCCTCACAGCAGGATGCAGGATCGCTCTTAGACACTGGAAATCTAAAAAAGTCATCACATTTAATGAATGGCTGGAGGAAATGACTAAAACAGCCTACTATGAACTATGAACGGTTAACCTTAGTTTAAATGACCGAGAGGAAGTGTTTCTAAAATTATGGAGTCTCTTTTTGAACCACTTACAAGATGAGTGATGGGAGAATTATAATAGACTAATCTTAATGTGAACAATGCATTATTTTACTATGACAACAGTTCGGGGGTAAAATACAATAAAGTGAGGTGGTGACTGTCGGAGAAGATGATTTGGAAAACATAGACCCTGGACAGGTAGTGTGTATTATAATAATAATAATAATTATTATAATTATAATAATTATTATTATTATTACTATTACTATTATGTATTTTTTTTACATTATTGTTATTACTAATATTATCATTATCATTATTATTATTAATTTATTTATTTATGTCATTTCATTTATCTATTTAGTTTTTGTTGTTATTATGGTTTATTTTATTTTATTTTCCTCTCTTTTTGTAGTTGTTGTAGTTGTAAGGGACTGGTTCCTAGGTCCAATTTATGTATGTGCCTGTTTTGTTGTTTTAATGTTTGATGTTCAAAAAGCAATAAAAAGTGAATTACAAAAAAAAAAATGTTGAACTAGTTTAAAGGGATGCAAGAGTCCCCTTATTCAATTTAATTAAATATCATCGTGTGTTTGTAATGGAACGCATGACAGCCAGCTGCTGATTAAACTGCCTAGTTTTAAAAAGAGATGGTCCACAGTTACAAGCTTTTTAGAAGATATAAGTGGTGAATTATTATTATTATTGGTCAATGTATGAGTAGGTAAAGCAGATATACTGTATATGCATTGTATAATGTTCTTTATGCTTGAATACTGTGAAATAATACACTGATATTGACACATACAGTAGCTGCTCAGTGCATGATGTACTTATGTTAATGCAGTTCAACATCAAGGTAATGTTTCTGTTAATTGGCTGTTATATGACAAAATGGCAATAAAGTTAAAAATATATATATATACATATATATATTTATTGTTTTTTTCTGGCCTCCTGCTAAATTGTTTAGATTTTTACCCACATCAAGTTGTTGGCGATGAAAATCTGAGGAAGGTAATATAGTTCATGTTTTATGGTCATGTGATAAAGTCTGACATTTCTGGATCCATATTTACAATAATTTTTGAGATTACAGCCCTAGATTATCTGTTTTGGGTGATCACTCACATCCTGATCTTAAACTGAGAAAAAAACATCTTTGTGTGCAACTTAAAAAAAAATGTTTGAAACCAACGGCCCACATTTGGGGGAGCATGCTGTGGTATAATATGCCTGAGAAAATGTTAATTGGGAAGGGAAACTAAAAGTTTTCTGAAAAATCTGAACAGGTTTAATAATTTATTCTGAGCACTGTATGTACAGTATACGTGTGTGTATGTATATCTATATATATACATATACATATTAGCTATTATTGTTTTTATTTTAATGGCGTATTTTATAGTTACATATTTTCTTATTAATATTATTTGAAATTGTTGAACTATCTTTTTATTATGATGTATTTATTTATTTATTGTTATAATTATTATTTTTAACCATCCGTTTCCTTGATCCAGGGTTTGATCTGTTTAGTTATAGCTTTCTGTTTGTCTACATTGATGCAGTTGTTTTAGCTGCAGTTGCGTACGCCAGAGAGGAAAAGGAAATAAAAATCTTCATCACAATAAAGGGAGTAACACTTGGATACGGCAAAAAGAGCATCCTTTACTGATTTGGACATCCTCACCGGTCATTTTCTCCACATTGTCGATCCACTGGTTCTTCATGGTTTCAAAATGTTCATATGCAGCTTGGTTGCCAGGGTTCCTCAGCAGGATACGAGCTGCAGACACCACCTAAAAAAAGAAGCAAACCCATTTTATTCACTGTCACTCTGAAGATGGCTGCTAAAGACTTGGCCCAAGAAGCAAAACGCTTTAGCCGAGAGATTCCTGCAGCAGCAGAAACAGACAAAGACACCAAACTAGGACTGGGCAATAGGGCTGGGTATTTCCAGCAACCCCACCATAAGATACGTATCCCGATACACACAAATTGTGAACATTGTCTACGCTTTTAACAGAATTCTCAGCAACTTTTGCTTTTTATTACAAGAAGAAAAAGAACAAGGATTTGTTTTAAATGGTTCTACAACTTGAGAAACTTAAATTCAGGTCCCCAAAGAAGGTAGACACCTAAGTTTAAATTTTGAACTGTGTTTCATTTTGTAGCTTGGCTTCTACTTTGAACTGTGCCATTGTTAACAGTACCCAAAGAGTATTTACAACAACTGTCTAAACACTGAGGCCGTATTGATTCTGTAGAATCCGTATCGATTCACGTATGCTCAAGGCGTGCATGCTGATATTCTGTCATATTGATATTTTGCACAGGCCTACTGGGCAATTTATCCATTAGATCAATTAATTAAAATTTAAAGAAGATTTTAAAAACTACAAATCGAGATTTTTTTTCTTGCCTATGTCCGATTGTAAACTTTTGCAGTGTTTGAAAATTGTTCAGATTTCATAACGTCAGGCCCTGTCAGGTTTTGCACAAGCACTTTTATCGGCTTGTGTTTGTTTTTTCAATGAGATAATCTTGAACAGAGTGTTTCATGTTAAAAGACCGAAGATAGCTCACCTTTTAGTGTTTACGTAGACAAACCTGTCTATGTTTGAACTACTTAATCAACATTCAGGACGCACACTTTAACTTTAACAGGGAAATTCTGTTTGGTGTGGGAAAATATTTTGACAACATCAAGGAAAAATGTATATATAAAAGTAATGGCGGCTCAACAACTTCCGGTGTTTCTCAGGATTGGTCTATATGGGACGTGCCTGGTTGCTAACAACTCCGCCAAACCAGCACCCCGGGGATTTTATTTTTAGGCCACATTGCCCAGCCCTACACAAAACCGTGACATACTTGTGGAGTTAAGTCTCTCGTTGACTTCACGGCCGCCTGGATTCCCTCCACCGTGCTCTTGTTGGCAGTGCCCACCGCGGCGGCCTTCTCTGCTGTGGCGCCAAGCCTGTTGGCGTGGTTCTCGAAGTTGGCGGCTCTCTCCTCGAAGACCTGCGCGATCAAATCACAAACATTTGAGGATCGTTCAGAAGGAAGGCAACACCCTGCCAGGTGAAGTCAGCACATCGATGAAGGAGGGAGGGAGTGAAGCGCTGACCTCGTCTCTGTTGGGGGCGTCCAGCGGAGCCGTGGCAGCCACTGCCAGTAACTTGATGGGGGTGGTGGTGTCGCTGAAGATGTCCGACACCTCCTGAGTCATCGCCTCCTGCATCTTTCCTTTGAGCTCCTGGAAGAGGAGATGCAGACGTTACAGTCAGACAGGAATCATCAAGTCAGGATGGTTTGTCTGATGAATATTACTGATTTATGAGTAAATACAAACTTAACAAAACATCAATACAGTGGAAAACTATGAACACAAGAGTGTGCATTTAAATAAATATTAGGGCTGGGACGATACGCTTTTCTCCTGATTCTATTATTTACGATTTCTTAGGTGCCCATTCTAATTAAATTGTGATTCCACCATATTGCAGATTTTGCAATCTTTAGTTAGCTTCTTCAACACCAGCGAAAAACATGAACAATGATGATGCCTACAGACTATATCAGGAAAAATACACATCACATGTGAGTCTGTTTTTAGGATTTATTCAGCAATATATTTTAACAGCTGTTTATACTCTCTCTTCAAAAGCCTGGATTGCATTTCAAAGTGGCTTATTAACACAGACAAAAATGAAGCATTTAAATTAGATAAAAATAGATTTTTGAACAAAAAAAATCATCAAACAAAAAATCTCGATTCTTATGTGAATCGATTTTTTCTACCACCGGGAATAAATATTCATGCAAACATTAGAGATGATATTTAAATATGAGTATACAAATTAGGAATTTTTAATGTGTTTGGCAGAAGTTTGGCTGAAGATGACACATTTTTAGAAAAAGAAGGACTGGGTGAAGATACGTTTTTGGAATGGAGAAAGCATTTGTGTTAGGTGAGTTTGAGATTTTAAGAAAGGAAGAGGCATAAGGCATAATTGGCGATAATTAATAAAAAAATATCAGAAAAAAAATCCAATATCGTGCATCCCTAGTAACGCTGGAGCGGGCTATGAGAAGGGAACAGATATGCCTTTTTTTTTTTTTTTTTAAAGGTGTATGATGTGTTGATCTATTAAGACATATAATAAATACAGTAATATTTTTGGCAGTGCTTGCAAATTATTCATTAATAATATAAGCTGGTGTTAAAACAGCCACCAATAAGCTCTTAGCTTGATTCTGTCCCTTCTCAAACAGAGTATTATGTGACATAATTGTGTTTATACTCTCATGTATAAGTTTAGTTGTTGACATATTCAGATGTCTGATGTACATGTTTTATGCTGCCTTGACTAATTGTTGGTTCTTTTTTTGTTTTTAAGTTTGAGATGAATAAAAAAACATAAGATTGAAAATCCTGTATGACCCTTATTTAACTGAATACACAATGAAGACAAAACACAAAAATTCTCCAAACATTTGTTCATTTTAAATTTGACTCCTGCAACACAGTGTTAAGTTTGACAGCACTTTTTAATTTAGTTTTACTCTTTTGCCTAAATATATGTTTCAGTTTTAGTCATGATTTAGTCATCTAAAATGTTTCCTTGGCATTCTGGAGTCATGTTTTCCTCTTGGATAAAATGAAACATCTAATAACCCTTTACTGAATGTTAGTAAAGTCTGAATGTCTACATGAACAGAAACAAATGTTCCTTTTGTATAAAATGCAGTCACCTTTATTTAGGCTACCTGGCAGAGCATCTCAGTTACAACACCAGGTTAAGCAAGTTAACCCGCACTGAAAACCCCACGTTGACCCACAAATTTTAGTGTGAAAGCGGTATTATTGAGTGTAGTTACAAGTAAAAATGATGTAACACAGGGGTAAACATGCCTTTGTCCCAGCTTTTTTGGAACATGTTGTAGGCATTTAATTCAAAATGAGAAAATATTTGCTCAAAAAATACTTAATCATTAAGGCCTGGACCACACGTATATGGATTTTTTTTTTTTACCGGACATCTTTGTCCTCGTTTAAAAAAAATCTCTGTCCACACCACAGAAATATTTCTGTCCATACGAAGAGGCAAAGCTGAAAACGATCGCCTCTGAAGCCTGCAATGCCATGCCTGGCTGATAAGTGGCAGGTTAGCAAAATGTGAAAACCATAGAAGAAGAATGTTATGAGCATGTGCAGTCAAAAACAGACGTTTTTGACGACAAAGAACACAGAGATAGCGCGGTAAGTGTCGGCCATTGTTCTTGTTGTTGGCAACCGTTGCTACAGTGACTTGTTGCTAGGCGCTTGACGTCATCTTGTCAACACCACCTCTGTTTAACACCGCTACACGGATCCACTCAACTGGATATTTTTTTATTTCTTCACTTTTTTATCCGTTTTAAAAAATCTCAGTTTATGTGGGTGAAATCACCGTGTTCGTGTGGTTGAGAGGCCCAACTGGACAGAAAAACGTGCGTTTAGGAATATATCCATATTCGTGTGGTCCAGGCCTAAATATCTTTGCTGTGTGTTCAGATGAATAAATGTAAAAAATGAGGTGCAAATCATTGTGTTCTGTTTACATTTTTAGCTTCAGACAATGTCCCAACTTCATTTGCATTAGTGTTGACGGTTATAACTTTTGTGCAGTTGGAGTTCTGAGCTGAGACAACGTTGACTAAATTAACAGATTAATCTTGATTCAACACTTTCACCTGTAGAAGTCAACAACACCTTCATCTGCCCATCATCTCCATCCGGACTCTGTTTCTGACTCATGCACATCTTCTCCCAGCAGATGGCGCCGTTCCCCTGACTCTGCCTTAAACTCCTGCTCCAAATGAATCTACAGGTCTGTCTCTGAAAGACTGAGTGGAGTCTTACCTTCAGAGCCTCCTGGAGCTGCTGAGCCACAGCACGAGCCTGAGGAGAGTCGCCTTCGCCGCGGGCAGCCAGGTCGGCCAGCTGGGCCATGAGCTGCTCCACCTGCTCGCATTTACCCAGCATCTCCTGCCTGAAGGGTCCGGGCAGAGCGTTGGCCAGCCTGCGGCCCTCTGCCACCAGGCCACGGATGGCTGCCTGGCCTGAACACATGAAGACAACAACATTAATATTCATGATCGTTAAGACACTCTGCTGCCTAAAGGGGGAGAAAGACTGAATTCTGTCTCCACATGAAGCAGCTCAGGAGAGAAATCATTCACTCACCCTTTATTTATACTCAAATGATCGTTTAGAAAATAAAGACACCTCTTAATTTACAATGACAAAACAACAGCTGCTCTTTAAGACTTTTTAAAGATCATTTTTTGGGCACTGATAGGAGAGAGAGAGAGAGTGGACAGGCTCGTCAAAAGGGGCGATAGGGTAGGGGAAGACACTCTGCAAACAGGCAACAGGCTGGATTCAAACAGTCCAACAAAAGCATGTATGCTGCAAAACCAGCAGCAAGATTTACAAAACAACATTTAGACAGTTTTTTTTTTTTATCTTCAGAGCTGTATCAGTCTGACACATTTCTGTGCAGCAGAGGTTAAAAAACTTCTGACTTTATGAGATTATAATTTCAGATTGTAAATTTCTAAAATCCCTCAGGGCAGTACCACCTAGAAGTGGTCAAGACATTTTACACACACAAAGCTGAGTTATTATTTTTGAACATCGGTCACTTGACAGTTTATTCCTTTTCAAAAAAGTATGACTTTTTTAAGTCTGCAAAAGTTTAACAATTTAAATATATTGCTCACATTTTAGCTTATCAGAAGGGATAAAAGTGCATAACATTTGCATTTACTCTCTCTGAAAAAAAGAAAATGAAAAAGTCTTTAGCCCCGAAACATTTGAAACTGTCTGCTACATCAGTTTGAGCGTTTTTAAACACTTTTAACCTTTACATTTCTTTTAAACTCATTTGACTGTGTTTGTCTGTTTTACATGAACACACTTAAAGCTGCGGTTGGCGATTTTGGAAAACTAGCATGAATTTGAAAGTAGCATCTCCTCAGGGCTCCGCCTAACCGCACCCCCCACCCCCGCTCACATGCACGCATGCGGCTGATACATCCAGAAGACTGATTCAACTCCAAACCCTCAGCACGTGTTTGTTTTGCACTACACCAAGTCATGTCTCAGTCAGCGGTAAGAAAACACCAAACAAACAAGTAAAGTTAGTTAGTACTCACAGCCGATATGGTATCGAGATGGTATCATTTAATGTAAGATAGGACGATAGTCTAAGGACTGAAGTTCTCGTAGTTTGAGCTAACGGCTAACAACAAGGCCAAACTGCTACGTCATACTGAGGCTTGATGTGATTGGTCTGAGAAGAGTGTGACCAGTGGAGTGATCCTCCAACCAGCAGCTGCTCTGGTAATTTTGTGGACCCCAGGAAGAGTAGCTGTTGCTTCAGCAGTAGCTAATTGGGATCCAAAATAAAATAAATAAAAATAAATAAAATTTAAGGCGTTACCCTCTGGAAATACCAAAACGGTGGAATCATATCGAAAATTAGAACAACGAGATGAAAAAAATAGCGCGCTAATAATGACTGTAATTAATTCACCTAAATTAACGCGATAAATTGACACCCCAAATAAATAAAGAGGATGACTTCAGCCTGCTCTGTTATAAAGTCTCTTGAGATAATACTTGTTATAAACTGTTGCTATACAGCAGTGGCGATTGCTCTAAGACTGCAAGGGAAGCTCAGCTTCCCCTAAAATGTCCCCAAAAAAGTGTTGATATGTCCTGCTGTGTGTACATTTCATTGACTAAATATGTGCTAGAATACCTTCATCTTTTGTTCAGAATCAGCTACTTATCACAGGTAACTGGTGCGACTTCCTTCTCATTCATCCCCGCAGCGTCTCAGCGCTTTAACACAGTCAGACGATGAGCGTCTTCTGACTTCGATGGAGAAGTGTAGAGTGGGTTGTCCCACTGTGGAAACTGGACAGTCATTGGATAAACGCTGGGCTTTGTCCCGCCCATCGGATGCTCAGCGTCTCTGGGGGTCTATGAGGCAGTGGGCTGGCCTGGACGCTCGGCTTCTGCATGATGATTGGATGATCTGTCTGAGGCCGAATCCCTTTTTGATTGACAGTGAAATGAGCCAATCAGTGATCTTGAAGTATAACCCTCCACCGGAGCATCTTCTAAGTTTTACATTCAGTTGTTCTGGAGAGGAGCTTCTCCTGTTTAAAGCAGCTCAAGTCTTACACCCACAACACAATGGGCCAAGGTCGTTTAAGCAGTCTAGCTCTGCTGGCCATTGAGAGAACACTGGTAAAATCCCTGGAAAAGACACCTAGTTGGTACGACAGGGTCACAGATCATTTTCTTGAAAAGGAACAGAGGGTATAAATAAAGAAATGTATGATGTAGGCCGGAAAAAAAATGAACTTCCCCTCCTTGACTGACCAGCAGCCGCCACTACTATACAGATAAGGAATGATTTATTGATTGATAGATTGATTATTATGGGAAATGTGGAAAACTGTCCTATTGTTGAATGCAAATCCTTTAAATGATTCCTGGATACACATCCAGATTTAGATCACCTCTTCCTTGTTTCAGCATTAATTCAAAGATAATTAATTGTTGTTTTACTTGTTCCCCATTTGTTTCTAACACAAAGAGGCTGCACAGTGACAGAAGCGTGTATATATTGTACATATAGGATTGTAAAGACAATCGGTTCTTTACAATAATGTGTTTATGGATCAGTTTTTAGTAAAATGAGTTTGGAAATGTCGGCATGGGGCATAAATCCAACATCCCTGTTCAGATGTACACTGTTGTGCGTCTGCTGTATCAAACTGCACATGAAACGCTGGGCATATTAAGTCGGTGGCTGTTTTAACACCAGAATGGAAAGAATCCAGCGGCCTCCTCAGTTTATTATTAATGCATGTTCTGCCTCTGAGGTCAGCTCCGCAGCAGCCAGCCGTCAGCTCTGCCGTAAACACACGTGATGATGTTCAGCTTTTTGAGGAGTCGAGCCAAAATCAACCAGAAAAAAAAAGGGTTGAGGAATGTCACACACAGTGATGCACTCGGGGTGTCTGGTCTGCAGTTTTAACCACCGCAGCAGTGGAAGGAATGTGAAGAAGTGTGACGGGGAGATAGAGCGGCGAGGGCGGGAGGCGGACTCACCCACGCCGTTGTCGTCCATGGTCGGGTTGTCGATCCAGCGCTGCGCCTGCTCGATCTTTCCTTCCAGATGAACGGCTGCTTTGGCCGGCCTGCTGTTGGCCACGGCTTTGTTGGTTTTGGACTGCAGGTTCTGCAGAGCGGTGGCGATCTGTTTGGCCAAGGCTCGGGCCTCGGGAGTGTCACCTTTACCCCTAAAAGGAATTAAGAATAAGAGGGCTGAGGTCATCAGAAGGATAAGGCTGAGATTATACGAAATATCACACAAAGGCAACAAATGACTCTTTGGAACAGACGAGTGCTTTTCTACAAAAAGTGACGTCAAAACCTGGAATAGCTTAACTGAATATGTGGAAAATAACTTTATCATACTTCATGGTTAATAATACAGGCTGAGGCTCTGGCCCCATTCACACTGCTGTTCCAAGACCTAATTCACAGACTGGCCAAAAAAAAAAAAAATCACCAAATACATTTAACTAGGGCTGAACAATTAATTGCAAATTAGACTAAACCGCAATATGGCTTTTTTTTCAAATCGCCGAAGGTTCAATATTTGTTGCCCAAAATGTGTTGAACATTTTGTTATTGTGATGTAGTTTTTTGCAATTTCATGCCTATTTTTTTTTTACCTCAACTCATACCTTTTTTAGCCCCGTTTTTATAACTTTGTGCCTATTTTGCCCCCATTCATCTTTTTTTGGCCACTGTCAGAAACATTTTTGGAATTTCTACATGGTTTTTGAAATTTAATTTCAAATTTAATTCCAATTTTGCTGGGTTTTTTTGCACTTTTGGATTTTTTTGCCAATTTTTCCCCATTTTTTTTGCAATTTCATACCTATTTTGCACATACTTTATTAACCTTTTTTGCTCTCATACTACTTTTACCCAGTTTTTACAATTTCATACCTATTTTGCTTCTGTTCTTCACTTCTCCACTTTTTCTCAAATCTTTTATCCTTAGATTAATTTAATGTCATATTGGTTTTACTATAAAAAGATCTACTGCTTATGTTTGTTTAAGAATACATAATATGAGGAACATTAAAACAATCGCAGAGTAAATCACAATATTGGGGGAAAAAATGGCAATTAGATTATTTTCTCAAATTATCAGCCCTAGATTTAACTAAGCAAACAGGTATGAGCCTCCTATTGGATAATCACTGCATGGGTGATTATCTTTCAGCTGGAAACAAGTTATTTAACTCCAGCTGATGAAATGAGCAGCTTCTCATTTCTTTAACAACCAAGTCAAAGACACATCCTGTGGTTGTGGAAAAGATGTTAGTCTGTTTAAGAAGGGTCAAATCATTGGCATCAAGCAGAGAAAACATTATTTATCTAGAGAACATTATGTACATTAAAGCCAAAATACATTAAAAACAGAAAGAAGTAGGAGTGTTGGCTTGGCATATGCCTCTGACGACCTAGGTTACAATCCAACCTGTGGCCAGTTTACTCTCTCTTACCGCCTTTCACAAGCCTATCCACTTTCTCTCTCTCTCTCTCTCTACTATCAAGAAAGGCACAAAATGCCCCCCAAAATAATCTAAAAAATAATTTTAAGAAACAGAAAGAAGACAAATAAATAAATAAATAAAAATTTAAATTAAAAAAAAGTAATTCATAACTAAAATAAATGAAAGAATATATATATTTAAAGAAAAAAAAAACTTGGTGAATTTGGTTAGAATCCCTCCTGCTTCATTTAAATCAGGGATGTCCAAACTTTTTACATCGAGGGCCACATAAAGAGGAATACATGGATAACTGAGCCACTTTCTGTGCCTCACTTTTAGTGTATTGAAGTTTAAGTTTTAAGGTTAATGGGTGGGCTATCATCTGTAAAGGGGCTTTCATAACCCCGGGCTATTACTAGATTCACACCTAGTATGGACGAGACCTTTTGAGCAGCAGAGATGGGAGACACTAACGACTAATCTTCACTTTCAGACACAAAACAAGAGTAAACTGCAAGAATGTTGGTGCTTGAAGATGAATATTGCAATATAATTTGTAAATGAGACCTTGTGACAAAGTTAATATTGCAGAAAATGTGCATGATTGATGGTATTCGCTGCTGTAATCAAAATGTCTTGATTCCTAAACTGTTTCGGGGGCCAATTCAAAATGGGCATCAAGCCGCATTTGGCCCCCGGGCCACAGTTTGGACACCCCTGATTTAAATTATGTCTACTAGTACTACAAGTGAATCTTTTGTCTTTACTAGTACTAATAGTAAAGAATACAAAAGGTCATGGTATTGGATTTCAAGGTCTATCAGGGCAAGAATGCACTCATGAGCCAAAGTTGGGGAGTTAGACTTTTAGCATTCTTAAGAAACTTGTGTTCTTTGATCAACTTTTCAGTTTGTTTGGTTTTTTTTTAATCAAATTGAACGTGTTCATGACTTAATATCACTCTAAAGATATAATTTCCCCCTTTTTTTATTTTATAAATTCAGTACTATTTTCACATGTAAATCATCCTGTTGTCCTCCTCAGTGGACATGCTGTGTAATTAAAAATACAAATATTTAAAAAAAAAAAAAAATGGTAAGGTGTTTGTTTAGGTCCAAATAGATAGAAATCACACACACAAAAAACATACAGGATAAACTACAGACCATACTGGTTTAGGAGTTCAGAAAACACTGTACAACAGTTTATGAGACTTTGATTGATTGAATTTCATACAAAAGTTTCATACGAAGGAGGAGCAGGAGCAAAATAAGTTTTACTATCATTGGTTTTGATTTTAGGTGTGGGGGGATCCTGCAGAGGAGTGACTATAAAGGTGCTTCAAGCAAAAAAAAGGGATTTGGAACCAGTGACACAAGTAAAAAATGTAGGATTTCTGTGAAACTGCAGCGTGTAATCTGCTTTCAAACAGGAAGAGCAGCCATGTGTGCATGTTTTAACAAGATTTTACAAGATAACATTACGACAGAGATGGGACGGATAAAATACCTCACTGTGAAAGGGGAAGAGGACTTCTGGTGAACCTGAAGTTTATTCTTAAGGCCATTTCGTCCAAAGTTTCCAACAAACCTAAGCTTAAATGCCAACAGGGTGATGCAGTGAGATGATGAAGTGTTGCCCTGAAGCACTGTGACAAATGGATTTAGGGAAAAGGGAATCCTAGCCCAATGAAATCTTTCCAGCATTTTCACATCAGACATTTTTTGTTCTAGAATCAGTTTTCATGGTGTTTGTTATACTGTGTTGCAAATACATAGCAGCCAGGATTAGTGCACAAAGGGAATTTTTTTCCCTGATGAGGATATAGGCTTTATTTACAAGGCTGAAAATTAATACAGAATAAAAAATCTCTCATATTTAGTTTTAAGTTTTTGAGTATCGTCCTCATCGCACATTGTTTTTACCATTTCAGTGGCAGCTGGGGATAATAATGTCTCAGCATTGGTATGCGGCCTCATAGCCCAAGCAATGAGATAGTTTATCTCCAAAGATGCTTTCAGTACCCGCTCACTAACCGTCAGGCTTTTTAAAGTAAACTCGCTTATTTAGCTCAGCAAATTTCTTTTGAAAAAAGATCTTGGTTTGCCAACGTGCTCTTTGCGTGTTGTCTCAAAGTGTCTTTTGAGCTTGTTGGGTTTCATGCTGTTCTCATTGCTTTCAATGACACAAGTAAATCCATAGAAGGATACTTTGGTGTATTTTCTCTATTTCTTGTCTTTAAACTGTCTCTGTCTCTTCCTTCCTCTTGGAGCTGTCTTTCTGGGGCGGGGTGGTCGGACAAATCTTCTCCATTTTGTTTTTTAAATGTTTTTCCTTACTGACTGCAAGTTTGCGCGAGAGAACTGAAGCCAGTGTAGCTGTAAAGCACGTGATCATGGCCTTCAGTCAAGCTGCTAAAGTTCAGATATTTTTAAATCCTGCATGTTATTTGAACTACATTTATATTTGAGAAAGTGGAAGGACAGAATACAGTTGTTTAAGTTTGTGTGGCGTTTTAATTTTAAAAAAGTAATATAGTTTAAAAATTATTTTATCGTTCATTATAAATTTGTACTTAAATATTCTGCTACACCTTATAGACGCTTCAAAATGAAGCTCACTGACAGCCCCAACTGTACTAAATGCAACTTCAATACTGTTAGTACTTCATTTCATATTTTTTGGGAATGCCCCCTTGTTACTATTCTCTGGTCCAAAATCACCAAATGTTTAGAAAAAGCTCTAAAGCTCCCAAAAGACGCATCTTTACTCTTGTTTAATGATGATTTCAATTTACAGATAATACTAGTTTAATTGCTAGAAAAATTGTGTTTGCAGGTTTAACAGCGGCAAAAAAGCCATAATTCACTCCTCGTTTTCTCCTCCTGCTAACCTACCAACAATACTTTATTTCTTTTTTAATAAATCTTTTTATTAATATTTTGGCAGTTAACAAGGAAATATAAAAGAGCACAACAAAATCATCCCCATTAAATGTGCCAATTATAACCACCAACCCATTTCCCACCCATCCCAAAGTTGTAAAGCTGTACATAAAATAAGAATAAAATATAAACATACATAGTGCGTACCCATATGAATTCAATAAAATGCACAAAAATGACAATATAATGGGGACCGTGCTATGTGGGTGGCCTGATATGAGAGCAGAGTCAGGTATAAAAGTCCCAGTCACTCTAATATAAAAGGGTGTGGCCCACCAAATTGGGTGTACTGGACCCAGAATATACAGAAATCTTAAGAATGATGGTAAGAAATCAGTCATCGCCAGTAAAGGCATCAAAAATACTGTACTCATAAATCAACAAAGTGGCAAATAGCCTGGTCATACAAATAAGGAAACAAGAAAACCGATAACACGCCCAGAATAGGTTAAAAAAAAAAGTTTAAAGGAGCCTCTCTGTGTAAATTTTATCTTTTCTAATTTAATGTGACACAGTATATCCTTAATCCATCCGCTATGTGAAGGTGGGGACGAGTGCTTCCATTTAAGAAGAATTAGTCGTCGTGCAGGTAGGGTCGTGAATGCAATAAAATAATACATGCTATTACTAAAGGCAATGCCATCTGGATAACAGAGTGGTTTAATCATTTTAGAGACATTTCTCTAATAGAAATATCGCTAGCTTTAATTAACAAGGCCTGGGCATCCACAGTACAGACTTGGGTTTCTTTAAACACGACTCTCTCAAATCCACTTTTTACTGAACAACTGCCATCACCAAACTATGAACTGAAAACTGCACACGTACTTTTTTTTTATCTTATTGTATGACAAATGTCTATGTTAAACTTCTGTCTATTTTATTTTAATTTTCTGTCTTATTTTAAATGACAATGGCGTTGTGTATATAGTTCACATTTTTATTTGTTCTTGTTATGTTATTTGTTAAAATTCAATAAAAAAGTTGATCACAAAAAAAAAAAAATTATCAGGAGTCTTTTTTTCTTTAATCAGTTACTTGACTTACTGTCTCCTCAGATCGGTCAGCTTGGCAGTCATGGCAGCGATCTCTCCGATAGAGCGCAGGATGTCCTCTCTTTCTTTGGGGTCCTCGCACATGTCTGCAATCTTCTTGGCCTCGATGAGCAGAGCCTTGATGTTCTCCTCTCCCTCCGGCCCTCCATTAGGGTCTGCCAGCCAGTTCTGCAGGGGGGGGCAGGGTGAATATCAAACACCATGAAGCACTTAAACAGACGCTTCAGAGCTTTTTTTTAAAAGGCAAACAAGGTTAATGACCCACCTGTGCTGCGTCGATCCTTTTAGCGATGGCCTGCTTGGAGTTGGTCATGGCCTCCAGCTTGCGTGCGGCGTTTTCCACCTTGCCGGTTAGCACGTCGAGCCCTTGGGAGACCTGCTGCGCCTTCTGCATGGCTGCTGGGGAGGCACCTTGACCTCTGGGGTGGACATGGACAACACATGGAGGCCATAAGGTGAAGCAGAAAGGCCACACACGCTCAGTTTCTGTTCACTTTAAGCTTTAGCCTGATCCTTTTGTACCTCTGAATAACATACTTCTGTTTTTAAGACAAGGGCGACTCAGTATTTTCAGAGCAGAACTCAACCAGGGGTTCAAGAGGATTATGATGAAGATGCTTTTAATCTAACATTACAGAGAGTCTTAAACTCTTTCATGCATGGTGTCCACTACAGTAGACAGATATTTGTAAAAAAAAAAATATACTCCCTTGAGGTTGCATTATATCCAACTACCAGGTGGTAAAATCCCAAAACATTGTCTTAAGTTTCACAAAAATATTACCATACCAAGTAGGGCTGGGCGATATGGCCTAGAAATAAAAATAAAATTTGAATCGATTTTTCCCTCCCTAAAAGAAACAAAACTCCCAGCGACATAAAAATGAAACAAATCAAGTTTTGCCTTTATGTTGTCTAAATGTTTCCTTCTTAAAGTCAAAGTCTGGGTCATAAAAGGTTGATTATGTAGTATAAACGTAGGCAGGTTTGTCTACATAAACACTAAAAGGCTGAGGTATTTTTACAGTTTTAGCATGAAACTCTCTGATCAATATTTAATCTACTTAAATAACAAATACAAGCCTATAAAAGTGCTTGTGCAAACCCTACAAGGCCGACCATCATGAAAATGAGTGACATCATCTCCGACATATCAGCGTTCCGGTTGAAGTCGGAAATAAACATGCCGATCTACCAGGCTATTGTTAGCTGCTGTTAGCACGCCCTGCGTTGTTGTTCACAAATATCACATAAAGAATGTGATTATCACTATGGCAGCATTTTTGTAAATATAAGTCTAACAATACTATGTATACAGCTGATCTAGAGCGACACACCCCAGTCAGAAGTGCAAATAAATGGATTATTACAGGAGCTAAATAACTGTTCACACTGGGGACATCCATCTTCAACTGTCAACTCGGGGGTGGCGAGGTTTCACCGAGTTCCCAGTAGGAAATTCAGACTTCGGGGGACGTTCCAGTTGCAGTTTCCTACTCGGAACTCGGAAATTCCTACTTCTGACTGCAACTGGAACGCACCAGAAGACGTGGCCTAAGGTACGTAGTGGTAGTTTTTGATGTGTGACAATGAGCAATTTTTGGAAAACAGTATCGTAGTTTTGTAGCCAGCTATATATTGCTACTTACAGCCCGGTGCTCTAAGACGTGTCTGAATAATATAAATTTGCTCTAGTTTTAATTGTCTTGTTCCTGAAGTTGAGAATCCAGGCCAGTCCAACCCTGTCCGACCCGACCATGAAGCTAAGGAATAGCATTTATAGATAATCTATTTTGATGCTATAAAACTCATCTTAAAGTGTGTATTTCCATGAGGCATATATCTAAAAGTGAGACTTTTTTGTAATTACTTAGAAACTCCTCACAGTCCGTTTAAATTTAAATTTCACTTTAAAAGTAAAAACAAACATTTCCCAAAGAATTTCATTGTAATTTTATAATTTATGCATGAAAGGATTAATTAGTATTACACTGTACTGCACTTTAATATTTTTAACAATCCTCTAAATGCGTTAAACCAGTTCCTGTTCATATTGTTGACCTCTCCATGGGCTGCATGCATATATGTATGAAAAGTGTTATATAAATAAACTTGAGTTTGAGTTTGTGGGCCAGGCCTGACGTTTGCCTTCCATTGACTCAATAAAAATAAGTCAATACTTCCCAGAGATCCATGTTTACAAGCGTGAAGCATACCTGGCTCTCATCTCAGACACCTGGTCCGTCATCTGCCCCAGAGTCTTCGCCGTGCCTAGGATATCCCTGCGCTCCTTCCCCGCACACAGCTCGCCGACTTTCCCGGCTTCATCCAGGATCTGCCTGATGGCCTGCTCACCCGCGTCCCCTTTAAGCAGCAGTCAGACAAATCAGTAACAGATACGACTCAGTTATCAGCCTGATTAGCAGCTGGACGAGCGGCGCAGAGCTGAGTGAGGGTGTTTATTACCTGGTGGAGCGTTGGGGTCCCTCAGCCAGTTCTTGGCCTGTGCCATCTTTGAGTCGATAAGCCCCAGAGCCCTCTTCATGGCCTCCGTGTCCTTTGGGTTTAAAGACAGAATAAATGAATAACTTAAAGGGAATCAATGCAGCTAAAGAAAACTCAAAGAGGAGTCATTGCATGTTTGCATGTCCCCTTCATGAAGCTCAATGTGATTAGAGCTGGGAGAATTAGGGATGATGAGGGATGCAACAACAGTTAGGAAACGGTTCAATAGCTACCTCATCCCTTTGCTCATGATTTTTGGCTTTAAATTCCATTTTAGGTGTTACAAGAAAATTTCACAGAAAATCAAAACATTAAAAAAGACAAGCTTGCAGTGTTTATCCTAAAACTTTTTTTTTTTACCTTTAAGAAATTTTTAATTTTGCTTTTTGGCCTTTTAGCTGATGATATATAATCATTTGTCATTATGTTTTAACTTATTTTAACCCTCTTATTCTGTTTTTTTTCTACATTTCAGTTCAGATTTTTTTATTTGGATTTTTAATGCTTTTCCTTATATTATCCTATTTTAGCTGATTTTATTGTGCACCTGGTTATAGGCTTTTTTCATTTTACCTTATTATTTATTATTATTTTATTTTACAGAATTATTTCATTTTATTTATTGACATATTTACTTATTTTAATTTTCAAATAGGCAATTTCATGCCCATTTTTTTACCTCTATTCATACACTTTTTTCCCCCACTTTTGGACCATTTTAACCTTTTTTTCAACCCTGTTTTTACAACCTTATGCCTGTTTTGCCCCATTCATCTTTTTTTGGCCATTGTCAGAACCATTTTTTGAATTTTTACATGTTTTTTGAAATTTAATTTCAAATTTAATTTCCAATTTTGCTGCCATACTCAATTTTCCTAAGCCACTTTTGGATTTTTTGGGGCAATTTTTCCCCATTTTTTTGCAATTTCATACCTATTTTGCAAGTATTTATTAACCTTTTTAAGCGTTTATACCATTTTTACCCAGTTTTTACAATTTCATACCTATTTTGCTTCTGTTCTTCACTTCTCCACTTTTTCTCAAATCTTTTATCCTTAGATTGATTTAATGTCATATTGTTTTTTTTATAAAAAGATCTACTGCTTATGTTTGTTTAAGAATACATAAGATGAGGAACATTAAAACAATTGCAGAGTAAATCGCAATATTGGGGAAAAAATGGCAATTAGATTATTTTCTCAAATCGTTCAGCCCAACTTAGGAGCATTGTTAGCTTAGTCGTTGGCGAAGTAAAGGTATAATATTCCCCAAAGTATATGAAAAATCCCTCATCAGCAGCTAAAAACAGGTAATCTGCATATTTTCTTATCATTCTCTGTTTTTTCTTAGGAACTAAACAGTCAGCGAGTTCTTCAGATGTTGTAAAAATGTCAGTATTTGGATTAAACCAGAAACAAAAAAGCTGTTCAGGAAGAGAAACACAGCAAAGTTCATGTGCAGCATCTTCAACACCAAACAGGCAAAACCTCATAGCACATGCTCCTTTTGTATTGTTAAAAATAAGTTTGGCATATCGAAGCCAAACATCTTTCTATTGTATCTCAACCAGGAAGGATGGAAATACAACAGTGTGTCCTGGCGATGACGGACATGGAGCGAAGCAGGACGCTGGAGTGAATGAATGAGAACAAAGACCTGAGGAGTCGAGGATCTGCTCTTCATGAAGCAGCTCAAATCGTCAAAATAAGCTTCAAACCACATCTGTTTATCTTCAGAGTTTTCACCACAGCCTTCGCTGTAACCCTTTAGTCACAGCTTCAGGGAACAAAAGTCGTGTTTGTCTGAGTCACTGGGAGTGTGGATGCAGAGCTGAAAGAGGGAGGGAGAAAGAGGAAGTGCAAAGGTGTGAAGTGATGTTGGCGGAGCTGCGGGGGTGTATTAGTTTACTGTTCAAAGTTGTGCAGCTGCTGCTCTGCCAGAAAATACTTGTTTATGTGCATGGAAAGCTCCGGAAGTTTAGGGAGACATGGAAGAGTAATGGATATTTGTCTCTATACTATGGAAAGTCATTTGAATCGATGACATCAGCCGTAGTTCGGCCATACTAGTACTAGAGCTGGGCAAAAAATCGATTAAAACGATTAATTCGAATTATTTTCTGCAGAAGATTTAAAACATTAAAAAATCAAGATTTTTTTTCTTGCCTTAGTCCAATTGTGAGTAGTTGCAATTTTTGAAAAAAATTACAATTTTCATGATGGTCAGCCTTGTAGGGTTTACACAAGCACTTTTATAGGCTTGTATTTGTTATTTAAGTAGATTAAATACTGATCAGAGTTTCATGCTAATACTGTAAAAATACCTCAGCCTTTTAGTGTTTATGTAGACAAACCTGCCTACGTTTATACTACATAATCAACCTTTTATGACCCAGACTTTGACTTTAAGAGGGAAACATTTAGACAAGATAAAGGCAAAACTTGATTTGTTTCATTTTTATGTCGCTGGGAGTTTGTTTCTTTTAGGGAGGGAAAAATCGATTAAAATCATAAAACGAGTGTTGTGGAAAAAAATCTAGGATTTTATTTCAAGGCCATATCACCCAGCCCTAATTAGTACTATAATTTGGTCAACTAGTGTGCGAGTAGACTTTCCAAGTGAAGCAAAACATGTTCAGAAGTACTACGAGTAAGCCTTTTATGCTAATATGAGGGGAAAATTCAGGCTTTCCATTGGCTTTCATAAATATTACAACCAATCAGGGTGCTGGATTTGGTTGTAATCCATCCTACTTCACTGCATTAGGTCTATTAGTACTACAAGTGAATCTTTTAGTTTTACTAGTACTACAAGTAATGGAAGATTAATGGATATTTGTCTATATACTATGGAAAGTAATTTGAGTCCATGATATCAACCACAGTATTAGTACTGAAATTTGGAGTACATACAGTATACTCAGTTTTGGTCAATTAGTGCATGAGTAGACTTTACTAGTGAAGCAAAAAGTATCACTAATAGTACTAGAAGACTTAAAAAACATTACTAGCTGAAGCTCAAAGCTCTAGTAGAAGTACACGTAACACAAAATCGTCTACTCGCACCAAAAACCTTTAATTGCAAAACAGAATTTTTGGTCACTCGATCTACCAGTAAACTCAACATCTCACTAGTAGTTCTAGTAGACTGTTTTTAGTCTACTAGTAGTACTAGTAAAGTCAAAAGATTCACTAGTAGTTCTAGTAGTCCTAATGCAGTAGAGGGGATTGCAACCAAATCCAGCACCCTGATTGGTTGTTGTATTTTGAAAGCCAAACAGAGGCCTGGATTTGCTTTTCCCCACCCCCTTATCAGCATATAAGGCTTCTAGTAAAGATTGATTGATTGATTGATTGGTAGTAGTACGAGTGACACTTTTGCTTCACTTTCAAAGTCTACGTACACACTAGTTGACCAAAATCAAGTACATTTACTCTAAATTTGAGGTTTTAAAAACAAACTCAAGGCCTTCCTTTACAGTCTGGCTTTTACCTAAACAACCTTTTAGTGTTTTTATTATTACTGCTTCACTTAATCATTATTTTATTTTACTTTATACTATCTTTTACTCCATTTCAATTGATCTTTTACTCTATTTCAGGACATACTTAATTTAACCTAACCTCCAGTGTTTACTCATTTTTAAACCTTTGAGACGGCGTTTCCTTGGTACTTACTGGATACAACAATGTTCCTGTTTTATTACTGTCTTTTATTTATGATGCATTTTACCAATACTGTGTAGGGTTTTTTTCTTGGTGTGGGATTCAAAGGTTTGAAAAGCTAAAAGTTGATTATGCACAAATATTTGGGACAAAAACAATTAGAAAAAGAAGAAAAGGTAAATAAAATAGCAATCAAAAATAACTTTAAATAGATACTACTGAATTTGACAACAGATTATGTACATAGAAATCATAATATCAGTACATGGTTCAGCATTTAAAAGAAAATTATGGTTATAATAATAGTATTTAAACCTTCAAACCCACACAAAGAAAATATTAATTAATTGGTCTGTATGCCATTTTTTCTGTTTCCTAGAACATTGACAGAAACAAAGGATTTGGTGTTAAGTTTTTTAACACATTAAATATTCCTGAATATATTGACCTCTGCCAAACAGTTGAGCTAAGAGCTAAAGGGTTAAGAAACCAAAAGGTTGAAGAGAAATCCAAGGTCATTATCAGTTCATGGTGTTTTGGAAACTTAGAACCGTTCTTGGTGGTGAATCTGCTCATGTAGTGACGTTTTTGTAAGAAAGAAAGTATGATTTAAGGGAGAAGAAGGAAAAGGGGATCACCATTTAACTTTTAAGCATCTATTTATGAGTGGAGGGGATGGAGTTATAGGAAGAAGCTTAGGCGACAGATCAGACAGCAGGTATGAAGTAAAGGGAAGCAAAATAAGAGTCCGATCCAGAACAGAACGGCAGCAGAACGGGTCCTGTATCTGTGAAAGAATCCCTATTATAAACAAATGATCACCATCAACAGACCTGTTTTCTCCACAAAATGAGAATTATCTAACGTAAGAAAACACGGGCATGTGAGTAGTATTGAGTCAAAAGCAGCCATTCATAAGATTCAGTGTTTCTATGTAGCCTCCTCCAAAGACGAGCTCCGACCAGGAAAACAGAATTCCTGTTATCGACTTTCTGATCAATACTGCAGAGTCGTGTCAGGCAGGTGAAGGACACAAAAGTCCTGAATGACAGAGGAGGAGGACACATAGATGTTACATTTGTAATGAAGCAAAACAAACCAAAACACACAATGAATGGACAAATCCAAAAATCTATCTGGATGAAAAGCTATTAAGCATGAATTTGATATTGGTGACATCAGCCATAGTTCAGCTCTACTAGTCCTCAAATTTGGTCAACTAAAGTGCGAGTAGACTTGACAGTGAAGCAAAACATGTTCACAAAACTACTAGTAAGCCTTTTATGCTAATAAAGGGATAAAAATTCAGGCTTCCTATTGGCTTTCGAAAATGTTACAACCAATCAGGGTGCTTGATTTGGTTATAATCCCTCCTACTTCCTTTGCAGGAGGTCTATTAGTACTACAAGTGAATCTTTTAGTTTTACTAGTACTACTATTCCATGTGCAATTACTTAGTGAATAGGGCTCGGTGATATGGCCTAAAAATAAAATCCCAAAAAACTGATTTACGCTTTAAATCTTTTTTTTTTCCTCTCAAACCAAAAAAACTCCAAGTGACACAAAAATGAAATGAACCGAGTTCTACCTTTATGTTGTCAAAATATATTCCTAAATCAAATAGAATTGCCGTCTTAAAGCTGGGGTCGGCAATTTTGGAAAACTAGCATGAATTTGAAAGTAGCATCTCCTCAGGGCTCCGCCTAGCCCCACCCCCCGCTCACATGCACACGCGCAGCCGCTATATCCAGAAGACTGATTCAACTCCAAACCCACAGCACAATGTGTTTGTTTCACTCTACACCAAGTCATGTCTCAGTCAGCACGAAGAAAACACTAAACAAACATGTAAAGTTAGTTAGTACTCACAGCCGATGTTGATCGGGGTATAGGTAGTTCCTCTGACATTCTCCACATAGCTGTCAAATCTCCTGTTTTGGCCATGAAACTACCGTATTTTCCGTATTTTATCCTCTTTCCTGACGTCCTCCTGTATCAGTATTCTCCTGTAAATCTCCCGTGTGACGATATAATAATAAAAGCATTCCTCTGCCTCTCCAAACTGAGCTCTGTCTCTAGCCTGAATGGGGCGGTAATGCTCCAAAATGATGGATGCCAACCACCGAAGAAGAAGAAGTCTCGCGAGAACTGCCACCTGCAGTAGCATGGATGGCAGTTCTCGCGAGATTAGAGCCAACAGCGGAACAAACAGAAAAACAAAGTGTTTATTTTAGATTTCTTGTACACCTGTCTTAAAATGTGAGGGATACTGGAGCTTGGTTGGTGTTGTGGGACAGCTCACGGCGGACTTCCCTTATTTTCAGAGACAAAACTTGAAAGGTAAGCATTCTCCAGCGGAGTCTGTTCCCTACACGCTACATGCTACATGCTACACGCACTGTCTGTGCACGCCAGGAAAATGCACTCGCAGCAGGCACGCAGAATGGCGACGGGATTTGATTGGTGTAAAAAAAGGTATCCCGGCAAGATTATTGGTTGGTGTTTTCCCTGTTTTACTCCTGCTGTAGATAGCGGATATTTTTCGCTCTGTTTTAAGAACACATTATGAGTTGATTAGCATCGGGTCATAAAGACCATTTTAACCAGTATTACAAAAAGTGCATCTAAATCAGATCGCCAACCCTAGCTTTAAAATTAAAGTTTGTATCATAAAATGTTGATTATGTAGTTCTAACGCAGGCGGGTTTGCATACATTAACACTGAAAGCTGAGGGATTTTCAAAGCTTGTTAACATGTTTCTCTCAGGTCAATATTTAATCTATTTTTTTTTTAGAAATACAAGCCTCTGAAAGTGCTTGTGCAAAACCTGACATCATGAAAACTGTAGTTTCAGTATTTATATTTTTTCAAACTATATACGTTTTCGAACTACTTACAATTTAAGTAAGTGAATGAAAAAAATCTTGATTTTTAATTTTTAAATCTTCTTCAGAAAATAATTAAAATTAAAGGATTTAATCAATATATTGCTCAGCCCTATTAGTGAATATGTAAAATAATCCTATTAAGATTTGCTTTTTAGTTTAGTATCCAAAAATATGCAAAATATGCCGCTACAGTTCGCCATATACTGCGGCGAGTACAACTACCAACTGTATGTGTAAGTCTTCATAAAAAACAATATTTGATTTTTGCATCTGCTGTTGAGTTGACAGAATTTGATCATACTTGAAGATCAGAAGTATATGCACTGTTATAGGCTAAATATTATAGTTCACAGTTCAGACATTTATAGGTCTAAACTGCAGCTCTGAGGACTGCTATTTGTTTTCCTTTTCATTCAAGAATGTACTTATCCTGATTGTTACAACAACAAAGCACTTTTTATTGAGATTTTATGTTTGTATTTGCACTTTAGTCTAAATAAGGGGAAAAACTATAATTTTGTTTTTTTTTCAAAGAGCATTTATTTTGTACTGATGCAGCAATATTTTTTGTATGTCTGCATTAGGAAGAAAATAAAGAAAATGAGATTTTTGCACAACATCCTACTGTTGGGGATTTTCTATAATCTTTATTTTGTATCGTGAGTATTTCGTATCGTGAGCCCTGTTTCATATTTTGTATCATTTCGTGAGTTGACCATTTCGTTACACCCCTAATCAATATCATACACGCTTCTCTGACAGGCTCTTGTTACATGTTCCACGAGTCAGGTCTGAACTGGGATTAAAGAGCTTCTACTTTTGGGCTTTTAAAAAAAGTCATTTTAAACTCCCAACCTTACATATGTGATTGTTTTATTTAGCTGTTACCTTTAAAGGGCAACTCCGGTTTTTTGACACCTGGACCTTATTTATAGGTGTGTGCATGCTCATATACTCACTCAGACAAACATCGTGCAGCTCGGAGTCCTCCAGAAGTTCTTTAGATCCAACCGATTTAGCCGCACTTAGCGGGGGCCACGGCAACGGAGCTTCAGCGCGGGACATAATCTCTGCAACATCGCTCGTCTCTACCACAGCCCGGTTTGTCATTGCAGAGAAATCCTCCAGAGTAGTCAGACATATATTCCTGGATAGATCCATATGCTTGTTAGCCGGTCTCAAGTCCCACTCTGAGCAGTAAACACACTCCTCTTCTGTTGCCATAGGCGAACACTGTCCACAAGCGCACCACCAGTTCGCATTGAGTCGTGGACGTGCTCCTGTTTGTTGTTCTCGAGCCAGCTGTTCGTCTCTCTACCTCCACATTCTTCTTTCATGGAGCTCCTCGTCCGTGTACTCAGGCTCAAACCGGTAAGGACAACCGTCAAAGTCAAAGTCGTAGTCTGACTCTTCGGCATCAGATAAATATTCTGCCATGTTGCTCAGCAATGCCGGCAAAAAGTAAATCAGCTGTACCTTTGTGTCGCGCGGCTATGACGTCATCGAAAGTTTGTTTACCAGGTCAGCTGACCCACCTGAAGACGGTAGACGAGCTGACTTTATGATAACACTGGAAAAAATATAGCCGAAATGAGCGATGTTGCAGAGATTATGTCCCGCGCTGAAACTCCCTTGCCGTGGCCCCCGCTAAGTGCGGCTAAATCGGTTGGATCTAAATAACTTCTGAAGGACTCCGAGCTGCACGATGTTTGTCTGAATGAGTATATGAGCATGCACACACCTAAAAATAAGGTCCAGGTGTCAAAAAACCGGAGTTGCCCTTTAATGTCATATTCATCATCAGAGGTCTGATGATTTTAATGCCATTTTGTTAAAGCGTGCCTGTTTTTATTGTTTTTTATTGCTTTGTATTTACTCAGTTTCTACTGTAATTGACTTGACATCATTGTAAAGGAGAATGCCCCTCAATGTTTTCTCAAGTATAAATGAAGGTAGGTTGATTGATTATTATATGATACACAAGCAGTACTTGTGATATGAGAAATTTGAGTACTACTTGTAGAGCCGAACTACAGTTGATATCACTGATGTCAACCTTATGCCCAAACAGCTTTTCATGTACCTACATCAAATCTAACACCATTCAATGAGCAGAATCCAAACACCTTATTAAAACATTGGTCTAATCTTGGTCAATAACTCAACTTTACGATGGCGTCGCTATAGATATGCACACAATGGCACCACAAAGCAGTCAGCACACACTTCTGTCAGACATGCTGTGGTGCGAGAGAGAGGTGAGGCTTACCTTCTACAGGGAGTGAAGGAGGGAGGAAAGAAACGGTGAAAAGAAAGGACATAAATATAAACATTGAAGTGGACAAACAGAAAAAGTGTCAGGTGGTACAGGACAGAGCTTTCATCAGAGTGTTGGGACAGGGGGAGAGCATGCAGTGCAGAATGACAGAAGGACACATTTAAGAGAGCTTCAGAAAGATAAAGCAGTTTGAATCATATCATAAAGCAAATAAGAGTTTTAACAGCATATTTTACTCTTCAAAAAAGACATATGGATACAAAGAAAGGAGAAATTAAGAACATTTAAAAGCACTTCCAGCCTAAAAAAACCTGACAAAGGCATTCTGGAAATGTTTAAAAGCTAATTTATTCATACCAGAATCATCCGTTACATCTGTTCATGGGTGCTCTCAGTGACTAAGCACAAAGCTTAAGCACCCACAGTGATTATGCATAACCACCAGAACAAAAAACTAAAATAAAACCACTTATTGTGAGTACCTTGTTGGCCCAGGCATCCTCGTCCCAGGACGTGAGCTGCAGCACTCTGATGATCTCGTTAATCTCGGCGCTCATCTTCTCAAAAGTGAAGTTACGGTTCTTCAGAGCCTCCTCCACGCCCTGACTGCCAGACGTCTTCGTGGTTACAAAAATCTTGATACCTGAAACACAAATCACAAAATCTCCTTCACTGCTCCTTCTGTGTATTGTTGGGTTGTGTTTTTGTTCTTTTCTGCATCTATTGTATATTCTGATTTATACCCAAGTCAATTTGGCACTGTTTTCTACCTATTTTTATACTTTATTTTGTTCCTAATGACCCTTTTTTCATTCTAATTAGCGTATTTTCAGGACCATTAGTCGCAATTTTCTATTTTCGTAGTTTGGCTGGTCCTGTGACTTATGGCCCTTTTTCATTAGCCCTACTCTACTCTACTCGACTCTACTCACCTTGTGCTGCTTTTCCATTAGCCCCAGTCGCCTGCCCAACAGGGTGCAGTGTCGCTGAGCGGCTCTGCGGTGACGTCATTTTGAGCACGACACAACAATCTGTGGCTTTTTGTCACAAACCGAGTAAAAAAGGAAAGCAGAAGAAGGCTGCAGGTGGTAAGAAGAAATACCCCTTGAGAAGTGCAGGAGAGTTTTGGAAGCTATACAACAGAATGAAGCCGAGGACGAGAGCAATCCAGCTGCAAAGAAAAGACGTATGAGGATAAGCTAACGGTAGCTACGGCTAGCATGCTAGGTCGTAGGCTCATAACTCATCGATGACGACATTGTCTGACCAATCAGTAGCCGGCAGTCGGTGACGTCATCTTTTAGTATGGACTCAGCTCGCTTGGAACCAGAGCGGAGTAGGTACTAAAACTAGCTTATTTAAGGCGGTACCAGGCTAGTGGAAACACGCTGCAAATCGAGTAGGGCCGAGTAGAGTAGGGCCAAGGCGTGCTAGTGCTCGTCTCTGTGTTTGTTGTCTCATGTGTTGAGGTGTTTTTTTTCTTCCAATCCCACACTGTGCTTCTCTGACAGTTGCCTAGTTTGAAATTGTTTTTTTTTACTCCTCCCTTTCCTATTGTTTCTCTGCTGTAAGCACTTTGAGTTACATATGTTGTAGGAAAAGTGCTACATAAATAAACTTGGCTTGCCTAGTGGAAAAGGGTCATTACAGTCAGGTGCGACTTGCATATTAAACAAAACAGGGTGTCAATAAAGTCTCTTTACAATTAAAAAAATATATATTACAAAGGCAATGGATAAGATATCTTAACCAGATTCTGTTAATGGAAGGAAAGCTGTTAAAAGAACCCCTATAAAATGGCTACTCTTTAAGAGAAGGCACAATGTGTATCCTGGTTTATTGAGACAAAATCGGATGTGCAGACTCAGTGAAACTACAGAACTGAGTATGGAAGAGATCCACCATCACGTCCTTCAACTCGTGCATGGCACAAGAACTTTATGGAGACAGGGACAGTGTTGGATAAAGGGAGGAGTGAAGAGCATCTGAGGAAAACATTGATCGTGTGAGACAAGCCTTTCCTTCCACTAACAGAATATCTGAAACACTAAATTTGAATGTGGATAAAAACTTAAACAAACACTGATTCAAATTTTAAAAGATCTGGTTAAGATATCTCATCAACTGTCTTTGTGATATATTTCTTTTTAATTATAAAGGACCTTTATGGAAACTCTGTACATCATTTAACAAATTGACAGATATGAACCAAGGAGTAATCACTACTGTCTACAGCCGCAAGAGGGCACTCTAGGGTAGAAACAAAGAAAAAGCCCCAAAATAAAAACCTATTCTTATACCCCTTTCAGACTGGCCCAAAAACCTGTTTAAACCCGGTCACAATCAGCTCCTCTCTGCAGTTTGAAAGGGTTTAATCAGCATTTTGACCCGGGTCGACTGACCCTGCAAGTAAAACGGGTTATAATCGACTCGCCTTCAATCGGCAGTGGGTCTTCCTGGTGTTACCGCTTCATACAAGACAACCACCACCTATCAGAGCACTAAATACATGCTACTCATACTCTAGAGTGACTTATAGTTTCGAAAAATACAGTATATGTTGATTGTTTCTGCAGTCAAATTCCTTTTACGTGCAAATGTACTTGCCAAATTCTTGTTGAGTGTTTTACCTGAGATGAGGATGGGCAGAAGTTCTTTGACCGTGTTCATCGAGTTGACCAACATCACACGGTGCTCCTGGTGTGTCAGCTCCTGCTGTCGCTCGTCGATCATCTTCGCCATCTTTGTCATCCCTTGACACAAAAAACATAGAGAGAAAAGTGAGTGAAATAGGCTCAAACTCAAAAACAAATGCTGCAGTCACAGGATCTAGAAAGAAATGCAGCATTGTGACAATCTAATTGAAAAAAAAACAACTTTTACAATGTGTTCAACCAAAGTTTCTTGATATAACAGCCCTGCTTCTACATCTTTTGGTGAAATCAGATGAGGCTAAAGTTGGCTATAAGCTTTCTTTAACTTATTTGTGCCACTTGCGCAGAATTAAAGATTCTTGGATTTCTTTAACATTCAAAAAAACTTTTTGCAGCTGCCAGTGTAAAAAAAAGGAAGATAAACACAGGCCAGGATGCACAGTGATAGCATGTCAGCAATTTTTATCTTTTCTTTGGGGTCTCGTGTCCTGCAAAGTCAATTTTATTTGCTTTCAGTGTTGTTTCACCCGTTTCTTACTAGTGGGCTTCATTCACATGCAGTGCTCAAGCGAGTGCCGCCACAGCTTTCACACCAGGTGAGTGAATGCCCTGTCTCGGGACAAGAATCGAAAACTAATTCCAGTTGAGAATGGACAACAAATCCCTAAAGGAATTGATATAATTAGTCTTTTGGCTTATCAATTCCTTCTTCCAGTTGGTTCAACACACCTTGAGTATTAAGGATGTCACACTCTGACCAAGTAAGAAATCTGTTGCCTGTATCTCCTCCTCCTCCCATCAAACATCATTTCTGGAGCCAATCAATGCAGAGCTCATTATCATAGCATCCTGTACCCTCCCCAAACTCTCTGATCCAAGTGTTTCCAAAAACAGAGGAAAAAGAGCTGCATGTGATCTTCTACAGAGCTGAAGATTTTCCCTTTTTTTAAACTTCAATCAAACCCTTGCTTAATAGACACTAACGACGTGATGCATGCAGTCAAACAAAAAGGTATGGGACCTAAAAATGATTGCAATGCACATTGTCATCTCAGTTAATATTTTTTTGAACTAAGTGAAGAAAAATATATCTTATGAGGTGTGCTTATGTTTAAAAGAAGTTGAAATAAATATTAAATACAGATGTATTTTGGTTATGGGGGTAAAACTTTGGAATGAGCTCAGTGTTAAATTCAAATGATTAGGGGGTGTCCCAATACAACTTTTTCACCTTCAATAAGATACCAATTTTGATCTGATACGATATCAGCAGGAATCAAACAGACTTTTATTACCTATTTTGTAGTATGGACTGTAAGAAAAGGCCTGATCAGGAGAGATTACTCAAACAGAGAACAGTAGTCAGCAATAGTAGGTATGAGAAAAACTGACCCATTGGTTATTAACCAATGGGTTAAATTAGAGAAAATAGATAAAATCTCTTAATTCGAATTATTTTCTGCAGAAGATTTAAAACATTAAAAATCAAGATTTTTTTTCTTGCCTTAGTCCAATTGTAAGTAGTTGCAATTTTTGAAAAAATTAATTACAATTAAAATGTTTCATGATGGTCGGCCTTGTAGGGTTTGCACAAGCACTTTTATAGGCTTGTATTTGTTATTTAAGTAGATTAAATATTGATCAGAGAGTTTCATGCTAATACTGTAAAAATACCTCAGCCTGTAAGTGTTTATATAGACAAACCTGCCTACGTTTATACTACATAATCAACCTTTTATGACCCAGACTTTGACTTTAAGAGGGAAACATTTGGACAACATAAAGGCAAAACTTGATTTGTTTCATTTTTATATCACTGGGAGTTTTGTTTCTTTTAGGGAGGGAAAAATCGATTAAAATCATAAATCGAGTGTTGTGGAAAAAAATCGGGGATTTTATTTCTAGGCCACATCGCCCAGCCCTAGGTTAAATAAAATTTGACCTTAAACATAAAAATATAGTACAATTAAATAAAATAAATACAATATAAATTAGAAGATCCTGAAAAGTAACCTCAATAAATACAGTAAAAACAAAAACAGACATATTTCAACTGAAAAATAACCACTGTGTTTAACTTAAACATAAACATATCCTACAACTAAGTTGAATAATTACAAAATAAATTAGAATGGAGCGCTTTTATCACAGTGCTTTTACATATATATTGTTTTTTGCTGATATTAGAACATTATCTGATATCAATATCAGATTGGGACACCACTAAAAATAATGCAACACCTTCTTACAGTTCAGAAAATCCTTAAAGCATAAATAAATTTATAATTATAAGGTATAATGATCATACATCATGATGATGATTTAAAGAAGGATTTCTTATGCTTTCTTCCTTACACGTCATATTTATCCTGGATTGTACAGGAGAGGTAAAAATAAGCCATAATCTTAAACCTGTACTTTTTTTGGTTGTTGAAAAGTTTGTGTTGAATATTGTATTCTACATTTGTTCTTAACATTCATATAACCAAAATAAAAATATTCATTCATTCAGTATTGATTATTACACATTGTATGTTACTCCTATATCAGGCAGGCTACTGCAAAGGTCTTAAATGACATAATAAACGATGTGACTAATAAATTCAGTGGAACAGCATGATGGTAACTCATCCAATTTTAAATATTCAATGGTGTCCCACAGGGGGCAGTACTGGGTCCAATCTAATTTGTTATATATAAATAATTAATGTGTAAAGAGGATGTAGGAGCATCACTGATGCGTAACTTCATGTTCATGCAGCTGACACCATTATAGAAGCCTGTCTTCTTTTAGAGAGTGAGGCCAATAAAATTAAATCAGCGTTAAGAAAAAGCTCGGAGCATTTAATTAATGCCAACATGACTAAAGTAACACGCTCCTCAAGATCTCGGTCATAAGTCCATAATCTTTGTTATGGTGAGTTTTAATTTGTTGGGAACATCTTGTGCTGCCAACTTGACCAGGACGAACATGTAAGAGAGATCGCTGCACTGAGACGTGAGAACAATAAAGACAAAAAATATCAGATTTTTACTTGGAGAGCTGCTTTTCCGTGCTCCTGAGGTCCCACTAATGACTAAAGAAGAGCCATTAATCACAGCAGCAGGAGCAGAGAGACGCAGTGACGGTGGGAACAAAGAGGGTGAGAAGTAGGTCAAGGTAACAGAGAGAGCTGAGGAGCAGCGATAAAGCCCGTTCTTGGACGAGGGTTAACAATGCAGCGTTTTTATCCACAAAAATTCACCATCAGATTCATAAACTGGTGGACAATCTGAACCCAAAGTCAATATGCTGGCATGTGCCTACAGGCCCCCTCCCCACCATCCTCCAGGTAAAATAGAGACACAAAAGGTAAGATTATTAAATGCACTAATAGCTGAACATTTAAAAGGTTTAAGTCTGAAGCATAATCCCTTTTATTGCCTTACTTATCACTGTAATAAACCACTAGGATGTTTTGACTTTGACTCACAATAAGGTATCTGCAGATAAAGATACTGATATTGTATTAATTTGTTTGTTCTTGCATCCCTAATCAGGAGCACAACCCTTGTTATTCAGAGATGATCTGTTAAATTATGCCAGATCTCCAGAAAATGACCAAAATTTAGAAATAAAAAAAAAAATCTAAAAATAAAATCTAAATTTTTTTCCATGACACTAATTACAAACCCATATTTTCCCATTAAAAAAAATAAAATAAAAAATAAAAATTAAAGTGGCGCAAAAATTACATGGGTCAAGTTTTGGTTTTGTCTTTATGTTTTAAAATATATTACTACAGAATTACAATCATAAATGTAAAGTGCATTTTATAAAATGCTGATCATGTAGTTGGCAGGCTTGTCTACATAAACAGTAAAAACTGAGCCATTTTCACAGTAAATTAACATATTACTGTTTGATCAATATTTAATCGTATTAACAAAAAAAATAACCTAAGAATGTGCTTGTGCAGAAGGTCCAGTCTCATGAAGGTGTAAATTTTCAGCATTTATTTTTCAAACTTTCCAACAAGTTGGTTGGAGTAAGTCCAGACAAAGATCTTGGTTATTTTATTTTGTTTATTTTCACATTAAATAATCATATTAATGGATTTAATCAGCATATTTCACAGCCCTATCTAGCGGCTCTGGACTTCTCTGCAGCATCCACTTTCCCCAAATTTTTCTTCCAGCACATGTTTGTGACCCACAAAAACAGCTCTGACACATTTTTACTCCCCTAACCCACCAGCTGGGAGCCTCCGGTCTAGACTGACCTGGTCCTAAGTTCTTTGTGTAGGTGATCAGATCTTCCATGGACTCCACCACCTCTGCCACGGCCAGGTACTCCAGGATGCCTTTACACACTCGGATTATTTTACGCACCTGTGAAAATGATCAAATGTTAGAAAAGGAATACCAAATAAAATCTGGGTTCCAATTAATCACCGGGTCCCAAATAAACGGCGGGTGTATTTTACTAAGCGCAGCCTACGAGCTACGGTTAAAGTTACACAGCACACATGCGAACGCTGAGCTCACAACTGACAGTTCACGCTCGAAAAGTCCACATGGTTTATTTGTCTCTCTGGATGTCCTGTCGGCTCACTTCTCCTCCCTCTGTATGTCAACAAATGCAGGTTGGTGTGTGGTGCTCTGTTTCACAACAGTGCAGTTACACTCAGCGTCCACAGAGGCCACTAGAGAGCAGAAAGCCAGAATCTTACAGAGTCGGGCTTTACAAATCCAAAGAAGAAGATGTTGCTTTTGTTGCTGCATGTTTTTTGCCTTTAACTAACGTCAGGAGGCCGTCTCACCAGTTAGCGGTACATCGCTGCTTATCTCCATGGCCCCCGTTAGGCAACAACAACAAAATATTGTCATGGGGATACGTGTATCGATACTGATACTACAGAATCGATACAGCCTCAGTGTTTGGACAGTTGTTGTAAATATATTTTGGGTACTGTTGGCAATGGCACAGTTCAAAGTAAAAGCCAAGCTACAAAATGAAACACAATTCCAAATTTAAACTTTGTTAAAAGCGTAGTCAATGTTCACAAGTTATGTGTATCAGGATGCGTATCGTATCGCGGCCTCAGTATCGGGATACTCATCATATCGTGGGGTTGCTGGAAATACCCAGCCTATATTTTTATATTTTATATATTTTTTGTCTTACATAGGTAGAGTAATGTACATGCTGCTATCTTTTATACTTAAGTCTATTTTTTATTCTACTAATGCTGTCCACTTTGCTGCTGTAACACTGTAAATTTCCCCGCATGGGACGAATAAAGGTTTATTCTATTCTATTTTATTCTATTCTATTCTATTCTATAATTTAAAGGTGATATTTATACTGGTGTAAATAAATAATTTGATTACATTTACCATATTTTTTCATGTTTGATAAGCAAGATTTTGTGGGGAAGGATTTTAACGCCTGTCCCAAATAAATGCCTGGTCTGCTCAGTCTTTGATACAAATAAACACCCCGGCAATTCTTTGGTATTTTACGGTAAATGACACACTGCATTCCTGGATGTGTGATTTTGCAAACACAGCCCCCTCCTCTCCTCTCTAATTACACCCTGCTAATGCTGCCTAATGACATTCCAGCCTCTTTGTCAGAGCTGGACTCGCAGCTCCGCCGTGCAGATCCGCCCCTGAGCAGCGTTTGAAAACATGATGCCACCGCTGACTGATGACTCCTGCTGAGTCCTGCTGACGGCTGCAGACAGCACAGGGACGCCTGGTGTCTGCTCCAGGAGAGCTGATCTGCAACTTTTTATATTTTCCTCTCCAACCCTTTAGGGAGGAAAAGAAAGATGGGGCCTGCCTGATAGATGATCCTCCAGCCCGGTATAAGATTTAGGAAGTGTTTGAGATAGAAATATGGCCAGTCGCACAGACTTATGTGGCGTATTTATCTGCCTCTCTGTCTTCTCCATAAGCACCACAGTGCCTGGGGGAGACCAGGATGGATGCTGTCCTTATATCAGAGAGGCCTGAGACTGCAGCCAAGCTGGAGGATCCATTTAAAACACTCTCAAAGCCATTCTGCACAGAAACTACTTAATGTAAATCAATAAAACAAGCCTGAGAACAATCACAAGCATTTACATCAATCTCATCCCCATCTTTTAAGCTCTGCTGCTATGGAAGCCGATTGAGCATATGTAGATTTGAAATATCAGCTGTAGTCCATCTCTACTAGTACTCAAATTGGAGCACATGTACTTAATTTTGGTTGACCAGTGCGCAAGTAGACCAGTGAAGCAAAAGTCTTACTAGTACTACTAGAAGATTTAAAGGTGCAGTGTGCAGAAATTGGCATTTTAGCGATATCTAGAGTTCAGATTTTGGAATGAGTCCGTCTGTTTCTAAAACATCACATCACTAATGGCCCTACTCTACTCTACTCGCCTTGTGCTGCTTTTTCATTAGCCCCAGTCGCCTGCCCAACGAGGTGCAGTGTCGCTGAGTGGCTCTGCGGTGACGTCATTTTGAGCGCAACACAACAATCTGGGGCTTTTTGTCACAAACCCAGTAAAAAAGGAAAGCAGAAGAAGGCTGCAGGTGGTAAGAAGAAATACCCCTTGAGAAGCACAGGAGAGTTTTGGAAGCTATACAACAGAATGAAGCCGAGGACGAGAGCAATCAAGCTGCAAAGAAAAGACGTATGAGGGTAAGCTAATGGTAGCTACCGCTAGCATGCTAGGTCGTCGCGCTCATGACTCATCGATGACAACATTGTCTGACCAATCAGTAGCCGGCAGTCGGTGACGTCATCTTAGTATCGAGCAGAGTAGGTACTAAAACTAGCTTGTTTTAGGAGGTACCAGGCTAGTGGAGACACGCTGCAAATCGAGTAGGGCCAAGGCATGCTAGTGGAAAAGGGCCATAAGAGACGAGAGCCAATGAAGGCCAAAAAGGATCGTGAACAGGGCATCATTTACAACAGTTACAAGGTGAGGGTTTTTTCATTCATATTTGTAACTGTTACGTTGCCAGATTATATGTCAGTTAAGATGATTGTAGGTTTTGTAAACTGTTGTAGACTCATATTCAAAAATCGCATTTCGCTCTTTTTGTCTCTAAAACCCACCAGTAGAAAACATGGTGGATCGTAATGTAAGCCTCCACAGAGGGGAGAACTGCGGTACATAGCAGGCCTGGGCAAAAAAATCGATAATATTAAAAAATCAAGTTGGCAAGTCAAATCAATTAGTTTTTCCTGAAACTCGACTTTAATGATTTTTTTTGTTTTTCAAGCCATTCATTTCACTTTTGCGAGGATCCGAGGCTGACAACATAGACAACATGGTGGCGGTGGCGGCCATAACCGGCAAGGAGAAAGAGGATCTCCTGCCCAAGAAAGGTCCCTCAGCGGCCGTAATTTGGAATTGGTTTGGTTTGGCAACATCTGACGAGCACCAAACAACACCTTGCTGCAAATTGTGTCTGAAGGCGGTTGTTGTCGGAGCACTTTGTGTCGATTTCTGTGTTGATTTTTGACCTGGAGGCACTTTAAATGTATACTTTTAGGTATAAATAAATGTATAGTTTGGAAATAAATTTACAGTGAGTAGTTATTTCATTTTAAATGGGGCGGCGGCATTGAATCCAATCGTGAATCATGAGTCATGAATCGAGTTTTCTTTTTAAAATTTTTTTTTTTTTGGGGGGGGGAGGGATCGTCCAGCTCTAGTACATAGATATAAAAAGCATTTTCTAACATAATAAAATGAAAACCAAAGTTTTAGAGGATGATTAAACACCTATTTTGACGGACTTTACATACAAATAGAAACAGTATATCTTAAATCCACTGTTTTTGTGCGGCAAAATGCTGCCAACTTCTACACACGACACCTTTAAAGCGAAGAACTTATTCAATATCGAACAAGAATCAATGTAAACATCAGATGAATGAAACACTCTGATTTTAACTTTTACAGCATTTATCTCTGCACGCAGAAAGTGTAGTAAATGAATTAGTCCTACTAGGTCCCTAAATGTCATTCATAATCAGCTGATAAAAACAGAGTGAGTCCTCATGAATGACCTTTAATAGGAGACCAGAGCCTAACACCCTGGATTACTGTGAACTATACTCTGCATGTGAGTGAACACTCTGAGGATTGCTGCCTTAAATCATTGGTTCCTTTTGAGGCACACTGGAGCTCTTACTGCTATCTTGGCTCGCTCATATCTCATTGCACAGTTGTGATTTTCTTGTCACAACTTCTTCCTCCATGAAGTAATTTTTAAACTTAGTCGAGAACAGAGGCAGTGATGTCATACTGACACATTTTCAGCCAGATGAAATATCATCCGGCTCATTCAAGGGCGAAAAGGAAAACAAAATAAGAGCATGTAAGCAGAAACCAAAACTTAGCTAATGTGCCGGGAGAGCTCTAAGGCACAAGAGGCAAATAAATCAATTCCTGTTTAATCTGGAGTCCAGATAAACCATCACATAGATCAGATGTTAACAGCCCAGGGGGATGTGGGGAACACTGTATAAATAAGCCTTATGTGACCCCAGCTCAGGTCATATCTTAAAATAATAAAGAATGAAAGTGTGCGAATGAATACCTCAGCCTCGTCAAAAGTCAGTAGCAGGTCAGAGGTCCCGGACAGGATCCCCCGTGAGCCATCGATGAGGTAATCCCGAGCAGGAACAGAGTATGGATCAGCTTTCAGCATGGATGCAGCCTGCACCAGCTTTGTGCACGCATTCTCCACCCTGGGAAAAGAGGAAAACTGATTTAAAAACCACCAGAGATCGTAAAAAATACTCTAAAAATAAGTCATGCTGCTTATCTGAAACCCTACAGAAGCCAGATGGGACGTTTGACATGGAAACAGCAAAGTGCCTGCAGCAGAAACAGATGGAAGCTTGGGGATACAGTTAGCCATAACATGGAGGAGCTGCTGTCTAAGCACGGCCATGTTTCATTTCCTCTGCTTCATATCAGATATTCAAACTATTCAAAGCAAACACTCGAGTGAAAGCAGATGATGTATAAATATCAGATGCATACTTTCCATATAGGGATTTAACAGGGAAGTGGGACACATGTATGTTTGAACTCTGGCTTCATACATTAATTCTCCAATGAACAACAACACTGTTTTTATTCTTCCTCCATCAATCTTTCAAAAGCCTGATTTGCAGTCACTTTTCTTCCAAGTTTTAAAAAGTTTCTACCCCATCTGCTGCACCACAGATGAGTTAAAACAACAACCTCAAGAGTGCAGAGAAATATAGATTAAACCTGGAACATAAATGTTGAAAATGGTGAAGCACGAGGGCAGAACTGCAGTTAAGAATGAACTTATATAAGGGTTTTTTCTTTATTATTTTATCGCCTAACATGCCTCATTTGTGATTGGCAAATCTCGCATTGTTCATCATTCAGGCGTAGTATCCACAAACAATGAATACGATATAAGGGTAACCACAATATTTGATATTTGCCAATATCCAATATTTTTTTGATCATTATCACCGATACCAATACTGATATTTCAGGTTAATGTGCTTCATAAAAATTGACTCATTTCATTCAGTGTTACAGCATATTATCACATGAACAGATGTAAAACAAAAAAACAGTTTTTAACTCTGGCAAAAAAAAAACCTCGATATTTAAATGTACCCATGCAGTGATGAAAAGGTGCATGAATTCTGGACATTTGCATAATTTGCCGATATTCCATCCAATATATGGCCGAATTGTATGGTCGATATATTGGCTGTAAGTATCTTTCAATATCGATCGATGCAATACTAAATTTTAGGCTGATATCAGACGTTACCAATATCAAATCTACAATATCGTGCATATAGAGCTGCGGCACAAGCTTTTTACTTTTTTATCCTTACACTATACCGTACCAAAAAAGTCAACACAACACTATATTGCCACATACTTTTTGCAAATATGTTTATCAGTTTGGATTTTGCAGAATTAATAAACTGACTCAAGATTTCCCTGTTTAAAGCTAAGCCCAGTTCTTTGGACTGCAGAAGAGTTTGTTCATCCAACAAAAAACAAAAACTATCCAACAAGCTCAAACAGAGTTTTTTTTTAAAAACCAAATTAAAATTTGAGAGGCATGAAAGCTACCTTTGCTGAGCTTGATCTCCTTTAAAACGTAACTCAAAAATACTGTGACAGAGCCCTTTATAGATTAAACGATAAGTCCTACGAGAGAACAAACCTCTGTCAATTGTATCACATTTGATACATAATTTTATAATACCTCTATCTACTCAATATGATCAACAAATTACAAAAAAACATCTGAAAACAATCAGATAAATGATAAAAATGTCCTCAAATGGATTATCAGTTGCCAAAAACACCTAATGTAACAAATCTATATGTTGAATTTTAAGGACATTTTTGATTTTTGTAGGATTTTAGCAGAAAGTGAAATAAAAATTTTATTTCCAAAAAATTAGAATTTTCTGGCTATAACCTTACAGAGTTAAGGAATCCGTAAGAAATTCCTGGATCTACTTTCAGGCTTGGATGAGCACCAAAATCAAATCTTGCCTTTCTTGCGTCCTGTCTGACGATCCCTGAAAATGTCATCATCACCCACAAACAACTTTCCATATCCTGTTCAAAAACTATAAAACAAACTATCAAACAAAAGGCAAAAACATAACCTCCTTGGTGGGTGAAATTATCACTTACTTAGAAGTACATAACTTGCTTTTATGTCACAGTTCTGTGCAGTAGAAATAAAGCTTGAGAAGAAACCACAGTTATTTGGTCCAGTCTTTCTTGCTTTATGTGGTTATGAGAACAAATTTTGGTCTTTTCTGTGATTGAGGTCCACCAAATTAGTTCAACGCTGCTTTTCTTCACATGATACAGGCCTGGCATCGCACTGCATTTTTTAAAAGTGAGAGAGAAAGAAAAGGGATTTCTGCTAGAAATTCTACATTGCATGGAAAAATCTGATGATCAGCACACAAAGTTTAGCGTATAAAACTTGTGAACAAAAAACCTGCAGTTATATTTCACTGCTTTAACAAGTTTCACGCCTAACACAAAGAGCTCACACTTCTAACAGCTGCTTCCTTCCTGTGTGACAAGTTTCTACAATCAGCATCTGTATCACATTTTTATTTCAGGCTTGAGGACAGACTGTGAAAATCTGTCTCAGGGATTCAGCTTCAATGTTTCATGTTCACAGTCGAAACAGCAGATTTCTCTAAAAACTATTGTGATGCCTTGAGAGTTATCTACTCTTTCCAAAAGTCTTATAAATACTTAAACTGCCTGGATGTCCGTATGTTATCTGAACATAAAGGATGCACGACTCCTTAACTACTCTAACAGCTGATGCAGAGAGCCGTATGCTGAACCCATTGTGAAGCCTCGCGAGGAGAGTTGTGATCATTCGAGCAGGATGTGATGTCGACCACGTGGGGCACAGCCCCGCCCAGGCTGGCCTTGGCCCAGTTTGACCCCTGTCTCCACAGAAAAATGTAAATGATCGATGGTTACGTCTTCTACAGTGTGTGATGAACTCGGTGAACTTCAGCACAGACTGCAGTCTTTGGATTCAGCTCCACACTTTGGTCCTGAATGATACTTTTCAGTCCCACATGTTTTTAATTTCCCCTGTAAGAGACTATTTAAGGACAATTCCAAATGTCCAAATTTAATAATTTACAGATTCACAGTTTCTCCAACATGGCAAAAGCTGATCCAAATACTCTCCATTTTAGATGTGGTGAAAAGAAAATTACTGAAGATTTTTCCATGGAAAATTCCCTCCATTTTCTTCAATCCTGTCATTGTTTGGTCAATTATTCTGCATGCTTTTCCATTCTTTATTTGGTATTTTAAGATTTATTTTCTTCCCATTGTTTCCTTTTGGTATCCAACTAAATATTTATTCTCTACAAGTGATCAGTAAAATATGAGTCTCATTTTCTTTCCTTCATGAGAAGTGAAGTCTTAAAACTTTCCTTTTCAAAAGGGCCTCTCTCTGAAACTATTGTGCACTATATACATTGAATAACTTAACTGCTTTTTTATCATGACTATAGTGATATTTGGAACATGTACCTACTATTCTTATTCTAATTATTGTTGTTCGGTTATTGCTTTTAAATTATGCTCTATTTCAACAGCTGTAGAACTTTGAGATATGTATAAAATGTAAACTTCATTAAAAATTAAACCTATTATTACTAGTATTATTATTTTCAATTATATACTTCCTGGATTACTTGTACCACTATATCCTCTTCCATGGAGGCAAATTTCTTTATTTCTATACAACAACAGTCCCTTGCCTGTAAATTTTCCAAGCATTATCTTTATCAACACCAACTTTATCAATAATTTAATCAAAATTCAGCAACTTACTGTCTTTTTCCAAAACTTTCCATACCTTCTTGTTGGCAAATGTTATAATTCCAGCTTTTGTTGAGCAGGTTCAAAGTTTTTACCATATGTTGCACATTTTGATATTTTTTAAATCCATCTAAAGTTGGCATTTTTATCATCTTAAACCATATTTTCAGTGGAAAATTTGAGTTGAAGATTCTCAGCAGTTCATTATATTGCTCTCTTCCTCTGATCACAGTCGATTGGGGTTTATTCACACCCTTTTCCAATTTTTAAAGATTTTCATCCCTGTAGTCACCACAGACACTATACTGTCAGAAGTATTTGCTCACCTGCCTTGACTCTCATATGAACTTAAGTGACATCCCATTCCTAATCCATAGGGTTCAATCTGATGTCAGTCCACCCTTTGCAGCTATAACAGCTTCAACTCTTCTGGGAAGGCTGTCCACAAGGTTTAGGAGTGTTTATGGGAATTTTTGACCATTCTTCTAGAAGAGCATTTGTGAGGTCACACACTGATGTCGGACGAGAAGGTCTGGCTCTCAGTCTCTGCTCTAAACAGCCCAAAGGTGTTCTATCAGGTTGAGGTCAGGACTCTGTGCGGGCCAGTCAAGTTCATCCACACCAGACTCTGTCATCCATGTCTTTATGGACCTGCTTTGTGCTCTGGTGCACAGTCATGTTGGAAGAGCAAGGGGCCAGCTCCAAACTGTTCCCACAAAGTTGGAGCATGGAATTGTCCAAAATGTCTTGGTGTGCTGAAGCATTCAGAGTTCCTTTGACTGGAACTAAGGGGCCAAGCCCAGCTCCTGAAAAACACCCCAACACCATAATCCCCCCTCTACCAAACTTTACACTTGGCACAATGCAGTCCCACAAGTATCGTTCTCCTGGCAACCGCCAAACCCAGAGTGGTCCATCAGATTGTCAGATGGAGAAGCGTGATTGGTCACTCCAGAGAACGCGTCTCCACTGCTCTAGAGTCCAGTGGCGGCGTGCTTTACACCACTGCATCCACGCTTTGCATTGCACTTGGTGATGTGAGGCTTGGATGCAGCTGCTCGGCCACGGAAACCCATCCATGAAGCTCTCTGCTCTGTTCTTGAGCTAATCTGAAGGCCACATGAAGTTTGGAGCTCTGTAGTGATTGACTCTGCAGAAAGTTGGCGACCTCTTCTCACTATGCGACTCAGCATCCACTGACCCCGCTCCATCAGTTTACGTGGCCTACCACTTGGTGGCTGAGTTGCTGTGGTTCACAAACACTTCCACGTTCTTATAATCCAGCTGACAGTTGACTGTGGAATATTTAGGAGTGAGGAAATGTCACCACTGGATTTGTTGCTCAGGTGGCATCCTATCACAGTTCCACGCTGGAATTAACTGAGCTCCTGAGAGCGACCCATTCTTTCACTAATGTTTGTAAAAGCAGTCTGCATGCCTAGGTGATGATTTTATACACCTGTGGACATGGAAGAGACTGGAACACCTGATTCTGATTATTTGGATGGGTGAGTGAATACTTTTGGCAATATAGTGTATATTTAACCAGACACACAAGAGGTGCCATTAATTGTAATTTACTAATTCATATGAGAAAGAGTCCATAAAAAGTGGAAAAGCACTCCTCTTCCTCCTCCTCCTCCTGCTCTTACTACTACTACTACTACTACTACTACTACTACTACTAATAGAATTCATGATTTGATGTGATTTATGCATTAAACTAACACAGTCGGACTAAAGTTATGGCATACAGACAGATAAAAAGATATATAAAAAAAATGGTTCAAATTAAAAAATAAACACAAAAAATAGATAAATAAATGAACACATGTAAAAAATTAAATTAGAAATATTTTAATTTAAATAAAAAAAATGATAAAATTGGAGTAAGTCAGGGAAAAATAGATTTTAAATTTCAAACCTTCTCCATCTAATAAATCAAATTAATCACTTAAATCAATAAATTGCCCAGCCCTGAAGTTTAACAACCCAACTGAAAATAGAGAGTTATCCCCTTTAAAATTCTGTTACTACTCACTTAATCCTACTTAAAACATGCCACCTGCATTGTATCCCAGCAGCCATACAGCAAACAAACAGGCAACAAGCCAAAGGCCGACACATGTTCTGCATCCCGCTGAACGCTGCGCTGCATCAGGGGATCATTTCTGCTATTTCCACATTTTTAGGGGCCGAACAGGAGGAGCACAGCCTCAGTCTTCAGGGGCAGTGAGTTTCCTGTAGGATAAGCTCTGATGTATATGCACATCCAGGGTCACATGACCGTGTGCATGTGTGTGCAGCGTCCTTCAGCATGCTAGCGAGAAACAGCCATGCATTAACTGGACCCCCGCAGACTCTATATTTAGAGGAGGAGACGCATTCCAGCACACGAGCTGATGGATGACGACAGGGTGACGATGCTGACATCGAGGCGCCGAATGTGTTGAGCCTTATGACCTGCGCTCGCCAATGTGTGATTCATCCCCGACCTTGGAATGGGGGCAGCGCCTTAACCCCGCCTACACCTTCTTTGATTATCAGGTAATAAGGCCCAGAAAAAGACGACATGAGGGGAGGTTAGGGCTGGGCATTATGAACAGTTTTGGGATTTTTTTAATATTATTTTTAAGGAATTACAGAATTAAGCAAGGATATTTTTATTAGTCCAAATTTACAGCAGCTTATAATACAAAAAACAAAATACAGAATTAAACTTACAAAAATTTTAGTCTGTGTTAAAAAGCCACTTTTAAATGCAATCCATGCTTTTTAAGAGAGAGTATAAACAGCTGGTTAAAACATATTGCTGAATAAATCCTAAAGACTGACTCACATGTGATATGTATCTTTCTTGATATAGTCTGTAGGCATCATCATTGTTCATCTTTTGTACTGGTGTTAAAAAAGCTAACTAAAGACTGCAAAAACCGTCAGTATCGTAGAATCATAATTTAAATCCAATCATTCTATAAAAATTGTATAAAATAGAATCAGGAGAAAAGCGTATCATCACAGCCCTCATAATGGATGAAACTATTATTGACAGTTTTATTTTTGTTGATACTATTATATATTATATATATTTTCTTTACTTGTATACTTTTTAAAATTACTACCATATACATCATTGGCACAGTTGTTTTTACAGAAACAGGGATTGATTGCCATTTTTTACTCCTCCCTTTCCCATTGTTTCTCTGCTGTAAGCACTTTGAGTTACACATGTTGGAGGAAAAGTGTGATATAAATAAACTTGCCTTGCCTTGCCTTTTATGTATATTTAAACAAACCGTGCCAAACAGGGAATGTCCACTAGTATTGGATCAACACTTTTGTTTTGCAATTGGTCTAGGTTAAGGCCATAGAGGCAAATGAATAGTTTGAACCAGTTTTTGACTTCCACTTCTTGTGTAGTGGAAGCCCCTTCCCTTTATTAAGTACAAAATAATAGATAAATATATGTGCATCACCATTAGCCAAACTATATCCTAATATGGTATTTGGTCCATATTGTCCAGCCCCAAGCACCAGAAAATGATTAAATACACCAAACACATACGTCCTCCTCTCCTTTTCTACCTCCCTTTGCAAACTTTTCATGTGTTTTATGATCCGACTTTAACAAAAAGCAGCAGCAGCATCAGAGTCTCTAATGTTTAAGGGCATGTGCAGGTCTGCAGCCCCTCTTCTTCAGAGTAAAGGAGCTCGTCTGTGTGCAATGAAGTATTTATGCTTCACCAGGGCAAGACTCTGAGGCACTTAACATGCCATGTCTGACCTTTGCTTGGGCACAACCGGCCATTACTGCGACAGATAAAGAGAGAGAGAGAGCCCGGTACAGGCTGGTGGGTTCCTCGGACTGTGGAGAGAAAACTGGTTTATCCCGGTACATCCAAAGGGGTGACAGTGATGGATACTGAAGGTTTAAAGGCGGACACTCGGTGCTTACTTGATAAAAGCTGGTGGCATGTCCCTTTTCATGATCTGGTCTTCTGTGGTCTGTACAGTCTCCTTCCCCACCTGGAAAACACAAGTAAAAAAATCACTAATGAACTTAACCTGTTCAGCCCCTTTTTTAAGCCTTCTGCTCAAAAATGACATTTTCATAAAGAAAAGAGTGAATCTCTGTAACCACAAGCTCTATTTGAATTATTTTAGTGTCATAATAAAAGTAACACTTGAAAGACTTGTCCAGATGTGTAATTATCAGTACATCTGTTACCTCCTCCTCTTCCTTATTTTCTGGTCATGATCTGACGTGATCATCAGAACATGACAACTTCAATATAAAATCCTGCTTTAATTACCTGAGTTTAAGCTCCAGAATCAGGACTTTTTGAGGAGAAATCTGTGCAACATGTGTTTTTCTGGGCAGCGACCACAGTGATGCAGACTGATTAGCTCTTCTTTAAAACAGACCTACTTTGTAATGGCCCTTTTCCATTAGCCCTACTCTACTCTACTCGCCTTGTGCTGCTTTTCCACTAGCTCCAGTCGCCTGCCCAACGGGGTGCAGTGTCGCTGAGTGGCTCTGCGGTGACGTCATTTTGAGCGCGACACAACAATCTGTGGCTTTTTGTCACAAACCGAGTAAAAAAGGAAAGCAGAAGAAGGCTGCATGTGGCTAGAAGAAATACCCCTTGAGAAGCACAGGAGAGTTTTGGGAGCTATACAACAGAATGAAGCCGAGGACGAGAGCAATCCAGCTGCAAAGAAAAGACATATGAGGGTAAGCTAACGGTAGCTACCGCTAGCATGCTAGGTCGTCGCACTCATGACTCATCGATGACGACATTGTCTGACCAATCAGTAGCAGTCGGTGACGTCATCTTTTAGTATCGACTCAGCTCGCTTGGAACCAGAGCGGAGTAGGCACTAAAACTAGCTTGTTTTAGGAGGTACCAGGCTAGTGGAAACATGCTGCAAATCGAGTAGGGCCGAGTAGAGTAGGGCCAAGGCGTGCTAGTGGAAAAAGGCCATATATGTCAAGCGTAATGGCAACAGGCAGCATCATCTCTCTTTAATAATATAATAAAATAAAATGGACTCTCTTTCAGGAAAAATTGCATGTTAATAAAACTAATTATACAAATCAGAAACAATAAAAAATAGATCCTGTCTCTGTAAAGAAAAAATGAAACTCCAATAAAAACACACACAAAAAATAAAAACAATAAATAAAATGTAGTTTATGCAGTTCCTAAATTGTTTGTGACATGTATCAATATATTCCCACACTGGGGCTGTGGCATTCGGCTTAGGAACCGTAGCTTTCCTGCCATCCTTCATATTGGCGTTTGTTTCCTCGCTCGCTTCAGCTCTCTCTCTGTGTACACGCGAGCTACCCCGACTCTCCCTCAAAGATTGCATGTCTGACAGATCCTCACTCCGCTATAAATCCGCTAAATCCGCCATAGAACCGATGCACCCCGGTGTTCAGAAAGATGGACAGAGTGAGCCATCTTCTCATTCAACCTGTTTGGTAGAAAGAGAGGAGGAAAACATTCATGCATTCACGTGTCAATTTATCGAGGCCGACAAACTTACCGAGGACGTTTTTATTTATCGTTCGGTTAATCGATTTATAGATTATTGTGACAGGCCAAGGTTTAAATGAATGAATGTGGGTGAAAATGTTGAATTTAACAGCATTTCAAGTGTACAGAGGGGTGAAAAGGATCAGGGCAGCCTGAAATAATAAATACTAAATGTATTTTTATACTTATGATCTGATATACTCACGTGTGCGGAGTGCAACAAGCACAGCCAAGTCTCCCAAACCAAGGAGGTTATGTTTTTGCAATCGTATGCTACATTTCTTAGCAAGAATTGGCAAAAATTGAATAATCACGGATCGGTGTTTGGCTTAATTTTCAGGAGATGCTGGTCATAGCCCAATTTAAAAATGATTAGATTTTGGTCGATTTTGCTCAATAACTGTGCAACTAATAATGATATCAACATGATTCTGAGAGTTAAATTTGGGTTTTCAGGGTCAATTAATCATTTTATGATGATAGTTTATCATAAACTGTTGCTTTTAGATGTAACAGCAATATGTGAGCTACCTTGGTGGAGGTTTGCGCTCTCTGATTGCTTTCTAGTTTAACATAAATTCATACTTTTAGACCAGTTAACAGGGGTGTCCCAATCCAATATTGATATCGGATACCGGTCCAAAACCAGCAAAAAAACAAATGTCAGATTATATCGGTCTGCATCTAAAAAGCACTCCAATACAAGCAACCCATTCTAATTTATTTTTTATTAATTTACTTAAGTTTTAGGATATGTTTATGTAATTTAAAAACTTATGTTTTTGTTTTTACTGGATTTCTTGAGGTTACTCTTCAGGGTCTTCTAATTTATTTTTTATTCATTTTTCTTTTATTGTACTATATTCTTATGTTTAAGGTTAAATTATTGAACCCATTGGTGAATAACAATGGGTCAGTTTTTCTCATACCTACAATTGCTGACTACTGTTCTCTCTGAGTAATCTCACCTGATCAAGCCTTTTCTTACAGTCCAACTACAAAATAAGTAATAACAGTTTGTATGATTCCTGCTGACATGTATCGGATCGATATCGGTATCGGTCAATACTCAAGGCTGCCATGTCAGTATCATATCAGAGGTGAAAAGTTGTATAGAGACAACCCTACCAGTGAAACCCAATTTAATGGCAGTTCAGCTAGACGCCATTATATTAATCAACATTATTCCTCTCCAGATTAAAATAATTACAGATATTAATGTTAATATTAGATTGATCTCTCGATCCATGGTTGTTATTGATTATACATCCATAGTAACTCTCCTTAGAAAAAGACATGAGGTTCCTCTTGGGTTTACCTTTAATAAATGTATATTTAGTGAAGACAAATGTGATGAGGACAGATTTATGATGTGGGCATCCATGGGTTTGTCTCAGTCAATTCTTACTTTTAGTCCCTTTGTCTCTGCCTGGATGGATGGATGTGTACAAATATATATGTATATTAGGGCTAAGAAATTAATCGAAAAATAATCAAAATCGACATTTAGACCCTATAATCATAGTAATTTTACTCATGACAATTATTTTAGTTACTCTCCCTGTGTAAGTCACGTGCCGCGCCCCTCCATATAATCTACATTCACTTTCGGCAAAAGTGAAGGACGTGCCACCAACATGGAGGAGACAATCTATCAGAGGAACTAGTAGCCAAGAAAAATACCGTCTCTATTGTTAGGGCACATTTTGGATTCTGTGCAGAGGACATCAAGCAGAAAGAAGTTATGTGTAAATACTGCAGGAAGACCGTGTCGACGACCATCAGTATCACTACAAATTTGTTTTCCATAGCATAAATTGTTCATTAATCGTAATAGAGGTAAGAGCTTCAATTAATTGTGATATTGAGAAGAGGTAATATTGCCCAGCCCTAATGTATATTCATATGTATTTGTAATGTGCATATTTTGTATATGTAATGATAAAATGAAGATTATGGCTTCAGCCTGTTTGATTGTAAAGTGTCTTGAGATGTGAAAAATTGATTAATAAATCTTTGCATGATTAGATTTGTGTCCTTATCGGTCACCTTTTAAACAAGAGTGTTTTTCTCAGAGTCAAACCAAAAATGCTCTCCTTGTTGGCATTTCAAAAGGACTCAGAACTTGGCTTCACTTCTCTCATATTTCAAAAGTGTTGGAGGTGGCACCAGTGGTGGTAAAAAGCCTCCGGAGAGTACAGGAAGCACCCCCCGCAAACCCCGACCCCGATGACTGGTTCATCAGTCACAGGGATTATGTATCCGTCAACACCATAAACTCTGGTATTAAGTTTTAGAGGGGCTGTCACACTTGTTCTGCTTCAGTGATATTCAAAAGTTGATCTATTTCCAAGCTTTTGTGAAAGTGGAGCACACATTTCTCACATCACGCGGGTGAGTAGAAACTCAGCAGCCACGGCGTCGCCCCGTTGGGAGTTTTGTCTTTAATCACAGAGTTTTGCAGAATGATGTTCCTGTTACTCGTGCAGCCAAGCGTTTGGATCAACAAAGCAGCTGCTGGGGGGAGGCCAGGCCTCAGCACAGTTATAATGTCCGCAGCAGCTGAACGCCTACTCTGCCTCAAATGCCAAAATGAGTCACCTCCCCCATCATGACCTCAGCTCTGAGAGGGGGACACGAATCACCCACGTCGAGGGAGCGGCAGCGTTCACGCAGGGACACGAGGAGCATCGATCATCACTGATGAGTGTTTAATCCATTTTTAATAACTTACATTTAGGAAGTAACAAAATTGGTACACTTATCAGCACTGATCAATAAGTGATCCGCCATTCTTTTGCATTTAACTTCATGTTTTTTGGATTAATTAACCTGATGGGCATTTCCAATTCACCTTAACAAAACAGTGAATTATCCGAGTGCAGTGTGTCTTGTGTTTCTGTATTATAAAACTAGGAAAGCACTCGGAGAGCGCAGATCTCCGCCAGCGCCACAGTCCTCACCCATATTGTGATTTTCACTATAAATATTAGTCCTACCTTTATTTCATGGAAATATTTAGATTCCTTGACCATGAAAACATACCATTAGCAATTGGATTCATAATGATATCTATTTTAGTTCAGTAGTTATTCACAGAAATCACATTTTTCGTCATGCTGGATCCACACGCTGGATCAACACCAAAATTGAATCACTTCTTCCTTTTCCCATGCTGAACATTTCCTGAAAATTTCATTAAAATCCATCCATAACTTTTTGAGTTATTTTGTTCACAGACAGACAAACAAACAAACTCTCTCGAAAACATAACCTCCTGGGCGGAGATAATTATGAATCCAGTTGCTAATGGTATGTTTTCATGGTCAAGGAATCTAAATATTTCGATGAAATAAAGGTAGGACTAATATTTATGGTAAAAATCACAATATGGGTGAGGACTGTGGCGCTGGTGGAGGTCTGCGCTCTCCGAGTGCTTTTCTAGTTCTTTTGTGTTGCTAGCGCGGTCAAGAGTGTTGGCTCTCACCGAGAGACGACTACAAAAATGGACGCATCTGTTTGTCTGGTTGTTTAACACGGCTGAAAATGATCATCTATTAATGTCGTTCCCACTCCTGCCCGCTCCCGTTGCTTTTCTTCCCGTCACGTTCCCATCACAGGATTAATTAAAAAATGAATCCCATTCTGTGGGATTCCTGTGGGAATCACGTGACCCACGGGAATTCCTGAAAAATGTCCTCCTCTAATGTAGATATAAAAAAGAAAACATGGATATTGTTTTATCTTTAGATTTAATGACTGGCAGATAGCTCACTCCGCTAAATCTGCTAGATAACCAATGCTCCCAGGTGTTGAGACAGATGTACGGAGTGAACCCTCTTGTCATCCAGCCTGTTTGGTAGAAAGAGAGGAGGGAAACAAACCGGCACGCACGAGTCAATTTATTGAGGACATTTTCATTTATGGTGCGGTAAATTGATTTATTGATTATCGTGACAGGCCAATTCACCTCAGTCTTTGTCAAATATGATGCTAAATTGTTAAATAAATACATTAACACTACAAATTTCCTTATTAAAGCCATTTCATATTCCTCCGTTCAGATATAATGATAAATCACTGCATAATATTCTAGAAATAGACTGATTATCAAAGTACTTTTATTATAATATTACTGGTATTACTGACGTGTTCTGTTTAATGAACTACCCAGTGGTTCCCAACATTATGTCATTATTTCAATGATGGAAAAATAAGTATTAACATTTCAACATTGAGAAACAAGAGACCATATAAGTACACAAAAGTCATTCCCCATCCTTTCTCTAAATAATCTGTAGCTCTTTGAATAGCTCATAGCATCAGCATGGCATCACTGTAGCATGTTTCAAGACCTGGTTAAAGGTTAACTTAAGCTGTGACATCCACGCTAAGATAAAAATGCTGCTATATTTGGAATCAAAAGTCTAATTTTGATCCAGAGGGGGCACTACGTCTGCAGAGTCATTCCCGGTGGTTGACGTGGAGGCTGTAACGGAGCAGACCCTCTTATTTCCCCTCACCACAGAGACTCCGGGCTCGTGAATCAGGACCAGAGGTTGTGCCAAAATAAAACTGGGGCTTAGCGCAGGCTGTCCGTCTCAGAGCGATGTGGTAATGCCACCCTGACACTCCACCAATGAGCGGTCCTGAACAAAAGCCAACGACAACTAAAGCTGCTCAGCTGAAGGGCAGCGAGGCAACAGGCCGGGGAAATAGGGCAGAGACCGAGTAGTAAACATTACTGAGGGGGGGCGGGAAGTGGGACAAAGACCTCACACCCATAAAAACACTATAGGAGTCACCTCAGCTTCCTTTTGAGGTCCCATTTACAAAAAGGAAGACATGTTTTTATGTCATGTTTGGACTGCAAAACCCTTGAACTTTGTGGTAATTATATAAACAATCAAAAACTCTCCTTCTTATCTTAACCAGAATTAAACTTGTCAATATCAGAGGTTCTTTTGAATATGCTTTATAAAAAAAATTGATTTGACTTGATGCCTTAAAGTGCTCTGCTCCTATCAAACACCGACCCTCTGTCTTTACTTAGAGGCGTTTAATTCTATATAGGACACTTTACAAGGGCTAAAGCTGTTTTTTTTAATCCTGACAAAACAAATCTAAAGATGTTCACAAACTCAAATTAAAAGTTTCTGCATATGCCTTTGATTATAATGTCTCAAGGCGATGTAATTAAGCCCATCTCTTCCTATAAATACCTGAGTTTCTTAATAAATGATCCACCATCTTTCAAGTTTCACGTCGAGCAGCTTATGAAAATTAAAGCCACAGTCAAGTTTTCACTAGTTTTTGTTTTGCAGTGATAAAGCATCTTGTTGCTGTTACTTCTAAGCCTCTGACTGACTATGGAGTTGTCTATGAATAACTGCAACTTCTTAATGTCTTCTACTGACTATGGAGATGTCTATGAATAACTGCAACTTCTTAATGTCTTAAACCAACACTACGTAGCTTTTCAAACATAATATAATCCTTCGATATTCATTGTGATGGTCCACCACTTGACAATGAGTTCAATGAAACCTCTGTCGTGGTCTGGAGTGGTCTGTATCCCTTTCACTGGTGCTATGGAACTTCGAGGTGGATGGTGGGAACCCTGCCACACTAAAAAACTACACGTTTGGACTGCTTTACGGCATACGTCACTTCCCCCGATTCCCGATACGTTTACAACACGGAAGTCTCGGCAAAAGCCAATCGCGGAGCTTTAACCATGGTGGAGGCAACAACGTTAGGAAGAGAAAAGTTTTGTCGGAGGATCCAAAACAAAGAAAGCGAGAGAAAAACAAGCTGAATGCTCGGACCAGAATAAACATCGGTTCGGCATTCACTCGCTGTGTGAAATAAAAGACGAGGAGGGATGTCCGACTACTGTCAGGTATGTTGGCCGACTAATTTATGACGAAGTTCCTCAAAAAACTTGACGGGAAAAAAGTACAGCACAACAAATCCAGAACATACCAGCATGTAGTTTTGTTTGGACCTATTTCAAGTGTGTGACATCACCAGCTCGTCGTTGTCTTTACTTTTATTCACTTTATCGCTTCAACAGGACGGGGGCGACTTCACGGTAATAAAAACAAGTTGAACTTAGCGATTTTTAACATCGTCATTTAGTCAAAAATAAACACATTACCTCGTCGCTATCCATCCTGCAAACAGCCGCTGAAGACAGAAGAATACTTTTAGCAAAGTCCTGGCTTCTGTGATTCGCCAACAAAACAAATGCACGCGACCGGCAGATCTGTATCCTTACGACAGTATGCGCGCGCTAGAGCTCATGGGCAGTTGAGTTCCCTATCCGGTCAAGCGGGGATCTTCCGTAGTGCTGCTTTAAAACTGTTGATGTAGTCATAAGAAATCTTAAGGCCTATGTCATTGCTGTGCAAAGCAGAACTGGGCAATTAATCAAATTTTAATCCTGCTAATAAAAAAAACAGTCATTTGGATTAAATTTATATTAGATTTCTATGCCACATGACATGCTGAATGTTTAATTTCCTTTTTCTATACTTACTATAGTAAGCAATATTTCAGTTTTTTTGTATATTTACAGGTAGATTGCAATGTATTGCTTATCATTTAATATTAAAAACAAAAGTTTCAAAAGCATTAATGTTCAGTAAATACATTTGGTGCTAACCACTGATCAATCATGTCTTATAATAAAATAATTATATTTTTGCCATAACCAGTCGAGTTGTCCCAATACAACTTTTTCACCTCCGATACAATACTGATATTGCAGCCTTAAGTACTGGCCGATACCGATATCGATAACAGACTTTTATTACTTATTTTTTAGTCTGGACTGTAAGAAAAGGCTTGATCAGGTCAGATTACTCAAACAGAGAACAGTAGTCAGCAATAGTAGGTATGAGAAAAACTGACCCATTTGTTATTAACCAATGGGTTAAATTAATTTAACCTTGAACATAAGAACATACTACAATTAAATAAAACAGATAATACATTAGAAGATTATATTTTTTAATTGCAAAATAACCACTGTGTTTAATTCAATTATTAGCAGATTCTACAACTAAATAAAAAAATACAACATAAATTGGAATGGACTGCTTGTATCAGAGTACTTATATTTTTAGATGCAGGCCGATATAATAAATCTTTTTTTGTATAGCACCAATTCATAACAAGTGTTATCTCAAGACACTTTACAAAAGAGCAAAAACTCTTCATTTTGTGGATACACATATATGCATAGATACATATATACATATAAAGATACAAGTACACATATACAAATATATACATCCAACACCCAACATGAATCCATAGAGCCAATCATGAATCCCTCCATCTTGGCGGCAAGAAGAAACCTTCTGTTAAGCAGCAGGAAATCTTGAATGTGGATCCTAGTCGCATATATAATCCGATATATGTTTTTTTTTTTGGCTGATGTTGGATCGGGACACCCCTTATAATCAGTATAAACTAATCGACCAAATATTTTCACTCATTAGCGTGTACCCTCAAAAGATGATCAATAAGATTATTTACTGGTCAAAACCATAGTGCTCAGACGGAGGACATATCATCCAAAAACAGAAACTTATTCCCTCTCTTGCCAGGAAGAACTTTGGGCTCCACACCGCTGATGGCAAAGTAATGAAATAAAAAAACAGGCTCCAAATCTACTCGGAATTGGTCTATGCTTATTCAAAATTCAGTAAATCAATATGTAAGTCATTGTGGAAATCTAAAACTTACTATTTGTCAGAAATTGTCATAAACTTTCACACAAGTTACTGAGTTTTTACGTTGATAGCTTGAAAAGCAGGTTTTGAAAACTTGTTCTATTTCTGAAAAGAACAGTAAGATTTACACAAGGCCAAGTCAAGTTCAGGCATGATCTAAGCTGACAGAGAGGAGACAGACTACACCATGGGCCAACAGTGTGGGACAAAAAGCGGGGTTGCATGCTGAATTTAACGAGCGTTGAGTCATATTTTCCTCATCGCATCATGCAGAAATGTGTCTCAAGCTCTCGGTGCAGTTCTTCAACAGGTCATTGTGCTCTTCCTTCCCCTCCCATGGAGCCTCTTCCTGCTCTCAAGTTCAAAAAGCAGCCAGCAGCACAACAGAGGCCCAAATAATTCGCTGCAAAAATAGATCTGTGACCCAACTGTTGTTGTGGAGCAGTTCATAACGCCTGGTCTTATTCGCCGCTCTGAGCCTCGACCCAAAGTTTCAACATCCCATTCTTATGATACCAACAATAACCGAGCTCGACATCGAGGTGGGGACTCCAGTATGCATCTGTTGATTTATGCTGTTTGAGTTTGTTCATCACACAAGTTACTGACAACTTCTATTTCTAGTTCTACTAAATGTGGACGACGCCTTCACACAGCCTGAAGTTCATCGTCATAAATTTGCAGTTATATAAAAGTGGAAAAAGAAGTAAATCAAATTGGAGAGCCTGAAACAATTACTGCTCATTCATGTACTCATCAATACTCAAAGCAGGTAGGGCTGTGCATAAACTTTTAATACCTTGGTACTTTATGATGCAAGGTGTTTTAAACCAAAAGATATCATGTTTTTTAATTCAAAATTCCACAAAAGAAATTTTCCTTTGATCTCAAGGATTGACTTTTGTTTATTGTTTATCCTATTTATGTTTTCCTACGTGTTTATGCCTCCCTTTTTTATTTTATTTTATTTTTTATTTATTTCTTTATTTACTTATTTAATTAATTCAATTTAATTTAATTTAATTATTATTATTATTATTATTATTTATTTATTTATTTTAAATTTATTTCATTTTTTTTTTTTAAGGGTTCAGCCATGGGATGGTTGGGGGTAGGGGGGTATCTTGACTTGCAGATGTGATGCTTAATGGACACTGTTTTTTAGTATATATGTCTTATCTGATTGTCACTCTGTTTGTCTTATTTGTTTAAAAATGTTCTATAAATAAAGTTTGAAAAAAAAGTGCCACAACAGAGACTAACATCTCAAAAGCAATTATCAGTCTTGTTAAATACAAATTCTGTCCACCTTTACAGCCAATATTCCTTGGCATATACATCCCCACATGTTAGCTGCAATACAGAAATGATTTACCTTGTTATCACAGATTGTCCACTTTTACAACTCAAATTTATCATTAATGAATTAATAAAATGTTGGTTTTGCTGCTTTATATCTCTTTCTAATACTAATAAAACTATGAGAGGAAAGTGGAGGCTTTGTGCTCTCGACAAAAAGTATATTGAGGTAGAAAAATTCAATGTTGTGCTTCTAAAATCTTATTTAAAGGGCAATTTCAGCCACTAATTTAAGGATTAAAAGACTCCTTTACTGATTCTTGAGTGGGAATTTTAGGTGTGACATCAGCACAGGGCAAAGCACAATTACATAACAAATAAATAACTTCTAACTAACCATCAGGGAAAAATCCTAATGCTGATATTCTTTAAAAATCAAAGTTTTGTGCAATAAGTACATTAATAACTCTAGTTGTTAGGAAAGCAGTAACTTTTTAATCAAGTTTATATTTATTCATACTCCAGTCACTGCCTTGTTTATACCACGTGTACTTTTGTTTGTCAATAGCGGACACCTACTGCCTCATTTTATTGTTTGTAGGTATATTATGTTTTGTTTTGAGCCTTAGTCTCTTTTAGAGTGGATATGTTGTTAACTTAAATTCCCTGAAACCCATCTTGGGATCAATAAAATGTGAGTGCTTCTATCGGAGATTTCAGAAGCAGGACGATATAATCTGATATATGTTTTTCTGCTGGTATCCTATATCAATATTGGATCACGACACCTCTACAATGTATCAATACATTTGTCTATCCATCTAATTCAGGGGTGGGCAACTGGTGCCCCGGGAGCCACACGCGGCCCCTTACCTCACTCGATGTGGCCCACCAATCATTTCCAAAAAACAAACAGAAAAAAATGTAATTAAAAAAATGCAACATCAACTGCTACATATGATTTGTCATGAGTAAGCAGTACTGCATAACGCACAGATTATGTAGGTGATAAAATATTTCAATGTGCAATGACGGTGTGCAGGACTTTTCTTGCATTTTTGATGGATTATTTCCCTTAAAAAGATGTTTTTTTAAAGCTTCCAAAGCTATTAAAAGAGGATATTGTAAATTATTGAAGTATCTGTCAAAAACTGGCATGACAGGAAATCTGCACGAGAAAATTTATGATGTCAACTTTTTAACCGTCATCTCGTTCTTAATCAGAACAGACTCCCACAGACCAAACCGCAGCCCGAACATCCCCTTCGTTTCACTTCCACCTCTTCTTCAGGACCTTTTACTGATTCAGTGTCATCCTCCTCCGAGCTGTCAGCCCGCACACGGCGGCCTGGCTCTCCTTATTGGCTAGAGTGGAAACACTGACGCTCCTCAAACGCCTCACACGGACTCTGTGCTGTGAAGTGGTTTGATAAAGTGGCCGCTCCTCCAGAACAGACCGGGCTTTGTTGACGGCAGCACATCGCTCTGCGGAGAGAAGAAAGGCCGCTCTGACGGGCCCGGGACACTGCCTGCCTTTCACGCGTCGGGCTGTTTTAGCACAATGCTGCGTTGGTCGTGGTGACCGCCGCGATCTACGATGGAAAATTCTGGCAAGTGTTCTCGCTGCTGCCCTTAGCGATGCCCTACATCGATGCTGTAAGTCCGAGGTAAAGATCGGACTCTAAATCCTACGATCATGGCAAGCCCCCAAACCTCCATCTGGATCAGGGATGTTATGTTCTTCCTCAAATTAGAAAAGATCAGAATTTCCATTTCTGAAAAAATATGAAAATCCTTCATAGATTATTTAAAGTCAATGCAAACTTTACCCCATATAGATTCTTCGCACCCACCACCCCCACTCTATTTTTTCTCTCCTTTTTATTTTATAGATGTTACATATTTACTTTTTTATCTACAAAAGTTTTTTGTCCATCCATCACATTGAGATGTTAAGGCCTTATTTTTTTTCTTTTTTTGTGTTATCTTGTTTCATCTACCACTATTATGTAAATTACATATTTACCTTTGCCAGGACATTATGTTACTGGCGTCTGTTTGGTTTTTTTGTTAGTTTGTTTGTTTGTTTTGCTGTTAGCAACATAACTCAAAAAGTTACGGACGGATTTCGATGAAATTTTCAGGGACATGTTCGGATTGGGACAGGAAAAAAATGATTCGATTTTGGGTGATCAGCTTTTACCATTTATAGAAGTGGAGCAGGTGTGCCTTATGAAGAGGCTGGCTATTGTTTATATGATGGGACTCACCTTCCTGAGGAATATTTTGTATTTTTTTCATATATACCCAAGTCAATTTTGCACTACAGACTTGGGTATGTATTTTTTACCTACATTTGGACTTTATTTTATCCCTACTCTAATTATACGCTGCAAAGTTAAATTCCTTGTATGTGCACATGAACAAATTCTGATTCACAGTGCCAGCAGACACAGACATTCATCTCCAGCTTTACTCAATTAAAATAACTTGAATACTTCATTCTGCCCAGCCCTACCATTCACCAGTACTGTGTCAGAGGTGCAGCAGAGAGGTCAAACCAAAGGTCAACATCTTTGTCATATATCTGTCATGTGATCACCAACACGGTTTATTAATTTTCTTCAGGAAGTAGCTCATGAGGCGTCCAAGGCGATGAAAGTCACAAATCAATCGGGCTGCTTAGCGCTGGCTAAACGGCCCCCGCAGCCGGAGAGGATTCATCACCAGACTCTCTATCTCATGTTACAGCAGCTTAGCAGCACGTCCAGGCACTCATCAGCAAAAGAGACGAAAAGATGAGTGAGTCAATACAAAGACGGTCACAGATGAGGAGATCACGTTAATGCACCTGCTGAAGGTTCGAGAGGAAGGAGCAACTAAACACCCATCATCCAACACGGAGATTTAACCGACCATAAACCAGAGGATGTACATCCATCAGAGAGCGGGGCACGATCAATTAGCACATGATTTAACTTGTTTACACTTTTGGAAAGAGACTTTTTTATTGATTCTTCGAACATTTTGTACATACAGTGGGTACAGAAAGTATTCAGACCACCTTAAATTTTTCACATCTGTAACATTGCAGTCATTATCTAAAATCAGTTAAATTCATTTTTTTCCTCATTAATGCACACAAAGCACCCTTTATCGACCAAAAAACAGAATTGTAGAAATTTTTGAAGACTTATTAAAAAATTTGTTGCAATATTTGTTGCGTTGTAGCATTGTCCATTTCTTCTGATCATCCATTCTGTTGTTTTTTGTCAATATGGGGTGCTTCGTGTACATTAATGAGGAAAAAAATTTAATTGAAATGATTTTAGAAAACGGCTGCAATATAACAAAATAAGAAAAATTTAAGGGGGTCTGAATACTTTCTGTACCCACTGTATATAGCCTACTCTGGAACATTTTGGCTTTATATTAAAAGGAAAAATAAAAAGTTAACATACATTAGTCTGGGTCAACAGAAACTGTTTGGAGTCCATTTTCCTGAAGTCTTCTTCATCAGAAATAATCCATCATTTCTCTCTTTTTCTTGTTGTAATGTCGCTTGATTTTGTAAAGTAAAATGTCCATTTCTGCCACTTGTCATCGATCTGTGTGGCTTGTTATCTCAAACAAGTAAATTTTTTCAGTTGGTCTGAGATAAAGGTAAGACTATTTTATCACAAAACAGACTCAAGTTTCTTTCAAAAACAACTGATTTCAAACATTTTTATACCTCTCAAAAAAAAGAAAAACTCCAAGTGACACAAAACTGACACATTATCAAAATATATTCCCAAAGCAAACAGAATTCCCCTCTTAAAGTTAAAATGCATGTCACAAAATGTTGACTGTGTAGTTTGTCTACATAAACACTGAAAGTTTAGCGATTTTCACAGTGTATTAACACAGACTTCCTGATCAATATTTAATCTCGTTAAAAAAACAAATACAAGCCAATAAAAGTGAAGATGATGGTTGGCCTTTCCAAAAAAAGTAATTATTCAGTAATTATATTTTTAAATATTGCAACAAATTACAATTGGAGTAAGTCCAGAAATAAAAAGATTCTTAATTTTTATGTATTCTGCAGAAAATAATCAGAATTAATAGATTTGAAGGTGCAGTGTGTAGAAACTAGCATTTTAGCGACATCTAGTGTTCGGATGTTGGAAGAGCTCATCTGTTAGTAAAACATCACATCTCTAAGTGACGAGATCAGTTACAAGGTGAGGGTTTTTTCATTCATAGTTGTAACTATTATTTTGATATATAACAGGTCAGTTAAGATGATGATTATAGGTTTTGTAAAGTTTTGTAGATTCATATTCAAAAATCACGTTTTGCTCTTTTTGTCCCCAAAACCCACCTATAGACAGCATGGTGGATATAAGATAGATATAAAAAGCTTTTTCTAACTTAATTAAAAGAAAGTTTTATAAGGATGATTGTTCACCTATTTTGACGGACTTTACGTACAAATAGAAACATTATATCCTGTATTAACCGTTTCTGTTTGGTGAAATGCAGCCAACTTCTACACCTTTAATTGATATTTTTCCCAGCCACCTCAAGCAACATCACTGAGGATGCTTTATCCAACTGTTTCAACATTTGTTTCCTCCATGTTTCATCCCCTTTTTGCTACAGTTTGCTATAGTGATCGAGTTGTTTACACATAACTCAGTAGCAGTAAATAGTAAAACACTCATTAAACCCGCTAACTGAGTGCAGCGTCAGCCTTAACTCTGCTGTATCCCCTGTGACGGTCTGGAGCCATAAACAGCTCTGCTAATGGAGAGGGGCTTCCCTCCCCTGGCTCACGCTACAGTTCCTGAGCGAGCCGACAGCTGCCGGGTCTTCCTGACTTGGCTTCCTGCATTTCCTCATCGAGTCAACACTCCTCAGCTTCCTCTAATCCTGACGATTTACATTCTGACTGATGACCGAATCGTCCACAGGTGCTTTAAGAATCCATATGACGACCTCTTAACCACTGAAATCATCAAACTCTGCTGTTTAAGTTTGTGTAACAATGACAAGATGTCAAACAGAAAATGCCAGGGGTGTCCCAATCCGATATTGATATTGGACATCAGTCTTATATCAGCAAAAAAAACAAATATCGGATTACATCAGCCTGCATCTAAAATCTCTGATATAAGCACTCTGATACAAGCAGTCTATTCCAATTTATTTTTTATTTATTTAATTTTGTTGTAGAATATGCTTATGTTGAAGTTACACAGTGGTTATTTTGCAATTTAAAATAAACGTTTCTGTTTCTACCAGAGGTGGGACAAAAAATGGATTCACATAAGTATCAGGATTTTTTTGTTTGAGAATTTTAAAATCGATTTTTTTGTTCAAAAATAGTTTTTTTCCCCCCAAATTTAACTGCTTTTCCAGCCACTTTTAAAGGCAATCCAGACTTTTGAAGAGAGAGTGTAAACAGCTGGTTAAAATATATTGCTAAATAAGTCCTAAAAACAGACTCACATGTGATGTGTGTTTTTCCTGATATAGTCTGTAGGCATCATCATTGTTCATCTTTTTCACTGGTGTTAACAAAGCTAACTAAAGATTGCAAAAATCGGCAAAATCGTAGAATCCTAATTTGAATCAAATCGGCATCTAAAAAATCGTAAAAAATAGAATCAGGAGAAAAGCATATCGTCACAGCCCTAATAATGGATGACAATACAGACAAGGGGATTTCATTTAAGATCAGGATGATGCTTGCATATCCTTTTTTTTATACTATATTTTCTTTACGTGTATACTTTTTAAAATTACTATCATGTATTCAAGTCGAAGTGACGATGTAAACACTCCCTTGTGTAAAAGAGTGAACTCAAAAAAAATTAAGGGAAACAAAAGAAAATAATTCAAATATATTGAAGTGGTAATTACAGCTGTTATGTTCATTTACATATAACAGAAATATTAAGATATTTATATGTATTACTGAATACTATAAGCAACCATTTCTTATATATTATGATATATATTTTTACTGTAGTGTCCCAACCCTAGTTTCTACTGGATTTCTTGAAGTTACTTTTGAGGGTCTTCTGATTATTTTTCATTAATTTTATTTAATTGTACTACATTCTTATGTTTAAGGTTAAATTTATTGAACCCATTGGTTAATAACAATTAGGTAAGTTTTGCTCATACCTACTATTGTTGACTGCTGTTCTCTGTTTGAGTAATCTCACCTGATCAAGCCTTTTTTTTTACAGTCCATTCTTCAAAATAAGTAATAAAAGTCTGTATGATTCCTTCTGATATCGGTATCAACCAGTACTCAAGGCTGCAATATCAGTATTGTATCGTAGATGAGAAAGTTGTATCCGGACACCTTAAAAATGCTGCATGAAATTACTCCCAGGAAGCTGGAGTAGCTGCAGAAGGAGTTTTAGTTAAAGCTCTCATTTGGTTCACATTTGTAAAGGATTGAAGCATTTTTCATGCTTCTGAAAGGCAAAACCTTCCTGAAATTCTGGCACTGCTGCACCACAAGCAGAGATATTCAGAAACCTTAAACACCTCTGTGAACTTTACAGCAGGATCTCCGAGTCATGAGAGCCGTGTAATGAGAGCAAACAGGAAGTGTAACATGACTTTATCTGCTCCAGGACCCCACATCCCTGACATTCTTCTCTTTATCCCACGCCTATAAAAAGAAGCCGTAAAAATAATGAAGTACAACAGGCCTGAAATAAAGAGGAGCTCATTCAGGGAGCTCAAAGGAATGCCAACACTGAGGAGCTTGTTGTTCTTCCATTTAACCTCGTCCAAAAATATTTAAACTCCAAATTTCACTTAAAATAACACACTTGTGTGCCTGCTGAGACCTTCAACTTAGAGAGATCTATTTGTTTTTATCTTTCAGTTTTTGTCAGTATTACTCAAGCAGTTTGAGCAACTTTAAGGCCACTTATTGCACAAAAGGCTTGTGCAAGAATGACGATGGAAACTGATCACATCATCTACAGTATCACACTAGAAATGGGAGACATTGATACATTTTCTGGAAAGGTTGGTTATGATAAGGTTGTTTATCTCACTTTAGTTTGCATATATTTCATTTTTAAAAGACGCCAGGTCTAATTATAGATCATAGACAGAACTACTGACAGCCAATGCTCATTGACCACAACAGAATTATTTTGAGATGTTCAGACTAAATAGGGAACTGGCACTTCCTTCTCCATTATACAAGAGCATTAAAATACTCAAAAAAATCCTATTGTGATGCAGGAGTCCTAAATGTTTAATATTTTGTGATTCCTTTATATACAAAATTAAAGATTAACTAATGCAAGCTGTATCCTGGCACACCAGCTAGACTCAGGGATGGGAATTGATACCAGTGCTATCAACAATCCTGCTAATCGATCTAATTCTTTAACGATTCTCTAATTGATTCCTGTAGATTTTCGGTGTCAACAATGTCAAACACACGTCACAGCATAGATAACTGCTTCTGTAAGTTGCTGGTGTTTCCACTCACTTAAGGTTGTGCAGTAGGCGCCTTTTGTAAAAAATGAAGCCACAATTCTGATGCTTTTGAACCCTGTCAGTAAAAGGAATCAGTGTTTCCTCTAGGTTCATTGCCTTGGGGCGGCGGGTTCGGGGTTGCGGGGGGGGGTCTGTCAATAATGCTCCATAATATCATAATTAAAGAGCATTTAGATCTGAATAAATAGTGAGCACTGTGGGCACACAACTACAACATTCTCAAAAGAATTTAAAATAAACTGCATAAAGTATAAAAAGTATTTAAAAAACACAGGAAGAATGTAACATTTCATGTAACCATGTAAGCTCAGCAGGTGGAGAAGATGAATCATAAAGTTATAGCAAGTGACTGACAATGAGGAGAAACTACATGCTGAAAGTTTCCTACACTGCTGCTAGCTGTGCTTCCCGTCTTAGTAAGGACAATTGGCTTAAAAATGCTGAGATTTTTGCTTGGGGAGATTGTTTGGTAAGCTTCAGGTCATCCATTAATGTTTGTTTAAATTGGGTTTTTTTTATTATATTTTTTTACCGTTATGGTCGCTCCTTCATCTGCCGCCTGATTGTGAGTGTGTGTGTATGTCTGTATGTGTCGTGTGTGTGTCTTCATCATCCCCTTCACACAACGCCGCTTACAGTCATTTCAATGAGGACAGGCGGCAGACAGCACGCCGGTTTGGACACGCCCATGTAGAAGCGGTTGCCGCCGAAGAGCACGCGCACAGATTTTGTCCTGCTGCTCAGAAACCAGCGTTTTGAACTTTCTGGCTGTAGTCGCCTGGCAGCAGCAAATCATATCGTACTATCGAAGAACTGGACGTGAGGAAGCATTTCTACTGAATTGTTTTTAGGGAAGGGAGTGTCATAGTAGTATGTCAGAGTGAGCATCTTTAGAGTAGACGATCTTTGTAACGTTAACGCTGCTAAGGGGAGCCGGACATTGGCGGAGGGTAACGGAAGTGTAGACTGAGAGAGAACTCCTAACTGTATGACACGCTGTTTGAGTCTGTTAATAAAGAGAATTAATGATTCAGAAGTTATCGGCTCGTTCTATGACAGGGAGTGTTGTGAGACACTTTTAGGTGGCCTCTGCTCTGGCGTTAAGCTGAATCACCGCTACGTCTCGGCCAGCGTGGCAGCCTCAGTAAAGACTGCATGTGGGGGACTCCGCCTGCAGAGAGACAGTTTGGTTGCAGCGGCTTATCGGTGTTGCACAAGAGGAGCGAGGGAGGAGGCGTATTTCAGAGCGGAGAGGAAAAATGCATTTTATTAAATGTAAGCAAACCATAGCGACACAACTATGGGCAAGATAGTTATTTGCCTAAGCACCCGCGACACCCGATTTAATGCAGGACTCTGATGTGAAGGCGGCGACATGATGCTGCGGTGGTGTATTTACAGTTTTTAAAAAAAATTGCAGGAGCGGGTAGGATTTAGGAGACCATGTAGAGGAAACACTGGGAATTTTTAAGAGAATTGATTAGCAAAAAGACTCATGATATCAATTCGCTGATGGAGCTGTTAACGATTCTCAACTGGAATATGTTTTCAATTTCCATCCCTAGCTAGACTGTTCAATATATTTCACCAGTCCATCTAGAAAGAGTGTGTAGGGAGGGCAGAACTTTTCAGAAGCGTATTTGGCCTGTGATTGGACGATCGCTCTGTCAATCACACACATTAGAGGCCAATCAGATGGTGCAGTAGGTGGAAGCTACAGAATGTGAGCCACAGAACAACTCTCATCAAAACGTGTCAGAAGTGGAACAAATATTCTTACTATAGAGAAGCTTGTAGTGTTAATCAAGAAACTGCCATGGAAACTGTTAGCATCTATGCTAATCTTTGCCACTTCCTGCTGCCTTAGCAGGAAGGACTCTGATTGGGCCGTCCCATTTTAGGCTGCTCACAATCACTGTAGATTGGAGCTTGGCAAGATGTGTCTGACTACACACCGAATCAGGGGGATCCAGCTGCTGCACAAGCTGTCCAAACTGCACAAATATGTTGCTAGTGAACGATGTTACCACCTGTACAAACATCTAAACAATAAACATCCACAACAATCTCTTTACAGAGACTTCAAGTAGGGCTGGGCATTATATTTATTCAATTATGCAGAATGTTGCTTTGTTTGAAAATATAGTTACTAAAAATGTAGTTTTCATGACGACAGACCTTGTCAGGTTTTGCACAAGCACATGTTTAGTCCTTTATTTGGTTCTTAAATGAGATCAAATATTGATCAGATGGTTCCACGTTACTATACTATGTTAATAGATAATTAACCTTATGTTTAAACTATATAATCAATAATTTATAACAAAATTACAGCCACCATTTTAACTAAACAAGAGAACCTCTGTTTAATTTTGGAACATATTTTGATAACATGAAGGCAAAATTTGATATAAGTAATTTTTGTTTCTTTTGATAGATTCTTTTGAGAGGGACAAAACTCAATTCAAATCGAGAATCAAGTTTGGTTGAAAAAGAAAACAGGGATTTGATTTTTAGCTCACATTGCCTCGCCCTAATGTCAACACACACATCATTTACCCCTACTTTAATTCTTCTTCCACACCTTTATCGAATCTCTGTTTTTACTCGAATATATGTTTTTTATGTTTGACAATGTAAAAGAAGGTCCTACAAAGTTGTGAGAAATAAATTTTACACACTGGTGGACAATAAAGATTTGCTCTATTCTGTTCTACCTTTTTGGGTTTGTTTTAATTATCAATGTTTTCCTTTATTTTTATTTATTAATTTGTTTCATTTTGATCTTCTTTCTACTTTAAATGTCTTTCGCTTTCAATTCATATAATGCTCCGTACTTAAACGTTCACAAGAGCAAATGTCGTTACTCTAATGCCCTAGTTTAAACTATTTTATGTCTCTCTTATATGATAAATGGTTTTGGACTGACTCATTTAATTTCGTCTTTTCTCCCAGTTTACATCACTATTGCACAAGCGATTTCCTACATAAGCCAACCTATTGCATAAATATCTGAAGCAAGCATGATGACGTCCTCATTACACAAAAATTAAACATCATCTTTCACACTTCTCAGAAAAACCACATCCTGTTGGTTGAACACGGTTCAGAGGGAAATCTACCACATACAGACGGGTGAAGCCTTTTCTTTAATTTTCTTTAGATATCAGAAATTTGGCCTGAATTTGCTCACTGAAGGGTTCAGCTTAACCCCCTCTGAGCACATTCCTTCTTCCTGGGAATTCTTCACATTCCTCAGATGCATTTCTAATTGAGCTTCGGCCCATTGTCTCAATCAGAAACACTGAGATGCTGAAGACTCAGCATTCTGGGTCAGTCTTACTTTTATCTCCATGTACCTGGAATAACACGATCAGGCTCTTTCATATAAATAATTTAAATGTCTGCACATTTGTAAGTGAGTGACCTCGACATCCTCCTCCTCCTCTTCCTTCTTCTTCTGGTCATGATCTGACGTGATCATCAGAACATGACAACTTTAATATAAAATCCTGCTTTAATTACCCGAGTTTAAGCTCCAGAATCAGGACTTTTTGAGGAGAAATCTGTGCAACATGTGTTTTTCTGGGCAGCGACCACAGTGATGCAGACTGATTAGCTCTTCTTTAAAACAGACCTGCTTTGTAAATGTCAAGCGTAATGGCAACAGGCAGCATAATCTCTCTTCCTCCAAGCATGATTCAAGCATTTGGAGACCCCTTGCAGAGACTTACAAACTCTGGAGATCAAAATCTTAAAGAGATATGCCAACTTTTTTTGTCGTTTCATGTCTTGCTTCACTCCTGAGTCCATGATAAGCAGATGGGCTGCATTCTTTTGACTCTACGTGCAGTAACAACAATTAGCTGAGCTAAAATTAGCTTAGCTCAAACACTGAGAGTCAATGGGAGGTGTTAGCCTGCCTCTGCCTACAGTCATCAGATAAACTCTAAACAGTCCTGTGTGCTTGTTGTGACTCATTTTACAGCATTATGTTACATTATCTTCAACTATCATCTTATCTTCTTCTACTCCTACACAGAGGCTTTGTTTCGTTGACCTACTTCGGTAGTGGTTTGCGTGACGTTAGCAAACAAGTTGAGTCTCTTGAACAGCTCTTAGAGTGAACAAAGAGAACGCAGTTGGATATGAGCTGTTCATTTGTGAGCCATAAATCTCTTAAGAGTCTCTCACTCTCATTTCTTCTTGCATTTGCGTTTTGATTCTCTCCTTCAAACCTTTTTAAGATCCAACAAAGCAAAACGAAAGTTCAATTTTTCAACTGGTCTTAACATTCTGATCCATATCGCAATCTATTTGATTTAAATTTGCATGCTATGAGGACATTTTATGGAGCTTTGCTTGCCCTGCGTTCCAGGCAACCTGTAACTCGGAAAATTCCCAGATGAAATCTCCAAGTTCCAACCTGAAAGCTTTCCAGGCAAACTACGACTTTGGTTTGAGCGCAAGGAATTCTGATATGTAAACAAACCAACATGGCAGACATGGTAGGATTTAGTCTTAATCCTTTCGAACACCAAAGGAGCCTGAAACTTGCTCATTTGAGTGAAACAGGGGAGGGAAACAACACCAAAGGTTACAGAAGCTTTTACTTTATACTATACAGTATTTGTCGTTATTGTGAAACATACTTTGTACTGATTAATGCACTGAAACTAGCTGACGCCAGAACAGCTGCCAATGATGTGTTAACATCAGCAGATGAATAACCTCGCTATGATTAACTTTTTCTAGCATAAGGGAGACCAGACCAGCCATCTGTAGCCATCTGACCATGGCTCATGAGCGTGCTGCTCACCATAGAGGCCGCCATATTGTTTAGGCAGCGATGTGACATCACATGTCATAACTCGGAGTACTTCGATTTGGTACGAGTTCACGGATGGGGAAGGCTAAGAGAAGGGCTGAAAGATATATCATTATCATATCTATATCAAGATATGAACATTCAAGTTATTGATATTGAAAAAGCAACGATAAAAACAATATAATATTGCATCTTATTGATATCGAGATATCTGGCATGAATATCGAGATATGAAACTTTGTCCATGTCGTTCAGCCCGAGGTAAGAGCAGCAGAGATTTAAAATAGTTAAATTAGATGAAATAGAATAAAATACACATGTAAGAATTAAAGATAGTATTGTGTAAAGCAAGTCTAAAAAAATGAGTTTTAAAATGTGATTTTAAGGACATGTTACAGTATCATGCAAAGCAGACTTCATGTGTTGCAACAGGTGTTTATGCTGATAAAAATATTTTATGACAGTTAAAATTAGCATTGGCATGACAGCAACACCTGGACAGTAAGTCAGAGAAAACACAGCTGCCTCACAGTAACAAAGCAGACACAGATAAGAGCTCCTCTCTGCATGTATTTACTCATTAGAGCTCTGTAATGTATGACTCACTGAGCTGAAACCAGAACAACATCTGATCCTGAACGTCTATAAAATCATAACACTGTCCATGTTGTCATGTTGCCGCGGTAACTGGAAATAATTACAGGCCGATCCATTCATTCAGACCGGCGTAGGAAAAATGTGATCACAATCAAGAGCGTCCAAGGAGCCTGGATCATTTCGGCCCCCCGCTCGCTGAGGCTGCACAGGCCGATTCACGTGTCATTAGTCATCACAATGCTCTGTAATGTCTATTTTTAAAGGAGCAGTCAGTGATTTTTTAGCGCATGCAGGCCTCGTATGTTGTTGTTTTTTTCTGTTATGGCAACAACTGAAGTTTTAACTCTCGTCTCCTCTCTAAACTTTCCTGTCGCTTTCTGTACAAAATAAATCAAATATTATCTAAGAAACTGAACATTTAATTGGATATTTTATAGCATACAGCTGACAAATCAGGTCTAAATTACACGCATACATTCTTGAGACGGACTGATGCTGCAATATTTGTTTTATGGTCTCGTGATTTAAGTAATGAGATCAGTGGTCTAATTTTCAGCTGTTATGGATGCTTATTAATAAGGGTGGGAAAATAAATCGATTCACATAAGTATTGGGATTTTTTGTTTGGCAATTTTTAAAGCGATTTTTTAATTTAAAAATCGATCTTTTTTCAAAATTTAAATGCTTCATTTTAGTCTGTGTTAGTAAGCCACTTTTAAATGCAATCCAGGCTTTTGAAGAGAGAGTATAAACAGCTGGTTAAAACGTACTGCTGAATAAATCCTAAAAACAGACTCACATGTGATGTGTATTTTTTCTGATATAGTCTGTAGGCATCATAATTATTCATCTTTTTCGCTGGAGTTCAAAAAAGCTAACTAAAGATTGCAAAAATCGGCAATAGCAGAATCACAATTTAACACAATTTAAATTGAATCGGCACCTAAGAAATCATAAAAAATCAAATCGGGAGAAAAGCGTATCACCCCAGCCCTACTAATTAAGCTGGGGGAGCAGGTAGCCTATGTTAACGGATGAGGGTGTCCCAAACCAATACTGATATTAGATATCAGTCTGATATCAGCTAAAAAAAAAAAAAAAAAACAGGATTATCGGCCTGCATCTGAAACCTCAAATATAAGTACTCCAATACAAACAGTCCATTCTAATTTATTATTTATTTTATTTAGTTGTAGAACATGCTTATGTTTAAGTTAAATATTCTGGTTATTTTGCAATTTAAAATATATGTTTTTGTTTTTACTGGATTTATTGAGGCTACTTTTCAGGGTCTTCTAATTGATTTTTTATTTATTTTATTTAACTGAACTGTATTCTTATGTTTAAGGTTAAATGGTCAGTTTTTCTCAAGCCTACTATTGCTGCCTACTGTTCTCTGTTGAGTAATCTCACCTGATCAAGCCTTTTCTTACAGTCGAAGCTTGAAAATGAGTTAAAAAAAAAAAAAGTCTGTTTGATTCCTGCTTATATCGGATCGGATCGATATCGGTATCGGCCAATACTCATGGCTGCAATATTGGTTTATCAGAGGTGAACAAGTTGTATCGGGACACCCCTGTTAAAGGATGGATTTAGTATTTGCTGCAGTAGTAGCAGTTTATTTATGATTGTTTTGGGGGGCATTTTTGGTGGTGGAGAGACAGTGGAAAGGGGAAGGCAGCGCATGTCAAGAGAATCAGCACATGGCCTGGATTCCAAACCCGAAACCTTGTCACTGCAGAATCACTGCCCTGGTTGCAGGTTCAACTCCGAAACCAGATGCTGTTTGCCTCTCAGCAATGAAACAGTGCTTAGTGCTAAGAAGTTAGTAGTTAAACACCAACAAAAGCACTTAGTAACATCAATAAAGCTCTTTAATCTGTGTCAAAAGTTTGTTTCATATTTGTTAGGGGTGTCCCGATACAACTTTTTCACCTTCTATACGATACCAATATTGCAGCCTTTAGGATTGGCCGATACCGATCCAATACGATATCAGCAGGAATCAGGATTTATTAAGGTTACTTTTTAGGGTCTTCTATTTTTTTTTTTTAATCTATTTTGTTTAATTGTAGTATTTTCTTATGTTTAAGGTTAAATTTATTCAACCCATTGGTTTATAACAATTGGGTTCGTTTTTCTCATTCCTACTATTGCTGACTACTGTTCTCTGTTTGAGTAATCTCACCTGATCAAGCCTTTTCTTTCGGGATGTTTACCGCGGACCGGTACTTTAACACACCAGTCCCTAATTTGGTCGAATACTGTTAACAGGTGATGACTCAGCCGGCTCAAACATGTCGGTGAGGGCTAAGCGCTCGAAGGTTTAGGCTCACTTTAGTAAAGTTAATGAAACTCGGCCCCATGCAATCTTTGTCAGAGAGAAGTTGCATCCAAGGGGGGAAATACTAGCAACATCACCAAACACTTGGAGCACACACGTAGTATAAAGCTAAAGGAGTGCGGGCTGTTTGATTGCGATAGTAACACGAGTAAAGTTAGCAGCCCGGTTAACACTAAAGACTGCAGCACTGTGGTGGCGGCACCCGGTTTGTAAAGTCACAGTAAGTTTTTTGTCTAGTTTGTAGTCATCATTACAGCATCGACTTTAGCACCACAGATATATGGGTCTGTCTGTAAATGCAGTCTGTTGGGCGGCATGAAGGGGTTTTGCCATCTCCTTAACTTTCTTTTTGCCTCTGAGAAGCATTTGTAATGCATTACTTCTATTCTGTTGAAGCTTTATTATTACCTTTTGAAAATAAAAAAAGGTTGAATCTTTTAATATCTTGTAAAGTCTTTATTTTTTACACAAAATTACGTGTTGTAGTATCGATAACAGTATCGATAAGTATGGATACCAATAAGGAGTATCAGTATCGATAAAATAATAACGATATACATCCCTACTTTTCTTACAGTCGAAGCTTAAAAATAAGTTTAAAAAAAAGTCTGTATGATTCCTGCTGATATTGTATCGGATTGATATCTGTATCGGCCAATACTCAAGGCGGCAATATTGGTATCGTGTCAAAGGGGGAAAAGTTGTATCGGGACACTCCTAGTTGTTATCCTGTATGAACACAACAAGTTTTGGGAACATCACTGAATATTTTGATTTTATATGAATTATTGAATGTCATTGGAATCGGAATTTCCCATTAAAAAGTTCAATGTTTTTTAGACATCAATCTGGATCGTATCACGATGGAATTTATCTTGATGACAGAGACATGGACCCCATGTTCTCCTGCAAAATTGGAAGCTAATATTTTTTAAAATTCCACCCAGTGTTAACTTGATGGATTTTTTTCAATTTTGGGAACTTTTTGCATACACACATATGTCTGTATCACCACCAAAATGTAATGGCTTCTTCCTTGGACCAAACTACACCTCTGGTTAAGTTTTCATGTAAATCCATTCAGAACTTTTTTCTGTTAAGCTGCTAAAAAACAAACAAACAAACAGACAAAACATGCCGGCAAAAACATAACCTCCATGGTGAAGGTATGAGGTAAAAGAGGCAATTCATAGGTTTTTGTTGTGCATTTCACTTCTGCTATTTAACATCCTGTATTACACACACACTCTGTCAAACTCCTACATTTGTATTTGTGAGAAAAAGGTCCTTTTCAACAAAGTATGACATCAGACACAAACACGTCACGTCACCTTAACACCTTGCTAAAGAGGAAGGAAGTCTTATGGGTGTAAACTTGAGCACAATGAGGTTCAGACCTTCAGTTCCTCACGGGCACAGATGAATGAATTTGGATCACAAACCTACAGAACAAGCTAACGGCTAACAGCAGGGCAGGCTAAACGAGGAGTAACTCTGCTGACAGAAGACACCAGAGCGATTGTCCAAATTTATCTCCCAACAACTGTGAGGGGGCTCAGAGAGAATGACACACAGGAACCAAGTCCGCCTTAATTTAGTCTCAATCCTTCCTCCTCTCATTACGAGGCCCTATATCTGACAGCCACCTCACATCCTCACTTCCTCTCGTAGAGACTTTCCACGCATTTATTTGTGTTTTTGAGGAAGCAGCAGTTCCCCACTTTACTCTAAGATAATCGAGGAGCATCACCGCGGTTAAGTTCTCCTCTCTCTAAATATAACGCCACAGCTGCAGCTGGTCATCAGGGTGCGTGTAATGTAATGTTTTTCTAAGAACAGCCTGTAAATGCATAATTAATGGCCCCAAAGAGACACTCTAATTGCGCGGTGTGGGTAGAAATCGAGGGCACTAACAAGGTATGAAAATGTATGAGGAGTTGCCATACTGCGCCAAAAGCCAGTTTTAAATTATAGGAGGAGGTTTTATTTTTAGTCTGTCGAGTTTGGAGCGCTTGTTTGGGAGTTGGCAGGGGTTTGGACAACTTTTAAACAATTTAGGTCAGATATTGAGGCTCTGGGTCATAGGTCATGTGTACATAAGGCTTCATATCTTTATTCATCCATGTGACAGCGTGCATAATCCGACCATGCAATACTAACATCATTCGAATGATGCACTTGCAATTTTTCTTCAGTCCATTAGTTGGAGCAAATTCAATACAGCCCCATCAATACTCCTTGCATTACGTGCTTTTAATACTCTTGTTTGGACTATTATTTATATTTAATACTACATTGTATGTCCTCGTGTTCCCTGGGATTCAAACATGGATTTATTTATTATTTATTTAACCTTTATTTAATCTTTATTTAACCAGGTAAGATCAGGACCTCATTAACAATGGTGACCTGGCAAGAGGTCAGCAGCACACGTCACAATAAATACAGATTCATGATTAAATTTTAAGGAAATAAATAGCATATCAAAACAATAAATATGGAAAGGGATTCAATAAATTCACAGTGAAAGTTTGACAGTTTTAGGGAACAGTAACAATATAAAAACACAACCGTTGCACATAGTATTCTCGAAGCCTTGTGAGTAAAATGGAATAGGAAGCTTTAACAAAAACAGTTTTTATATTTTCATTTTTCAGGTTGTGGGGGCAGCATAAGAAAAAGTAATTTTGAACCTCTTGGCAAGAGAAAGGTTATTTCTTAAAGTCAGCCTTGAGTATTTACTGGAGGTAAAAGAAAATCAAAGCAAAAGAATAAAGTAAACAAGAGGTAGGGCTGGGAAACATTTACCGAAATCTAAATATTTATGTTTTTTGGTAGAATGGCCCACTGCAGTGGTTTCCAGATTAAAATTGTCAACAAAAGTGCTCTAAATTAAAGTTGAGAAGGCAGTAAGCAACACCCGTGGACGAAGATCTTTAAATTCTTTTACTTAGGAAAATAAATCAAAATTAACACAATAAATAACATCATAAATAAATGCTAATTCCATGTTCAGCCTGCAAAGAGGTGCAAAGACAACATCAAAAAACCATTGCACTGACAGCTCAGTACATCAAATATCAATATTTTTATTCACAAATAATCTATTTTAAAAGAAGTAAGGTTATTTCTTTTCAGCTGTAGCCCCACCTTTGTTTAGCTAGCAGCACACATTTAGCCGTGTGACCCTCCCCTGTATGTATTGTTATTATTTCTGATACTTAAACAGATAATTAAGTCCATCTATGGTGCTTTTTTATTTCATTGAATTTTAGTTTTTTCCATAAGTCATAGAAATTAAAGATCTGTGTCCACAGGTGTTGCTTACTGGATTCTAAACATTAACTTCAGAGCACTTTTGTGGACAACTTTTGTCTGGAAACCACTGCAGTGAGGCATTCTACCAAAAAACATCAATATTTAGGTTTTGGTACACGTTTCCCAGCCCTATCTCTTGTTTACTTTATTCTTTGCATTGATTTTCTTTTAACTCCAGTAAACATTCAAGGCCATTTTACCATTTTACTCATAAGGCAGTGAGAATGCTGTGAGCAATGCCTGTATTTTTATATTGTTACTGCTCCCTAAAACTCATATTAATTGTTTGATTTGCTATTTATTGCCTTAAATTTTAATCATGAATTTGTATATATTATGACGTGAATCCCTGTGAAAACATGGACATAACAATACAGTATTAAATGAAAATAAGAGTCCAAACAAGAGCATTAAAAGCACGTGATGCAAGTAATGGACTGTAGAAAAATAGCGAGTGCGTCATTTAACCTTGTATCAGGGAGCGTGCTTAATATAAATAAGATGTTATGCCTAAGTCACACATTCCCGTTTCTCATAGCGACTGTGCACGACTGTACACGATTGAGGAGGCTGGTGTGATCGCTATGATACGGGATTAAATCCATCCCGCTGACACGCCGTCAGCCCCGCTCGAGCTAAGTTCGCGTCACGTAAGCCCCGACTGAGCCCCGTCGCTTGCGCCGTCTTGAACGGGACTCAGTCGGGGCTCAAACGGATACATCCTTGTCAGTTGTAGGGCTGGGTATTGATTTAGATTTTCTGGATCGATTCGATTCGATATTACAAGGTCTCAAATCGATTCAATTCACGATTCAATAAGATATTTATTCAATCTGGGATATCTTACTTAAAACAGTGCTGTAAATTTAATAAGTGACCTTTTGACCTGGTACATCATTAAAAATTGTTTTAAGATGAAGAACTAAACCCAAAGCAGTTACATGAATCATATTTCAATGATATGCATTAATGCATATTCTGCATATTACTTGTTTTTTGTTCAACTCGTATTTTCCTTTGTACTTGTTAAATCTAAAATACTCTACATCCAAACATCAGTTTTTAAACTTGCCAGTGGTGCCCATATAGTGCTTCCACCATGTTTGTTTGCAGTAACATCTCATGAGATCTTCTTCAGTAGAAAGTAACACTACATGCTGATCACACAAGACTAGCCAGGTTAATGCCACAGGCTGCTTTTCTGCACATCCAAAGAAGAATAAACTACCCAAGTCAAAAGATCGATCTTTGGATTTTATGGATCAATTATGAACCAGTTAAAGGAAAATCGATTCGATTCGATTAAATCGATTTTTTAACCCAGCCCTAGTCAGTCATCCTCTTAAAGCTTCCAGGATTGAGCCACGATTGGCTCAATCCTGGAAGCACGATCAGCCCGACTGAGCTCCGTACATGCCACGCTAATACCGTTCACATTAGGACTGCATTAGGCTTCCACCCAGCTACACTGAGAGCAGTGATTCTCCACGACAGTTTTGAACAGTTCGAAACTGTTGGGACCCTTCCACGTTCCCCGCCGTTCATCCACGACTATACAACGCTGATCCAGACCAAGTAGCACATGCACCACGACCAAAGCACGTTTTATCAGGATTATGACAATCGTGCACAATCGCCATGAGAAACGGGAGTGTGTGACTGGGGCTTTAGGTATGTAAAATCCATATATCCATTGCCAATCTCAGCTGATAATGTGTGAGAGGCACGGTACACTCTTGACTGGTCACCAGCCAATCACAGGGCAACATCGAGAGACAGTCTGCTGCATCACCATGCTGCCATAATAGAATAACATGTATTAAAAAAAATCATGGCTTATCTTTTGTTTCGTTTGAGCCATATGATTCACGGTTAAAATGCAACATATGGGGACTAAGCATTTTTCACTGTCCACCTCTGATATCTGCTAATAAGTGAATAAATAAATGTAATATCCAGTGCAATATCCTTTTTGCCAATCTTTGTCTTTTGGTCAGATGTGTTCTACTGTCAAACAGTGCTGTCATGTTTAGATTAAAATTGCAAATATTTCTCATTCTAATCTCACTTTTTACCAATTTTATTCACTTTTTCCTTCATAAATAAGTTCATATAACTGCATGTTGCAATGTGCTTTCTTAATTTTTGACTTAATTATTCATACTATTGTCTATTTTAATGACTTTGTTTGACATTCTACTGCTGTACTGTGCATAAAAGCAACTGAAACAACCCAATTTCACCTTGGGGGATCAATAAAGTATTTCTGATTCTGACTTACAAGTGTTGGGATCCATGAATGCAGCACTTAAAGATTCAAAGCGTTTGTTATTTGTACATCAAAAACATGTTTCCCTGCACAATGATTTTTCTACTCTGCTGTCCTCAAGGAAAGTCAGGTAAGACGTCAGGTAATAATAGCGTCTAGACAGTGGGACACATGGAAAAAAATATGTATTGATGGTGAGGACTCAACCAAACTAGTAACATGGTTTATCGAACATTCTCTGGGATGACAAAGTAAATACAGTTAAGGAGTGCAATGATATCTGGGTAAATCTGACTAATTGTTTGACTAACAACAGAGCAAAAGAACTGCAATTCAAGGCAAACCACAGACTACATAATGCCTCAGTGAGACGTCATAAAATGAACCCAGTTCTGTCAAAAATTATGTCATAAGTGCAAGAACACAGAAGGTACATCCACTTTTTGCTGGAATGTGTATGCATGCATTAGGGCTGGGTATTTCCAGCAACCTCACGATACGATACGTATCCCGATACACATAAATTGTGAACATGGACTATGCTTTAGACAAAATTCTAGAAAAGTTGAGTTTTATCTTCTAAGAAGAAAAAGAACAAGGATGAGTTTTAAGTGGTTCTACAACTTAAGAGACATAAATTCAGATCCTCAAAGATGGTAGACCTAAGATCAAATTTAGAACATATGCTTCATTATGTAGCTCGTCTTCTACTTTTAACTGTGCCACTGTTAACATTACCCAAAGTGTATTTACAACAACTGTCAAAATATTTAGGCCGTATTGATTCTGTAGAATCCGTATCGATACACGTATCCCGAAGGAGTGCGATACGATATTTTGCTGTATCGATATTTTGAGCACAGGCCTAAATGACACCGGCTGTCATAAAGTGATTTTACTGATTTGACAAACAGTGAAGCACTTTATTAACCCTTTCATGCATGTTGCCCACTACAGTAGGCAGATATTTGGAACACATTTTAGACCCTTTAGGTTACAGTACCATGTCCAACTACCAGGTGGTAAATTTCCAAACCCTTTTCTTTAGTTTTATAAATACATATATATATATATCTTTGCCCATTTTTACCATATCAAGATATTTCATCATAAATCCAAAGTAGCTGATGAAGAAAAAAAATGGGTTTCGTGCCTGTATTCAAATATCAGAATAATTTTTACTTTTAAATGTTGGTGGAATTAAAAAGTGAATAGTTTGATTAAAGAGTGGTAATATATATACTTTAGATTTTGCTTTTCTTTAATTTACTCTTAATAAATGTTTGTCACAGACATGTGTCTGTTGATCTTTATTAAGAGCCAAGAAATTACCATTTGTAACACGTATGCATGGTGTCCACTAGGGCTGGGATGATACACTTTTCTCACAATTCAATTTTTAATGATTTCTTAGGTGCCGATTCGATTTAAACTGGGATTCTACGATATTGTCAATTTATGCATTCTTTAGTTAGCTTCACCAGCGAAAAACATGAACAATGATGATGCCTATAGACTATATCAGGGAAAATACACTTCACATGTGAGTCTGTTTTAAGGATTTATTCAGCAATATATTTTAACCAGCTGTTTATACTCTCTCTTTAAAAGTCTGGACTGCATTTAAAAATGGCTTATTAACACAGACTGAAATGAAGCATTTAAATTTGGTATAAAATCGATTTAAAAATCGTCAAACCAAAAATCATGATACTTATGTGAATCGGTTTTTCTTCCACCCCTAGTCATAATATTTTATTCACTGTGGATTTACTATGTGGATTTAGTGTTAAGCTTATTATCCTATTGTTATGGCTTAGACATCAGAGTTTCAGAAGTTCATTCATTCATTGCCAGGTTATATCAGGATTATAAGCTGAATTAATTTGGTTTTAATTGGGTTGGTTGTTGTTTTGTTGGGAGCCTGCAGAGGTGCCCACGTCAGGATATAGCAGTCGGCACCAGAGGAGGCAGGGCGTATTTTCAAGGGGAAAAGGGCGTCACTGCACTTTGCCCCGAGTCAAACTACCTGTAAAAACGTCTCAGCTCACCTTTAATTAGTCTCAGAACTGGACAAAGTTTGGTTAAAGTGTCCAGTGGTGGCAACAGTCAAAGTATAAGTGTGTGGGAGCGGGACAAAGAGCGACAGGTACCCGCCGACTTTGAGCACTCTTCCCCAGGTACACCTCCCGCAGAGGGCACGGTACTCACCCGGACGAGGTTGCTCACGGCCGCCTGAACAGCAGCCACTGGCGCGGAGAGGTCCGGGATCGCCTTCCCGTCAACTTCCCCCTCTTCGTGCATGATCACCAGATGGGATATCTGCTGAGCCACCGGCTCCAGGATACTTTCTATGGTCTTCGTGTGGAAAACCGGCATGGTGACAACTTTCAGAGCGCTATCCGAGAGAAAAACGAGCAGATATCCGACCACCCGAGGCAGCTGTCCCCCAAACTCCCGCTACAGAGGCGCCGACACTCCTTCGAGCCTGTTTTTTCCAGGACAGTTTCACCGTCCGACACGAACACCGAACTACTCCGAGAGAGCGTCAGTGAGAAAAACTCCAGGCAGAGAGTGCGCGCGAGCGACGTACGCGTAACCAACGTCTGTACGTAACGGGAGCCAATCAGCGGCCGAGAAGAAGAGCTCCGCAGCGTGTGGTTGGTCAAAATGGCTGCCGCTCTGCTCCAGCACCTCCCGCTTCATCCCAGGACAGTCTGCCAGGGATCCAAGTGCTCCCTTAATTACGTAATAGATTGTCATGCCCTAAAAAGGGAAATATGTGTCTACTGTTAGTGAGAAGGAGATTCCAGACGCTGTAAGTGAACCAGTCAGACTGGATTTGGGCTCAGAAAGTGGAGCAGAAACTGAGAGGAGGTCATTTTTCACCGGGCACTTTTATTTAAAGAAGGGCAGAACAGGACATGCACAACAAACTTTAGCCTGATCCATCAGTTCTTCCTCAAAAAAAGAATAGTGTAGTATTGTAGTATATTAAAGGACTTAATTTCAGTTTATGTATGAGCAGGGGTATGTTAATTATTGTCTAGATTTATATTGATAACGAATGCAAATAGTATTTTATAAATAAGGGGAGGGATCAGACAGAGTAAGAAAATAAAGATGTATAGTCTTGATGTGTAATATTTTTTTCTGTGTTTGAGTAGGGGTGTATCATATGAGTATAGGCAGTTGTGGACAAAGTGATCAAATCCATTACTTGATTGAAAGTATAGACTCTTGGTCAAATGTTACTTCAGTACAAGTCAAAGTTGAAAATACTTTAGTATAAATAGTACATTTTTTTGTACATGCTTACTGTATTCTTGCCACAAAGAATCTACAGAACCTGATGGCTGAAACAGCCTACTGCATGCACTGACCTGCTAATGACATATGTAGAATGAAAAGACTTGTAAATAATATACAACAGTGGTTACCAACCTTTTCAGCTGAAGATCACCTATGATGCTAATTGAGATGGCCTGATCTACTTGCCTAAATTCACAGAGAACCATAAACAAAACTCCAAATTGTAATGATCATCATCTAACTTCACAATCAAAGATGCAATCTTCAATCCATAAATGTGATAAAGGGAAGGAAATAAAATAAAGATTCTGTGGATTTAACCTCACATTAGCACTTTACAATGTACGCAACCTATACAAAAGAAACTTGGAATGGAATGATCAAGGCATAAAACACAATTTAGTTAATTTTAATATCTTTCTAATACTAATACCAGTGTGTCAGATAAAGGGTGAAGCATCTAGTCTTAAAGATCTATTCGAACTGTATAAAAGATCTACAAGTCGGTCGAGATCTTCAGGTCGTGTATATTCTATTGTTTTGGTATGTATATCTTTTTTTAAAGTAAGAGTTTTATTAGTCTATTAAAGTGGTATCAGTCCCTAAAGTGCCTCCAGTCATAAATATGACAGCCTCATCTCCTCTTGTTTCCTCTTGTAGCGACTTTTCATGCAGTCATTCATATTTCAGGCTGAAATTTGAGGAAACAGCCGAGTCATTTCCTCACTTTATGCTATATATATTTCAAAACAGATGCTGGAATCCAAACAGAGCCTGTCTCTGTCACTGTCATCCTCACTCTTTCAAAATAAGAGCCCAAACTGAGACTCCAGCCCTCACAGATAACAAAAACCACACCCAACACACGACTGTTTACAAAATCAGGTCCGAGCTCTGTCAGCGTTGCCTCAAGGCGACAAACTGCACTTCAACATTTTTTTTCCTGCACCACTTTTCCACCTCCCGTTCTCACATCCCTGAAAAAACAATACTTAGGGAATGAAACGCAGTGGCCAAGCATACCAGCTCAGGAATTCCCACAGAATCCCAGGAGGGACTGCGAGGCTGAGGCCTGTTGCCTAAAAAGGAAGAGTCCAAATAGGAAGAATCAAGGAAGTTACTCTGTTTGAACCCTTGTGTAAACATACAAGGGGCTGATACGCTCTGCTTTACACATGGGGTTGTTATACCAGTTTGAAAAGGCTTACTGTCAAGAAGGGTGCAAGAAAATGTTACGTAATGTTTCTTTGAGCTACTAAAGTCAATAGAAATCTGAAGATACTTTGAATTCTTTTCATTGTTGTTGTTTGTTTCTTTGATTTGAGAAATGGCTGCTATTTGCCGACTTTTAGACATTTTGTTCCACCAGCTTTTTCAAAAAATACAGACCTGATCAAAATCTTAAGACCAGTTGAAAAATTTCTAGAATATGCATTTTGCAAATTTGGTCCTTAATGAGGTTTTAAATAGAGGTACAATATGCAAAAGTAAGAAGGGGGAGTGTGACAAAAAGCACTTTGAAAAAGTAATTTAGTGAAAACAACAAGTAAACTGAAATAGGCTGTTTATCAGCTGATCAAAAGTTTAAGACCATCGCTCAAAAAATTACAAAAAACTCTCCAAACCAGAACAAAAATGTTTCTCAGTAGGACTCAGTAATGAGCAGCTCCACCGTTCTTGTTCATCACTTCAAAAATTCGTTTGGGCATGCTTGATGAGAGTGTTTCCAGGAAGCTTTTGGGAATATTGCTCCAAGTGGTGAAGATGGCTTCATGAAGGGCATCAACTGTCTGGAACTGACGGCCATTTTTATAAACTTCCCTTGCCATCCATCCCCAAATGTTCTCTATGGGATTTAAATCAGGGGAACATGCAGGATGGTCCAAAAGAGTGATGTTATTCTCCCTGAAGAAGTCCTTGGTCAAGCGAGCATTGTGAACTGCAGCGTTGTCCTGTTGAAAAACCCAGCTGTTACCACACAGACGAGGGCCCTCAGTCATGAGGGATGCCCTCTGCAGCATCTGCACGTAACCAGCCGCCGTTTGACGACCCTGCACCACCTGAAGCTCCAGTGTTCACTGAATGAAAAAGCACCCAGATCATGATGGACCCCCCTCCATTGTGCCGGGTAGAAAACATCTCAGGTGGAATCTCCTTGTCATGCCAGTAACGTTGAAGCCATCTGGACCGTCAAGGTTACATTTTTTCTCATCAGAGAATAAAACTTTTTTCCATCTTTCAGTGTCCCATGTTTGATGCTCCAAAGTCTAAATGGGCAGTTTTGTGGTGTCGAAGGAGACGAGGTCTTTGAATTAGTTTTTGTTTTTGAAACCCTTTTCCCACAGATGCCGTCTGATGGTTATTGCGCTGCAGTCGGCACCAGTAAGGGTCTTAATTTGGGTTGAGGACCGCCCTGTGTCTTAACGGACAGCGAATCAGATCCTCCGGCTCAGCGCAGGTGTCATTTTTTTGGGTCTACCACTTGACTTTTTTGTTCCATAATGCTCAGGATCTTTCAAAACATTTAGAATGACTGTCTTACTGCATCCAACCTCTGCAGCAATGGCACGCTGCGAGAGGCCTTGCTTATGCAGCTTGACGATCCGACCACGTTCAAGAAGAGAAAGCTTCTTAGCTTTAGCCATCAGGAGGGCATGACCGCGTGAATGCCTGACAGAAAATGAACATTTTGAGCAGATTTTGGCTTTAATAGCCTGTGGTCTTAAACTTTTGATCAGCTGATAAACAGCCTATTTCAGTTTACTTGTTGTTTTCAATAAATTACTTTTTTAAAGAGTTTTTTGTCACACTCTCCCTTCTTGCTTTTGCATATTGTAGCTCTATTTAAAACCTCATTAAGGACCAAATGTGCAAAATGCATATTCTAGCAATTTTTCAACTGGTCTTAAGATTTTGATCAGGCCTGAAACCCTGAAAAAGAGGAAAACACAATAGAAACAGTTAGAACAATAAATATAATCCTTTAAGACTTAAAAAAGTGAAAAATCTTATAATTAATGTGTTAACTTTGTACACTCAGGGGTCAAGAAGTCTGTCACTGTGGTGTTATCTTCAAGTTTCACTTATTAAGGTCTTTGCACACCAGATGAGATTAATTTTTACTCACTCATAGCTAGTCAGTGTAAGCCTACACATTAGAGACACAATGCAGCTGAATGAAACTGTGGTTTTTATTTTTCAGACAGTGGTCTGAGGAAAACTAGGTCACAGCCACTTGGTGTTAAATCAGGATGTAAACAAAACATATGCAAAACAAACCATTTGGGTGTGCACATAAGGAGCCTCTCTTATATTTACAATGTCATGCCATTTATTTGCATCATTTCTGGTGTTGAAAGGCTTTTGTACAGTTGAACAAGGATTAAGGCTGCTAAAATTAGACCTTTTGCTGTTTAAATGAAATGTATGTTGACTGTAGAGACTCTTGTGAAGATACAGATGTCCACTTTTTTGACTAAACAGATTTTTTTTCATCATGGATTTAGGCAGACAGACAGTCATTCTACCCCATTGTACTCGATTGTTAAATATGTACTTTTTAAGACAAGTTAAAGTTCATGTAAATGTCATTAATTGTGCAAAATACACTCCTTTACTTTTTTTTCAATAAAAAAATGTGTCTATACTTGTCTATATTCCCTAACTTCAGGAAAAATCCCTCCTTTCTTAGTTTCTTGCTCCACAGTTGGGCAAATCTAACCTTAAATTGTATTGTGTGTTTGATCACATGTAGGCAGTAAACATTAGAGCCAGCCACATTCACAAGGGTCAGGCACAAGTTTCAAGGATTGCTGGAAATGGCAAACTTTTGGCTGGCTACTCAAAAACAGTGTTTTGGATACTTTAAAGGGGGAACCAGAGGGCAATCATTTGAAAAAGTCACCATAAATACTAGCAAAAATCTAAACAAATAAATAATACTAATTAAAAAGACATTACAGCATTGACCTACACTCTTATAAAGTGTCTTGAGATGACATTTGTTATGATTTTGTTAGGGAATGACCCGAAAAGTCTTTCAAGAGGACTCCAGAGCAATGTAGATGATTAAAGGTTGAGTGAGATTTAGGCCTCATCCACACGAAGACAAAACGCTAAACAGTTTCCAAAACGATCGTCATAAAGACGAAGGCGTCTCAGAAAATGTGTGCGTCTATATGAATGCTCTCGATACACATGAAAACGCTGTAAAACACATGCCAGACCTCTAGGGGCGCTGTAACGATATGACGGAAACAGATAAAAAAACAGTGGGCATGCACACTTGCGGCAAAAGTTGTAAACAGAGATTGTGATAAAGTGATCATAAAGTGCAGTAATGTGTCCTCAATAATTGTTTGTTCAACTCAGTGGTGATTGAGAAGAAGGAGATTTTGCAGCAACAGGGATAGTAGGGTCACTAGCTTCATCAGCACATATGCTTCATGTACGCCGCCATTGTTGTCGTTGTTGCCGCGTGTGGCGCATGTGTGTCAATGAAGATATGAAACTATGACGTAAGCGTATCTGAAAACTTGCAGAGAGCCAGTAATCACGGAGCTGCGTATACGGCATTTCAAAATCTTTCCACTCTGGAACCTGGTTTCAAAAATGATCGTTTACAGACCCCCAAAACGGCGTCTTCGTATGGATGATACGCAGATTCGTCAAAAAACGTATGCGTTAAGACCTCGGGTTGGCTTCGTGTGGATGGGGCCTTAATGAGATTCAACAAAGTTCAAAATTTCCAAAGCGACACAAATAGGTGAGTTTATACAGAGTCAATGGTGGCGGTGTGACGGGAGCTCGTGGAGACCTGGAAGACAAAGAGAAGCTGGTAAGTCCAACCGGTAGAGTGAGCAAAAACACCAAAACACCATCAGGCAAAAATGAACTCAGAGTAGCGGAGACAGAAAGCTAAACGCCAGCGCTGAAATACTATGAGGCGTACACGAACCAGCTCGTGAAGTGCAATCAGCCGGCGACGAGTGAGTGAAGCTCCCAGCTTTAAATAGGGAAGGTGTTCAGGCAATCAGGAAGCAGGTGAGGATTCCCCACAGCTCCGCCCCAGACCACGCCCCTGCTGCAGGAACAGGAGAGAGGAGAACCAGAGAGGGGACAGGGCGCAGAGGAAAAAACTGGAGAGGAGGGTGAATCCTCACAGACTTGGTGCCACACACAAAAAGATTGAAGTAGGTTTATTGCAAATGTGCATCACACTCCATGTTTCTTCTTGCCGCCATGATGCATGGATTCATGTTGGGTGTTGGATGTATATATATGTGTATCTTTAATTTGTATATATGTATCTATGCATAAATGTGTATCCATAAAATGAAGAGTTTTATGCTCTATTGTAAAGTGTCTTGAGACAACACTTGTTATAAATTGGCGGTATACAAAAAATCGTTGATTGATTGATTGACTGATTGATGTTTAGCAAACTACAACAACAATGGCGGACCCAGGAGCTCCATCTGTCGTGCACATGCTTCTTCAACAAAATGTGTAATTACTGCTTCACATAAACGCCCATGTGTTAGTATTTAAGAACATAATATATATATATATTCTCATCAGTCATTATTGATCGAGGATGCGGCAAATGTTTCTCAGGTTGGATTTGTTGTACTCCTAGACCTCACTGATATGCAAAAGGAAGAGGAAGCTGTCTTGTTGTGCTATGACAAAATATCACTAACCCCAACTACTGACCAATGAAGTAAACTACATCAGTTTCAATTTTAGTTGATCCATGTGCACAGCAGCTTCTATCAAATCGTTGTCTTTTGGATGTAAACCAAAAATAAACATGTTTTCAGAGGATTGTTGTGCAGAACCTAAAACAGTCTTTTCTGAGCAGGGCTGAAACAAAGGGGTTTATAAGGGCGCTGAATTTTTAATATCAGATTGGATTTTTAGACAACAACTCCAATAACGTGTTAAAAAAGAAGTCAAATATTGGACCTTCAGCACTATGGGCACCAAAAGAGAAAATCTGAGGCAGTTTTTTACCACGGAGAAAAACCCAAACTTGCTCTTTGCTAACTTTTGACAGACAAGAAGGTAAAAAAGGAACAGAAAATAAAAGAAAATCTGAGAAAAAAGGCAAAGGAACAGCAAGATATGTACAAACCTGTGTAATAAAATCAGTCGAAGTTGAGTGAGATGATACAAAAACTGTGAGTTGAACTTAATATGAAAACAATAGTAAAGAAATATGTGACTATGAAGCCTAAAAAACATGAATAGCCTGGTATGACTCCCTGCCCCACAAACTACAGCTTTTATTTTTGTCAGAAATGGTCTGGGATCAAGTCTGGCTCTTGGTTTCTTTCCAACATGTTACTCCTCACTCTTTACCTCAATGTTAGGGTCAATCTACTGCCATATCCTCTGAATAAAAGCAGAAAAGCTAAAAAAAAATACTTCAAATAATGAGCAAAGCTATAAAATTATCCATAAACATATAACATTATAAGAAAAGCTGTACAGATGGTTAAAAAGTGCAGTTTTTCTCATTTATTCTGTGTTTTCCCTGCACAGAAAAACAATGTGCACACATAAACCAGAAGTATTTCCCCCTCCATCCTCCCTAAAGTCAGATAAACAGTCTGTGCAGCAGGGTCCATCCTGAATTTAGACATCAAAGATGGCCTCTTCTCGAGTTTCTGACAGGGCAGCCCCTCCGTGTCTATTCTGGAATGTGCTCAAGGTGGGTGGTCCACACCTTCCTGCCCGATGAGACGAGTTTCTGCTGCTGAACGGAGACTGAGTAAAGTCCTGATGCACCCAAATGTTATAGAAATGGAAGTGTTTTTCATTTATGTGTGCTTTATTTAATCTTATGAGAAGTGAAGAGCCAAAGTGAAACTGCCAAACTGTTTCTCATTGTGTTATCAGGAGTCCAAATAAGGATGAGCAGATGGCGCCATCGTCTGGATTAAAGATGGTAATGCAATCAGCCAATGACAAGTTTAACTCACCGCTCACTGTTTAGCAGCCTGTGTGGCGTGCTTACATGCACAAATGGAGCAAATGAATGTACTGAATTTTAATTTTCATTTCAGTCATTCCTGGAGCAGGACATTTCTGTGGAGGATTTATTATTATTTTTTTTTTAGAAGGAAAGCCCAACCACACAACATTAAGTACAGAATACACACACACAAACACTCTCATGCATCTACATTCTGCTCTAAGATGCTCAGTCAGTCCTCCATCAAACAGTCTGAGTCCTACATAGCAAATACATATATATACCTCGGCAAGTTTCATCAGCACCAGGTCGTCTCGCCACCTGTATCGGCCTTGAGAAAGAGCTGCCTTGCAGCCCGACAGGATGTGCTGAAGGCTTGCATTGATGGTTTCGGGGACAAGGTAAGGTGTCGTATGTTGCCCTGATCAGGACGCTGAGCCTGGCTTGGGGGATCTTCCACAGATCAGACCATGACACAGGCCTGTCTGTGACTCCTTCCCATGATGTCCAACATCCTTGCCGGCTCTGGGACACTGCCTTGATGTTGAGGCGTTCCTTCTCAGCCCTTATATAATATATGCCATTATAATTTCTCCCTCCAGCCAAGTTTCAGCCAAATATTAACCAATTTCAAACAGTTCATTGTAATACAAACTGATTGAGTTAAAGGGACATAACAGAAATGGACATCCTCAAAACAACAACAATTTTTCTGCCTCATATGTTTTAGAATTTGATGAAGTTCTGGGGGCCAGACAATAAGATTTGAGCAGCCTGATCTGACCTGTTGATGATCAGTGATGTATGGGGTTGTCTATCCCAGCTGACATGACCTGAAGGTCTACATGACCATGCTGTTAAAATAAAGGCATTTTAATAGTATTAAGAGAGTGTCTTGGAGTTTGCTTTAATGGTATTTAATTTGATTTGATTAATCTGAATGCTTCATTTCAAACATGTGTAAGTATCACACACGGTGGACCGAAAAGAACAAACAAAACTCTTTAGAATAGTTGAAACAACAAAAATAATATTAACCCAACGCATTCGAAAAGGAGAAGGACGAAGCATAAGCTTATTTAAACCTACCCTTTCTACACTACTAAATTAACAGGCAGTCTTTGCCAAACATACATATTTACATAATACACATTTACAATAAACAGGAAATAAACAGAGTAAAAACAACAAGTTTACATCAGAGCTTTAATTTTGTAATTATTTTAAATAATTTATTTATAGTTTTCAAGTAAGAGCATAACATACAGATGGTTGATAAAAAAAGAACACCCCCCACCTCATGCCATATGACAACAAAAAATTGTAATGATAATAAAAATCAAATGAATGAAAACGTCACACAAAAAAAGACAGACTGTTGTTCAAACTTACGAATAAAAAGGAGTTAAGGTCTCATGAGGGTCCTTTACAGTCAAGAATTAATCAAAGCAGGGCTGCCAAATCTGCTTCAGCATCTCATATCGCATTTTCTCCAAATATAAAGCGCTTGAAAGCTCCATGAGCCAGACCTCAGGTCCCTTTGTAATATAGCTGTTGTTTTAACTGTAAATTTTTACAGTATTATATTAGGTTTGAGAGGGCGCTGCTCGTGTGGCGACCTGTTGACAGCGGCATTAGTGCTTGTGGGTTGAAGTATGTTTTCCTAATTCTCTGTGTATTTTACTGGAAACCACAGCTGCCAGATTTTATTCTATTTATAAACCAACAGCATATTTAAAGCAGCACTACGGAAGATCTCCGCTTGACCGGATAGGGAACTCAACTACCCATGAGCTCTAGCGCGCGCATACTGTCGTAAGGATACAGATCTGCTGGTCGCGTGCATTTGTTTTGTAGGCGAATCACAGAAGCCAGGACTTTGCTAAAAGTATTCTTCTGTCTTCAGCGGCTGTTTGCAGGATGGATAGCGACGAGGTAATGTATTTATTTTTGACTAAATGACGATGTTAAAATCGCTAAGTTCAACTTGGTTTTATTACCGTGAAGTCGCCCTCGTCCTGTTGAAGTGAATAAAAGTAAAGACAACCACGAGCTGGCGATATCACACACTTGAAATAGGTCTAAACCAAACTACATACTGGTACGTTCTGGATTTTTTGTGCTGTACTTTTTTCCTGTCAAGTTTTTTTTGAGCAGGGTTCCCACCATCCACCTCGAAGTTACATAGCACCAGTTACAGGGATACAGACCACTTCAGACTACGACAGAGGTTTCATTGAACTCATTGTAAAGTGGTGGACCATCACAATGAATATCTAAGTATTATATTATGTTTAAAAAGCTACATAGTGTTGGTTTAAGAGTGTAAAATTAATGCAATGTTCCTGGTATCCCAACATGCCCATCCCTGAGAGAGATAAACAAAGCTTAACTATATGGCCATTTTCATGCTGGTTTAATTTTTTATTTATCTGCAAACAAATTTCCTAAAGCTGTGCAGCCTCTTTTAGGACATGGACCTGGAAAAACAGTTTGGTCTCATGTGAGTTTTAGAAAATGTAATCACCACATGAGGGCACTGAAGCAACAAATACAGACGAGTCTCTGCACAAAGCTTCATAAATGATGCTCCTGCAGGAATAACTTATTTTTGTTTAATCTGAAAGAAAGCAGCTTATTTTGCATTAAATTTCCATCCTCTTTTTGTTTCTCTAGGTAGAAGAATAAGTCTAAACAAGTCCTGCAGCTGAAGTTAATTTAATTTCTGTACTTTGGTGTGTTTTGTAACAGTCGCTTACAGAAAATCATCCCAATAACATGCACGATTAGTTTGATGGTGAGCTGTTTAACGAGATCAAAACGCCTTTCATCATCCTGGCTCTGTTTTCTGCTCCCTGATTTAGTTTTTTGTCGTCATCGCTGGGAGACTCAGCGGGGAGCTGTGCTCAAGGTGTCTGACTCAGATCTATTGTCGTGTCCTTCGACAACATGAAGCGGAGTCATACTTTAAAAAAAAAAAATACAGCTTGATTATAGTACTCATGAAAATCTGATATTACTGGATGCCTCCAACTGAGCCAAGTTTATGTAACTGGCTTCACTGATTTTTTAAATTAGTAGGTGGAAAACGTTCAAGTTGCACTTTGTGTGGCTGACAGAGGAACATTTTGTAACTTTTGAATTAATGTTGCACCCAGAAATTATAAAAATGAAGGCGAAAACTTCAAGAATCACTTCATGTAGCTCTTGGAATATATAATCGCTCGCTACAATTCACATTATTTGCCCTATCAGAGTTCCTGCATTTGAGTTTTTTGTCTAAAATCCAACATATATTTAAAACTTTCCACTTAATGCTTATTTCTTACAGAGTGAGATGGATTATTTTTGAAGCTCGTCCAACTGCATACACTTCCTCATGGAAACCATTAAACCTTTGAGTTCAGTAAAATCAGCACATAAACTCAGTTTAGCTTCAGAAACACTGACTGCTCAGAGAACTGGCAGATCACACAGATGCCTCCCTGCCAACACGCTGAAACTGGACAAGTCTGAGATTGTTCAGCCAACTCATGTAGAATTATGTAGAATTCATCCCAGAGGAGACAGAATATAAAATAATTAATGTAAGGAGCTCTGGAGTTTTTCTTTTAACAGGTAAGGACCAAAAATACATCCGGGAGTCATGAAATAAGGAAAAATAAATAACCAAGTGGTCTTAAAATGCAGCAGAGTCTAAAACTGAGATTAAAATAAAACACGACCGTTGAAACTTGGGTGGCTCGATAGTGCAGGCCTCTTCGTATCAACCAGGGTTTTTCTGTTTTCTCTGTCTCCCTGTGCATGCACGGATTCCTCTTTTAATTTCCTTCTCCTACCTCTACTTCCTACTTCTTAACACTATAAAGCCAGTTGTATCATATTTACCTCCGCCAAGGAGGTTATGTTTTCGGGAGAGTTTGTCCGTCTGTCCGTCCGTCTGTCCGTCTGTGAACAAAATAATTCAAAAAGTAATGGATGGATTTGGATGAAATTTTCAGGAAATGTTCAGCATGGGAAAAGGAAGAACTGATTCGATTTTAGTGTTGATCTGGATCAGCGTCTGGCCGCCATGGCGAAAAATGAGATTTCTGTGAATAACTATTGAACTAAAATAGATATCATTATGAATCCAATGGGTAATGGCATGTTTTCATGGTCAAGAAATCTAAATATTTAGGTGAAATAAAGGTAGGAGTAATATTTATGTCCAAAATGACAAAATGGCTGAGGACTATGGCGCTGGCAGAGGTCTGCGCTCTCCGAGTGCTTTCTAGTTGATACATACTTTTATAATATCTCTTTCTACTCAATATGATCAACAAATTACAAAAAAAAATCTGAATACAATCAGATAAATGATAAAAATGTCCTCAAATGGATTATCAGTTACCAAAAACACCTAATGTATCACTGAGATACGAAAAATCTATATGTTGAATTTTATGGAGATTTTGATTTTTATGGATTTTAGCAAAAAGTGAAACAAACATTTCCGCTCCAAAAAATTAGAATTTTCTGGCTATAATCTATGGTCTTGGGCCTTAAAGGGTTAAATATCAACTGCTTGCTGAAGTACAAGGAGTCTTCTCAGTGGAGTTGTAAAGTAGCCTTGCAGAGCAGACGGACCTGCCTGATTCTAAAATCATGCATCTCCGTCTTGCTGGCCTTCACTGTCCAACAGTTTCACTCGGCTAAATGCTTAACGGCCCAATCAAGGAAGAGAGACGGGAGCTGTGGGCGTGACAACAACAAGAAGTGACTTCACTTCCTGTTGTACAAATAATAGTTGCTAATGTCGGTTAGCCTGTGGTCATCATGGCTACTCAGTTCTACTTGGCCAAGTTTACTTTGTAGGGATTGTCTTTGGCGAGGTTCATGTCACATAGAAGTGTTAAATTTTACATCTGTGTGGGATAATTTAATGTGAAACGATCGTCTTAAAGGTGCTATGAGGAGAATCTATTTCCGGTGACATACAGACTCTGCTACCCATGAGCACGCGCGGTGACTGTCGTAAAGATGTGACCCAAGCCAAAGTGTGCGTTTGTTGTGATGCTAATAAATGCAGCTCAGACCTTCCTCAGAACTTACAACTTCTTTTTTCAACAACTTACAGGATGCAAAGTGACGAGGTAATGTATCTCTTTCTAGTTACGTAGCGGTAGTTTTTGATGTGTGACAACAAGCAGTTTTTGGAAAACTTAGTATCGTAGTTTTGTAGCCGGCTATATATCGCCACTTACAGCCCGGTGCTCTAAGACGTGTCTGAATAATATAAATTTGCTCTAGTTTAATTGTCTTGTTCCTGAAGTTGAGCATCCAGTCCAGTCCAGCCCTGTCCGACCCGACCGTGAAACTAAGGAGTAGCATTTATAGATAACCTATTTTGATGCTATAAAACTCATCTTTAAGTGTGTATTTCGATCAGGCATATATCTAAAAGTGAGACTTTTTTGTAATTACTTAGAAACTCCTCATAGCATCTTTAAGGTAGTTTTCGGCTAAAGGCCGTTAGTAGCTACGGCTGGGGCAAACAACAGTTAATGGCTGTTGAAAAGTGCTTTATTAATAAAAATTAATGATTACACCTGACACAACCTCATGCACCATGAAACATGCAACATAAGACAAAGGTTTTAAAATCATAGGCAAGAAAAAAATATCAAAAACCTTAAATCATTCTCTCAAATCTGCCTCAGCTGTGTGATTGTTGAGTGAGTTTTTATTAAAAATGTGGAAAGCTGTTCTGTCTCACAATGTTAAATCCTTACAAAAAAATCCTGGATCTGCATCTGGAATCAGATCAACACAAAAATTAGGTAATTTCTCTCTTGCTCCAAAAACAACATTTCCTGAAAAGTCATCAAAATCTCTCATAACTTCAAAAGTTATTATCAAACATGTGGAAAATTATCTGTCAATCATGGATCCATATCCATACTTGGATCACCAGATTAAATCCACATCTTTCTTCTGCAATTACCATAATTCTCTGAGAAATTCATCAAAGTCTGTTGAGAACTTTTTGAGTTATTACCAAAAATGTTAAATAAATCCTATTATATGTTCACAAGTCATTAAAAAATCCTGAAGCTCTAACAGTCTCCAGACATTTTATCAGAATATGTCCTTAACATTTTGAGTTCTTATCAAAAATGTGGAAACACTGCCCTTTCATAAAATGTTAAAGAATACTTAAAAAATAAGCTCGGATCAGCATTGGGATTCAGATCACTCTCAAAATTAAATCACCTCTTTCTTTTTCCATGATTACCTGAAAATGTCACACAGATTTGCTGAGAGCATTTTCAGTTTTCTTGCTCGCAGACAGACGGATGGATGAACAAACAAACTGTGAAACAGTAACAAAAACTTCCTGGATGAACAAGATCCAACCTGGTGTGGCCCATGTGTTCATTATTTTGCTAAGTCACTTTATATTGTCAGTACTTGCATTATTTTTATTATCCTGTAAGATATTGTGGCATCAATATGAACAAACATTTGAAGGAAAAGAAACCAAACCTTAAAATAAGGCTACAGGCCCCCTGCTGGTAAAAAAAAAGAGTACTTCAGTATCTGAGGAAGCAGGAAGAAGGTTATCATATCTAATGTTAATATAAATATGTTATTTTTCATAAATCAATCTTTATGTGAAGAAAATCTGTAATAATCCTGGATCTGCATCTGAAATCAGATCAACACAAAAATTAGGTAATTTCTCTCTTGCCCTAAATATTAAACTATTTCTCAATGTGTCTTCCAAATTTGTTGAGAACTTGTAAGCCAACACACAAGCAATGACATAGGAACAAAAACTTCTTGGATGAAGGTAAAAGGTTTACAACCTGGTCTTTGCATTCATTATTTTGCTAAGCCATGTTATATCGTCAGTATTCACATTATATTGTGGCATTAATATGAATAAACATTGGAATCAAAAGAAACCAAAGCTGAAAATAAGGCTACAGGCCCCCTGCTGGTGAAAAAGAGTACTTCAGTATCGGAGGAATTGGTTTAAATTGATGAAACTTTTTGTAAAATCATTATATTTTGCCTATTAAATTTGATATGATTGAATATTTTAAACCAAAAAGAAAGCAGAATGAAGGATATCGCATCTACTGTTAATATCATTATGTTATTTTACATAAATCATTTAGCAATGAAACAGAACAAAAACTTCTTGGAAGCAGGTAAAAGGGGTCCAACCTGGATCTAGTGAGGTGCGCCTAATAATACGGCCCTCTGAGTTTGTTATTTTGCTAAGCCAATATGTATATATTGTCAGTGTTTGTATTATTTTCTTATTATCCTGTAAGATATTGGGGCATTAATATTAATGAATAATAGAAACAAAAGGGATCAGAACTGAAAATAAGGCTACAGGCCCCCTGCTGGTGAAAAAGAGTACTTCAGTATCTGAAGAATTGGTTTAAATTGCACTTTTTTTTTGTGAAATCATATTTTGTTTTTTAAATTTGATATAATTGAGAATTTTAAAGCAAAAGGAAAGCAGAATGAAGGATATCAAATCAAATGTTAACATTAACATGTAATTTTTCATAAATCAGTTTTTAATGTGAAGAAAATCTGTAATAATCTGCTTTTCCGTGTTCACTCTGTGCCCAAATATCACACTCCTTCTCAGTGTGTCATCCATATTTGTTGAGAAATTTTTAAGCCAACACACAAATAATGAAGCAGTAACAAAAACTTGGACGACTGCAAAAGGGGTCAAACCTGGTCTTCGGATTCATTGCGCAAGTATTCACACTATTTTTGTGTTATCCTGCAAGATATTGTGCCATTAATATCAAGGAAATTTGGAAGCAAAAGCAACCAAAGCTGAAAATAAGGCTACAGGCCCCCTGCTGGTGAAAAAGAGTACTTCAGTATCTGAGGAATTGGTTTGCATGGAACAAACTTTTTGTAAAATCATTATATTTTGCTTGTTAAATTTGATATGATTGAGAAGTTTTAACCAAAAGGAAGAAAATGAAGGATATCAGATCTACTGTGATATAATAATATAATATCATTTTGTTATTTTACATAAATAATTTTGCAATAAAACAGGAGCAAAAACTTATTTAAAGGAGGTAAAAGGGGCCCAACCTGGTTCTAGTCAGGTGTGCCTTATAATGTGGCCCTCTGAGTTTGTTATTTTGCAGAGCCAATATGTATATATTGTCTGTGTTTTCTTATTATCCTGTAAGATATTGGGGTATTAATATGAATAAAATAATAGAAACAAAAGGGACCAGAACTGAAAATAAGGCTACAGGCCCCCTGCTGGTGAAAAGGAGTCCTTCAGAATCTGAGGAATTGGTTTAAATTGCACATATTTTTTTTTTGTGAAATCATATTTTGTTTTTAAAATTTGATATAATTGAGAATTTCAAAGCAAAAGGACAGAAGACTGAATGATATCAAATCTACTGTTAATACAAATATGTTTGTCACTCTGTGCTCTAAATATCACGCTCCTTCTCAGTGTGTCATTCAAATTGTTGAGAACTTTTATAACAACAAATGAATGAAACAGTAACAAAAGCTTCTTGGATAAAGGTAAAAGGGGTTCCAACCTGGCCTTTGCATTCATTATCTTGCTAAGTCAGTTAATTTTGGAAGTATTCACATTATTTGTTAAAAATCCTGAAAGATATTGTTGCATTAATATAGATGACCATTGGAAACAAGAGACACCAAATCTGAAAATAAGGCTACAAGCCCCCTGCTGGTGAAAAAGAGTACTTCAGTATCTGAGGAATTAGTTTAAATTGAACATACTTTTTGTTAAATCATTGTATTTTGTTTTATAAATTTGATTTAATTGATAATTTTAAAGCAATAGGTAAGCAGAATAAAGGATATCAAATCTAATGTTAATATAAATATGTTATTTTTCATAAATCAGTCTTTCTTGTGAAGAAAATCTGTTTTTCCGGTGTCCACTCTGTGCCCTGAATATCACACTCCTTCTCAGCGTGGACCAGGAAAGTGCCCTCCTCAGCCCTGACTCAGATTGTTGGTGAGTGTATGTTGCTCACTCTCTCCTCCCCTCGCCTCGTTTCTTTTTTTCCCTCCTCACAAGCCGTCTTCCTCTCCCTCCTCCTCTTCCTCTCTCTCCTCACTCTCTCCTTTTTGATCACTTCAGTCCTTTGCTCCACTCTCCTCTACTCCCACACGGCTCTGTCACTCACTCACACCTCAGCTCTCCATCCCCACCGTCACCACGCCGAGACCCTCCTCAGCGTGTCCGCGTCGTTTTGCCAGGTGGACTCACTCCCCCACCCCCAACAGTCACCATTTCCACCCCGGAGAGTTCCACGGTGGCTGCGCAGCCCCTTCCCCGGCTGAGCATCGGGCGGAAGACCCTGGTGGCAGCTGCCGTGGGGGTCATGCTGGTCCTGGTGCTGGTAGTCCTCATCCCTGTGCTGGTCAGCTCCGTTGGCACGAGCGGGGCGGACGACAGCGCCGGACACTTTGAGATGCTGGGGACCTGCCGCATGGTTTGCGACCCCTTCCCTAGCACGGGCACGGCGGGGACAGACACGGCGACAACGGGCCTACAGGTGGACCCCGACCCGGATCTGAGCGACCACAGCATAGGCCCTCCGCTGCCTACTTACAGCGCTCATGGCCCACAAGGGAAACCGGGACGTCCTGGAAAGCCTGGACCCCCGGGGCCACCTGGAGAGCCAGGTCCGCCTGGTCCGAAAGGCCCACCTGGGGACAGCGTGGACATTGTACGGACAGGAATTCTCGGTTTAGGAGGCAAAGGGTCGGTCAGCACAATGACCTACAACACCTCGCCCAGGGTGGCTTTTTATGCAGGACTACGAAACCCTCAAGAAGGCTACGACATCCTCCGGTTTGATGACGTGGTGACAAACATTGGAGGGAACTACGAGGGGGCGACGGGGAAGTTCACCTGTAAGATTCCTGGGACCTACTTTTTCATCTACAATGTGCTCATGAGAGGAGGAGACGGGACCAGTATGTGGGCCGACTTGATCAAGAACGGTCTGGTGGGTATGACTCTCCATCGCCATTGAGCTTTATTTCAGCCTCAGAAAACATGAGCTGTCACTTACTAGATTTCAGGTTGCAAAAATAAAAAATGCAGAATTACAAGAGTTAAAACAAAGAGAACAACACTTAGAGAAAACAAACACACTCTTAAAGATGCTGTGAGGAGTTTCTAAGTAATAACAAAAAAGTCTTACTGTTAGATATATGCCTGATCGAAATACACACTTTAAGATGAGTTTTATAGCATCAAAATAGGTTATCTATAAATGCTACTCCTTAGCCTTCCGGTCGGGTCGGACAGGGCTGGACTGACCTGGATACTCAACTTCAGGAACAAGACAATTAAAACTAGAGCAAATTTATATTATTCAGACACGTCTTAGAGCACCGGGCTGTAAGTAGAGATATATAGCCGGCTACAAAACTACCATACCAAGTTTTCCAAAAATTGCTTGTTGTCACACATCAAAAACTACCGCTACATAACTAGAAAGAGATACATAACGTCGGAGCTTTGCATCCTGTAAGTTGTTGAAAAAAGAAGTTGTAAAGCAATGCAGAGTTCTGAGCTGCAGTCATTAGCATCACAACAAACACACGCTTTGGCTTCATCACGTCTTTTGGTGCGTTGCAGTTGTAGTCAGAAGTAGTAGTTTCCGAGTTCTGAGTAGGAAACTGCAACTGGAACGTCCTCCAAAGTCAGAATTTCCTACTGGGAACTCGGTGAAACCTCGCCACCCCCGAGTTGACAATCGAAGATGGATAGTATTGTTAGACTTATATTTACAAAAATGCTGCCATAGTGATAATCACATTCTTCATACAACAACGCAGGGCGTGCTAACAACAGCTAACAATAGCCTGGTAGATCGGCATGTTTTTTTCCGACTTCAACTGGAACGCCGATAAGTCAGAGATGATGTCACTCCCAGTTCCGAGGTTACTGGAACGCAGCATTACGACAGTCGTCGCCCATGCTGATGGGTAGCAGAGTCTTAATGTAGCCGGTAATAGATTCTCCTCATAACACCTTTAAGTAATCTCAGAAATGAGAGCATCAGAAAAAGGTTGCAAATGTTCAAAGTATAAAAGCAAAAGAACTCGAACGACGTTTGCAAGTTCAAGACCTTTAACGCTTTGACTTCCAACCTAAGAAATGCATCTGCAACAAATTATTTGTTGGTATAATTGAGTTCATTTCTCTTCATTTTGCGACATTTCAGGTTTTATTTTTTAGATTACCCAAATGGGAAGCAGACATGTTGGTCAACCTGCTGGTTGGCTTGTCTGTTAAGGGTCATCCCGGGCTTGAATTGATTTCTTTCATTCCTACAACAAAATTTTTGTGTTTCCGTATGAAAAAAATCACAGAAAGCAAAATTTAGAGGTCGACCCAGTTTTCTGAGGACATCTTTTTATCATCAAACTGATTTCCTTCAACTAAATCATTTTGATTTCATTTTTATTTGTCTCAAACAAGCACATGCATAAAGACAGATAGTACGCTTGATGGGAAATAAATGGCACACTGTAATAAAGTGTAAGTTCGAAAAGGGGTTGAAGGAAGCAAAGCCTATGAAGTTCAGTTTTTACGCTGTCATATAATTTCAAGATACATAGTTCATAATCCATATGATCTTAAAGATTAAAACATTAAACTTTTATAAAAATAGAACCCTGATTAAAAAACATGTCAACTAAATAACTTCTTTTGAAAAAGAGTATAACATTGGCTGTTTTTTGTAGTTACTTTTAAATTGTTTTCAGGTTATTGCACATTTTAAGTCAGCATCTAGCTTATTCCACAATTTTACTCCAAAAAAGAGATGCACATACTTTTCACAGTTGAATGGATGGTCAGTTGTTTATCCGACAAGGTCAAAATCTGACCTGTTTTATATTAAATTAGGTCCCAGAATTTTAAAACACTGAATTTTAAGAACAAAGGATTTGTATGAGCAAGGTACCCAGCATGATGAACCATCCTTGTGACTGTCTTTTGTAAAGTGCTTTATATGTATTTCCCCATACCTCAACAATATAGGACAGAAATGATTATTAAAGTATCGGGAAAAACATTTTCTCACTTCCATGTAAGATCTCACTGTTCGATTTCTGAGGAGCTGTGCAGCAACGATTTACTCCCAATTTTTTCTAGTTTGCAAACAATTTTTTTCATGTACTGCAGCACCATTCAGTGGATACATATTGGACATTATTCATAGAGGTGAATAAGGAAAACAGACAAAGATTAGCTTTCAAACTCTTAAATACAGTGATAAGGCAGCAAAAAGTCAACCGCATGGTTACAACACCAGTGAAAGGGTTAAGAGGCTAAAGGTCTTTGCAGATTTGAAGATCAGTAATCCTATTAAAAAACATCATGGATACAAACCCTTTTTATTATGTCTTGAACCTTCCACTCCTTAGATAGATGTCGACACATTAAGCCCGAGCAAAACAACATCAACCAAGTGCTTAAATCACAGATCAGTTTCATATAGTCAGGTTTACACCAGCTGACTTTAATAAAAGGTTGTTGCTGCATCTACCTGCTGTCACAGCTCTATTTCTCCAAATATTTCACCACCATTATAAACGTTAACTTGAACTTTAGGAGCAACCACAATAAATCGCCCCATAAGGAACTTGATTTGTTGATTGACCTGAAACCTGCAGAATGAAGCTCCACAGAGAAGGAGCTTTAACTCTGAGGCACTAACGAAGAGGTGATATCTTTTCTGTGATACATTTCACCACTGTGGACTGAACTGATGGATTGAGGTAAATATAACTCAGTATTTGTAATTTTCTTGATTGCTTTGGACCATAAGCTAACACAAACTTATGGAATAAAAAGGAATGATTGAAGTCTGAAAGTCTGACTTGCAGAGGAAAGATGTGGAGACGTAGGAGGTTAAAATAAATTAACACAATAACATAGGTTTAAAGAGAGAAGTGGCTTGTTTCCAAACAGAAAAAAACACTTTCACAAGGACTAATGCTTTTTGTTTCAGCTGCTTAACAGTCACCAATCAACAGTGGTGGACAAAGTACACAATGCCAGTACTAAAGTCATAGTATAGATACTCATGTTCAAATACTACTCCAATAAAAGTGAAAATTTTTACTTAAGTTAAAGTACTGGAATACCTGCTTTTGAAAATACTCAAGTATTAAAAGTACATTTTCCCGTTGACCTTACAGAACGTAGTGACTGAAACAATCTACAGAATGCACTGACCTGCTTATAAATCATGTAGAATAAAGAGTTTGAAAATATGCTACAAAGCCCATGGAAATGCAGACTGAAACACTAATGAATTAACAAAAGGACAACCATTGCCATTTTATTTTTTTTTATTTATCTCTACTAATATTATAAGCATTAACTGAAAGGTGTAAAAGCGTGTATATTCATCATTTTTGTTCAGCGAAATGCTGCCAAAGCTCATTAAAATGCCAACTAACTTACTAATGTTAGTGACCGTCACATTAAACTGGAACTACTACGAGCACATAAAACTGTCTAATATTTATCTGAAAGTAAACAAATGTTTACACCATTTTACCTTACTTCCACATGCTTTCTCAGGTTGGACGGCGAGTTTTTGTAGGCGGTGAAGTTTGCAAGCGGCAAACAGAGCACACATTTGAACGGAAAAGAATCATTCTTCATTTCGACCACCTCAAACATGGACTTCAGATATGGCCATGGGTGCTCTGATGTGTTGTCTTTATCTGCCATAGTAGTCATCATTACTGCCAAGACGAGCTCAACCTTTACCTCCCCGATTGCAGTAGCGCATGCGCGTCTTCTTCTTCTTTGTTGTTTAATGGCGGTTGGCAAACCAACTCAAACGTGCATTACCGCCACCAACTGGACTGGAGTGTGGAACAGGATGCACGAAGTATAGATAACACCACTTGAACAAATCACATTTTAGAAGAGAAAATACATTTCACCCCTTGACGTCATACCTGTACCTATAAGTAACGAGGCCATTTATAGAAATGTAGTGGAGTTAAAAGTAGAATTTTTATCTTTTAAATGTAGTGAAGTAAAAGTCATAAGTTCCAAAAATAAAAAAACTCAAGTACAGATACTCAAAAAATGTACTTAAGTACAGTATTCAAGTAAATCTACTTTGTTACTGTCCACCCCTGCCAATCAACAAGACAATACATTAAGCTGCAGTGCCTTTAAATGCAAAGGAAATGCTGTATCATTGTCGCGCATTGATGCTAAAGCCCCAGTCACACATTCCCGTTTCTCATGGCGATTGTGCACGATTGTCATAATCCTGATAAAGCGTGCTTTGGTCGTGGTGCATGCGCTACTTGGTCTGGATCACTGTTGTATAGTCGTGGATGAACAGAGGGGAACGTGGAAGCTCCACGACAGTTTTGAACTGTTCAAAACTGTCGTGGAGAATCGGCGCTCTCAGTGGAGCGGGATGGAAGCCTAATGCAGTCCTAATGCGAGCGGTATTAGCGGGGCATGTACGGAGCTCAGTTGGGCTGAACGTGGCCCAATCGTGGCTCAATCCTGCAAGCTTTATGAGGGCGACTGACAAGGATGTATCCGTATGAGCCCCGACTGTGTCCCGTTCAAGACGGCGCAAGTGGCGGGGCTCAGTCGGGGCTTACGTGACGCGAACTGAGCTCGAGCAGGGCTGACGTCCTGTCAGCGGGATGGAATCTTCCTCATATCGCTGTATTAACCTAACTGGAGCGGGACAAACGCCCCCTGAAGCGCTGAAGCAGCACCACTGACAGTGTATTTACGGGGTGTGTCCAGGGGTGAGACAGTCATTTCATCCCGTATCATAACGATCACACCAGCCTCCTCAATCGTGTACAGTCGCAGTGAGAAACGGGAATGTGTGACTTAGGCATAACAGCAAGTGATATATCCATCAGTCATCAGACTGAGCTAATCCACTGTTTCTTTCGATAATCAATGGGTATTTCGTTATCTCTGAACTGTCCCTTTATACATCAGAAACTAGGCAGCACTGGCACAAACCTCTGCCATGGTAGCTTAAATATTGCTGCTACACCTATGAGCATGATGACGTGACCCTCATGATTTGACTAACTGACTCTGAAAAAACATCCCTATATTCATATCATTATTAGTTTGACAAAATTGAGCAGGAATGTTTATTGAGTAATGGGTGTTATCCAGAGCACCATCAAAATCTGATCGTTTGTAATTTAGGCCATTACCAACATCTCCTGCAGAGTCAAATTTATTCACTTTGTCCAGAGTGAGTGAGCAAGCCGAGGTTGAACAGCGAGTTTATCTCGGATCTTACTTTTTCATGCATCACAGTGACACGGACAGATGACCTGTTGGTTAAGTCTGCACGATAAACCTTAAAAGGCAGATATGCAATGATTCAGTCATTCTTATAAAATAAAACTTCCTAATCAACTTTAGTCTTTGCAGCCTGGTGCCGGTGCATGGCCCAGGTTTTTGGGGACCCTTGTCCCACGGGACTGTTCAGGGCTGGAATCTGCAAAAAGAGCACCGATTTATAAAGCAAAACTGGAGCAATAGTCCAAAGGCGAGAGAGAGAGGAGCTGCAGGTGCTGTTCTCTTCACAGGTGCAGCACAAAAAACAGAATCCAATAAATGACTTGGAGGCACGCACAAAATGCAGAAAAGCACCTGATACCAAGCAAATAAAAATGGATGAAAGTTTCTGAATCAGAATACAGATTCAGTGTGCAAACTTGCTCATACTGCAAACTAAAAGAGGGAAATAAGTTATACTTAGATGATAATTTGGAGTGTTGTGAACTTCTTACATGTTTCAAAGATCGTGATATGTGAGCTAAAGGTCAGTGCCCCCTTCTCCAGAGTGACTGATTCACCCAAAATCTGCTGCAACAAAACACTTTTTAATGATGAGTGAGTCAACTTGAGCTTCGTCGAAGTATTCACTTGAAGGTTTTGTCAACATAGGAAAGAACACCTTCTTTCAGCAGTGTGAAAAACAAATGAAAAAGTTTATCTGATTCTACTCCACCAGGCACACGCTGTGTTTTTTAAGGACATTCTGACCTTTGTTTTTTCAGTGGACTTTAGAGCTGGTTGGATTTTTGGATGTGTATTTGTTCCTTAAAACATGCATCTGATGCTTGAGTCACACAAAGATTTTATATACTTTTAAACCCTAAAAAACAATTCAATCTTTATATGTAGCACCAATTCATAACAAGTGTTATTTCAAGACACTTTATAATAGAGCACAAAACTCTTCATTTTCTGGGTACACATATATCCATAGATACATATTTACATATATAAAATGCACTTATACATATATACAATTATCATATAATATAATAATTGAGAATAATCTCAATAAGTTACCTGCTATTTTTTGTCTCTCCGTTTTTCTTTTTATTATTTTGCATTTTAAAGCTCTATCCAGAACCTTCTTAAGATCCAACAATGCACAACTCAAATTATTGCATCAGTTTTGTACTTCCCTTTGACAAATCTTAAACTACAGACTATTTCTTAAGTTGTTTTCACACTTTGGTCTCTATTTAAGCACAGATTGTTTTGCTATTAGCATTTCGCTGACCTGAATAATTCAAGCTTTGATTGAAGGTAGAATCTGTTACTCTATCCAATTAACAGCTCCTATTGAATAGGCATTCACTAAGGACTGTATAGGTGATGGTTGAGGAATAGTGATGTTCGCCTTGGGGTGTCGGTAAGAACACATACAGGATGCTCAGGTAGTGTTTATGTCTTTAATGTCCTCTTATTATCTAAAATAAATCCAAGGAATAATTACAACAGCACTGTATTGCACCAAAGCCTGTCTTCTAACAAAGGTGGTGTGTGTCTGGTCTAAACAAGACACAAATATACAGAACCAATAAGCCACATAGCATTACACAACACAACTAACAGCAATAAACTTAAATACAGTCGCTACATTAACATTAGCATACCATGCTATCACCAGAGAAACAAACAATGCTATGAAACAGCTATTACAAACTGTAGAATGCTCAAAATGTCCTTAAAGTACAGAACAGAACCTGGTTTACTTTTGTTTCATTGACATACACAACTCACACTATACAGCTGCCTTCATACACGAATGCTCTCTGCTTTGCCCAGACATGTCCTGCTACTCCTAATCCACTGCCTGAATGGTGCAGTTTATATCGTGCCACTAGAGGGTGCTGTGGCCTCAGTCCCCAGCCTTTCCAACAGCTCCGATATGCAAAAGCACCATAACAAGTCTCCACTATATTTACATACAGACATTCACATTAATTCTGCCAGGCTGTGTCAATCCACACTGGAATAAGGCCTGGATGCACTGGTTATGGCGCTCCACATACACACAAAGTTAGAGATTCTCACTCGCAGCGCTCCTGTCTCCCGCTGAGTCTGCTAATATCAGGCTCTTGTACTATCTCTGGAGGCAGAACAGAGAGGGGATCAACTCTTTACCCCAATTCCACCTCCAGAATGTTCACAGTGGAGGCGAGATGTTACAGAGGAGGGTAAATATTACGCCTTGAAACGGCAGTTTTAATTGGCTCCAGTTTGCATGGTCTTCCAGTGCGTACGTGGGTTTTCTCCAGGCTCTCTGGTTTCCTCACACAGACGAAAAACATGCCCAAGACCAGTCCAATGTGTTTGCTGCCTTTCGACAAATGTCAGGTGGGATGCAGGAAGTGACTGATTGTTGTCGTTGTCATGGGAGGAAACTCTCTCTCTCAAGGCCGTACAGTCATCTTACCGGACAATAGAGACTTTGAGGTCTGAGCTAAGACAAGGTCACTGGTCTCCCTTCAAATCAACGCCCTTGCTGGCTGCCCTACCCCAACTCCTCGTCTCTGTGTTTGTTATCTCATGTGTTGAGTTTTTTTTTTTTCCAATCCCACACTGTGCTCCCCAGACAGGTGCCTAGTTTGGAATTTTTTTTTTTTTTTTTTAACCCTTCTCCTTTTCCTCTTGTTTTCTTTTCTGCACGCACTTTGAGTTACTTATGTTGTAGGAAAAGTGCAGTATGAATAAAGTTTGATTGATTGATTTGGGATGGAAGAAACACAAAAGGAGGTCATTCATTCATTTTTACCTTCTGCAAAAATTACTCAAAAAGTTATGAAAGATATCTGATGAAGTTTCAGAAAAGGTAAAAAATAGGTTCAAGATCGCTTGGTCCATTTGTGGTGATGATAAGAATACAGATCTAAGATTTTTTAAAGGACATTTTTGCTAATAGCTCAGTAGGTCCTCAAAGGATTTTGAGAATGTTTGTCAAGGGAAAAATGATTACATTTAGTGGTAATCTGAACTGTGATGTGGTTCCAGGAGTTTTTACTAGGGTTCATTAATAGGGTGGGGTTTGTCAGTTTATTCACAGAAACTCAAAAAGTTCTCAACACCTTTTGACGTCATTTTCAGGCAATGTTGTTCATGGCACAAGGAAGAAGTGATTCAGCTTTGGTGGTGATCCAAGTCCAGATATTCTGGTTTTTACATATTATTTACAAAAACTTGCTCAACAATATTGGACATACCTTGGCAGGGTTTGTCCACTCGGAGTACTCCTCGTTAAAGAAGTATTCTCAAGTGTTGACCTAATAACAGACAATTTTGGGGTTGGAAATGGCCATTGCAGGGTTGGGATCAGACTACGAGACACAGGGCACTCATGAGATGCTCCTCTTCAAACAAAGAACATTTTAAAATTATTTTGAAATGTTCAAACAGAAATACGAATTATCCTAGGAGTAGACTTACCACTAACAGCATCATACTTCATCATAGGTTTAATACCAGGTGGAGCAATGGATAAACGAAAAGCCCGGCTGCTACACATCCTCCTTCTGGTAGCGAGGAAAATGATAACTGTTACCATTCTACAATGGAAGGAGAGACTAAAGAGAGTCTATTTGATGGAGAAGATAACAGCAAAACTACACTTGAAACTGGACTTCTTCATGACTCTATGGGCACCTATTACAAATTACGTTACATTACCAAGTAGATAAGAAATGAGTTTATTAATCCACATTTTAGAGGGTGGGAGGAAAGGAGAGATGTAAACAAAAAACTGGAAGGAAAAGGAGAAAGAGTAAAAAGATGGATGGCAAGAGAGAAAAGAGGATGTAAGAAAGAGAAAAGAGAAAAGGGAAAGAGGAAAACAAAAGAGGGGAAGGATAAAGAAAGGAAAAGAAAAGGGGAAAAAGAAAGGGAAGGGAAGAAAAGAAGGAAGGGAAAGAAGGAAAGAAGGAGGAGGGAAAGGAAAAAAGAGGAGAGGCTTTGTTTCAACATTTGAGATCGAGAAACATCATAAAATGAATAAAAATGTTCAAAAAAAATGATTTTGAAATGACATATCTTACCAATTACTAGATTCGATTACATAGATATTTATTTCAAACCAAACAAAGTATTTCTCATATAAAAAAACACAACATGAAAACAATCACAGGACACCTTACAACCATAAAGCCAACAGACAAAAACTACAACACAACAACAATTGCGGTTTGAAAAGGGGCTAGAAGAAGCAGAGCTTATATATTTCCAGCCCCTGACAACACAATAACAACATTAATACCACAAGCCGCTCTCCAAAACCCCTCATCCCCACAATCATCCCATCAGTTTACATCATTTTTTTTCTTTCCTTCTCATCCCTCTTATAAATTTCAAACACTCCTTTTCCAAACTATCCATCTATCTAAATTATTATAAAAATATGAACTAAGGCTGTCACTTTAGTGCATTAATTAGATTAATTGATTACTCCGCAAATTAATGCATTATAAAAATTAATCGCAAGATAAATCATAGCACACAAACATTTTGATATTGGCCAGCTGGAGGACCCGTACATGACAGTGGCACGTCACTTCATCGATGCATCTCTAGTCAAACCAAACAAAGCCCAGGTGACAACAGGAATGGCATATTCAAAGCTAATGGTGCGTTCACACCGGACGCTACTTGTACTACCTCGGCGATCACTCTCCATTCAAAGTCAATGTACAGCTGCGATGGGGCGGGGCTAACCCTCCCGCGATGCGTTTGCCGCGTACGAGATGATCACTTCACTCGTCACGCGATGTCAAAGTTAAAAAAAAGTTGATCTATTCAGGCGATGTCGTGTGTGGCTGTGCGGCAACAGCCAATCAGCGGTGTGTGTACGTGTGACGGTACCCGAGACAGACCGTTAATTCATCCGGACTACAGGGCGGATGAGTTCTGTCTAGGCGGAACTAATGTCAGTGAGGACATTAGTTCCACCTGACTGGAATAAAGGGAGAAAGGTAAAAGATGGATGCTGCTGCAGGGCATCAGCATCATCTGTGAGTCAGCTGCAGTGTTTTGTGGTTAAGTGAGTGAAAAGAATACAGCTGGAATAATGTCAGCTTATACGTCCTATTATATGATATATGAAATGATCGCGGTGAAACTCGATGGGACGTGACATCACCGAGCGACAGCCAACGGTAGCGGTTACCAAAATGAGGTATTTATGGACGTGCGACGCTACGTCAGTGGGCGACGCGATTTTGGTAGCAGGGTCGCTTGCGGTGTGAACGCAGCATAAGTCTTTATTTTATTTTTGAATGTATTTATCTATATTTACTGAATTCTTTAATAATGCATCAGGCCTAATTGGTTTACTGGATGTCCTCGACCTTTTTCTTACTTTGAATTTGATTTATGAAACACACTTAAAATGTAATTTGAGTTGCCTGATTGAGCTTAGAATTTTCTGGACAAGTTGTCCTGACTTTGGTTTTATTCAGTCACCAATAAAAATGTGGATTTACAAATCTTCACTTCTTAGTGTATTCATTTGATTAGTCATACACTACAATTTTATAATATCCTAGAATTCAAATTCTTTATTTGGGTACTTTAAGCAGATATGAGATTAAAATGCAATTAATTAGATTAATTAATCATAAATCCGGTAATTAATTAGATTAATTTTTGTAATCGTTTGACAGCACTAATATGAACATAAAATGAATGAAATTTATCTTGAAATCTCAGTTGCTAGTGTAGATTTATGATAAATGAAAATAATGTCTATTTTGTTTTTTTAAATGTTTCCTCATTTATGTTAAAATCCACCTTTCAAAGGTGTTTTTTTTGTGTCACAGGCTGGTCAGGGCATCAAACCAAAGCTTTGACCAGCCCACTGACTTGCTATCCAGATGACTGTACTCTAATAAAAGCAGAAACAGTTGACATTCTCAAATATCAGGAGTGTAACAGAGAATACTTGACATTATAGGAAAACTCTGAATCACTCTCCAAACCCACGTGAAGAAGCTCAGGAAGCAGGCGGGGTGAATTGAGTAGTCATGCGTTCATGTGGATGGTGATTTTGGGTCTGTCTCGGTCGAGTCCTGCAGTCCAGTATAATGACGATTCATAGTGGCATGCTGCCAGATTGTGTATCCCTGCATATTACACATCTGATGATGATGTACACGTTGAAGTGAGCGGAAGAAGTGCAGCGCTATCTCCACTCTGCACACATCAGAACACAGCCCCGGGTAGTGGCTAGTTCAAAGCTGGTGCCCTTTGAAATACAACAAACTTCATGGAGTCATGATGTGCCAGTGTGCGTTATCAGACTGCCTGTCAGGCTCAGGCGTTTCACTCTCAAATCATGATGTTTGCTACATTCATGGATAATTCTGTAATGTGTTCGAAGCCCCAGGTGTCGACACTGATCAAACACCGTGGAAACCTGAACCTTGATATTTTCCCTGCAAATATTTCAAGCGGGCTGCACGGGCTGGAGAACAGAGTCGACACAACAACACAAACAGCTTTGAGTTTCGGGGAGATACAAGGACCACACATGTGTACTTAAAAGATATTTATGTTTAGAGGCCTGTGTAAAAGTGTAATGGTCGACCACAGGTGGGAAACTGCAGCCCGGTGACGTTTATCTAAAATGAATTAAGAGCAAACAAGAAAACAAAAACAGCCATAAAGGATCTAAACCTGAATGACCAGCTCTGTAATTTAGACAAAGATAAAAAGAAAAAGCGTAAACTCAGAAATAGAGGAGAGTATTTGTCCTAGTTTGAGACCAAAAAACTCTCACTAGACTGATTCTAAGCCACTATTTGCTAACATATCTGGATTAAGAGCTTATTTGAAGATATAAAAACTAAAAATAAGACCTGAGATGCTCATAAGTAAAATAATCTGCCAGTAAGACAAGACATACTTAACTTAAGATCCTCCAGACCTTCCGATATCGAACCTTAACCAAACCAAATCAAACTTTTCTTGTTACGTTGGTAGATATTTTCTTGTCATTGCAAGCATTTCAAAGCTTTATTTTTAGCTTTCATTTTTTAAAGGAAGATAATTATCCCAATTTGTGAAGTAAATGTGGATTAGAATAAGTGTTTTGGATATTTCTGACATGAAAATAGGCAAACATACTTGCCTAGAGCTGATTTTTGCAGTGTTTAATCCTGGCTACAATTCAAGGGAATGAGAAAATGGAGGATCTGGTTGATGGTTTTGCTAAATGGCTAAGTTGTTGTCTGTTACACAGAGATCACAGGCCAGGTTGATTCTATATTATTCAAGAACTAAAAGTGCCTGAGAGCAAAAACCTCCACCATAGCATTTCAAACACTGTTGGGAAATCTATTAAAAATGTGGAAAACTGCCCTATACTTGCATCGCTACAAATCCTGGATCAACATCAAGATTCAGATCGCCACCAAAATCTGATCAGATATTCTTTATTCCCTGCATTTGTCATCAAAATTCAGAGAACTTTTTGAGGTGTTGGCAAAAATGTGGAAATGTCTCCTGACTTGTAAAGAAATCCTGGATCCACATCTAAATCTAAATGACCACCAAAATCTAATCATTTTTCTCATGCTATGACCAACATTTCCTGATAATTTCATCCAAATTCAGTGATTATTTTTTGTGATCTTGTTCACAAAAACATAAAGAAAGTAACAAGTGCCAGCTAAAAGAAATAACCTCTTTGTTGGAAGCGTCTAGATCTACATCACCAGCCTTTATGCCTGGTCAACACATGCTCCAGTCAGAGGGGATATTTGTATTTCCTGCTAATTTTTTTGTCTCTCCCTATTTCTTTTTTATTATTTTGCATTTTAAAGCTCTACCCAGAACCTTCTTAAGATCCAACAATGCAAATTATTGCATCCGTTCTGTGCTTCCCTTTGATAAAATCTTAAAGTACAGACTACTTCTTAAGTTTTTTTCACACTTAAGTCTCTACTTAAAGGAGCTATGAGGAGAATCTATTACCGGCGACATGAAGACTCTGCTACCCATGAGCACGTGTTGCGACTGTGGTAATGCTGCGTTCCAGTAACCTCAGAACTGGGAGTGACATCATCTCCGAGTTACTGGCGTTCCAGCTGAAGTCGGAAAAAAACATGCCGGTCTACCAGGCTATTGTTAGCTGTTGTTAGCACAGGAGTGGCGAGGTTTCACCGAGTTCCCAGTAGGAAATTCTGACTTCGGGGGACGTTCCAGTTGCAGTTTCCTACTCGGAACTCACAAATTCCAACTTCTGACGACAACTGGAATGCACCAAAAGACCCAAGCCAAAGCCTGTGTTTGTTGTGATGCTAATGAGTGCAGCTCGGACCTTCCTCAGAACTCTGCATTGCTTTACAACTTCTTTTTTCAACAACTTACAGGTTGCAAAGCGACGAGGTAATGTATCTCTGTCTAGTTACGTAGCGGTAGTTTTTGATGTGTGACAACAAAAAATTTTTGGAAAACTTAGTATCGTAGTTTTCTAGCCATCTATATATTGCTACTTACAGCCCGGTGCTCTAAGACGTGTCTGAATAATATAAGTTTGCTCTAGTTGTAATTGTCTTGTTCCTGAAGTTGAGTATCCAGGCCAGTCCAGCCCTGTCCGACCTGACCGCAAAACTAAGGAATAGCATTTATAGATAACCTATTTTGATGCTATAAAACTCATCTTAAAGTGTGTATTTCCATCAGGCATAAATCTAAAAGTGAGACTTTTTTGTTATTACTCAGAAACTCCTCACAGTCTCTTTAAGCACAGATTGTTTTGTTATCAGCAATTCGCTGACTGAATAATTCAAGTTTTGATTGAAGGTAGAATCTGTAACTCTATCCAATTAACAGCTCCGATACGCAAAAGCACCACAACGAGGCTCCACTATATTTACATCTAGAGCAGGGGTCGGCAACCTTTCTAATCAAAAGAGCCATTTTGCCCGCCACGCCCACTAAAAAAATCTGTCTGGAGCCGCAAAACACATTTGAACCTTAAAATGACAACAGCAACACTCTACATTATAATGACATTAGATCTATAAGCAAACTGCTTTACCACCTCAAATGATTGCTCTATAAGGAGCAATGCACTTTTGTTGCTTTAACTTGACTTTAGTGTTATACCATGTTATTTTTCAGTAATTGATCTAACCAAAATTACAACAATGGTGTGTTTACTTTAATTTTCAGGTTTGTCAACAAAAAAATAACCCTCAATTAACATAACCCTGTTAACACTGTTATTATCTTTTTTTTTTTTGCTATTGTTGTACTCCGTTTTTTTCCCACAGGATCAGGTTTTACTTGCAGTGGAGAAATCAGAACTATTTATTTGACATCATCTGGTGAGATGGGGGTCAGTAGGTCTTCCCCTCACATTTTAAACTAAAATCATTTCTTTCCTGCACTCTCATCATTATTATGCACAAGTTTATCATAATCATGAAGTAGTCTTGTGATTTTTGAGGTGCTTTTCGACATCTCATCAGTGTTTTAGAAGCTTATCCCACATAATTACTCAATAATTAGTTTCATGCCAATTTTGACGTGTCATAAAAAAATTGTCAGATATACAGATAACACAGTTACTCACATACCTGAGTTTGTAGTTAGTGAATGAGAAATAGTGTGAGGGGGAGAGACTGACTGCAATCATAACGCAGAAATGGTAATAATAAAACATCCACCTGATATCGTTGTGTAAAAACCCCTTACTTCAACAACGCCGTCACAGTCGTGCTGAATTATCGTCTCCCCGTGTCTCTCGTCTTTTCCAAAGCTTTATCGCCGACATGCCTCCGTTTAAAAAGTTTGAATCCCTTCACAGCAGCAGTTGAAATATGAGAGTTCATCAAAACATCTTCATCAGAACTTAAAATGAACATCAAGCGAGCTCACAGCTAAGTCAGCGTCCTGCTCTCACTCCGACCTGCTGCAGGTCACGCAGAGGTCATGGGAGGTGCACACATGACGCAAAGTTAACAATGTAAAAAACAAGAAATTTTCATTAAAAGAAAAAAGTCAGATGGTGCTAAAACATGCAGAAATAACATCAATTAATTAGACTTCAATACAAGTCAAAGAAGAAGTTTTTTGCTCTTCTGTCCTCTGAGTCAAGAGAGCCACTGGCGAGGGGCAAAAGAGCCGCAGGTTGCCGACCCCTGATCTAGAGACATTCACATTAATTTTGCCAGGCTGTGTCAATCCACACTGGACTAAGGCTTGGATTTGCGCGTTATGGTGCTCCACATACACACAAAATTAGAGATTCTCACCCGCAGTGCTCCTGTCTCCCGCTGAGTCTACATGCAAATTTTGACAGAAATCCTTCAAGAAATCTTAATTTATGAAGCTCACAAGAAAAGAAAGATCATAAGTCCATAAGGACATTTAACTGTCCCTCCATATTCTTCCTAATTCTTCCTAGAGCGCTCCAGCGCATGTAATACTCCCAGAAACAAGAACAGCACAAAGCATGATCGGATATTTTCATGCAACACACAACTACATTTCTAATATTTCTCCACATATCAGTGAATCACATTGATAATAATGCTCACAGAAAATAAAACAGGCAGCCTAGTGTGTTTTACATACACAACAGAGAATATGGCAAAAGATTCCTGCAGGAAAATTAGAAAAACATTTTAATACTGCTAGTTATTTGATTAACAATAAACAGAGCTATCATAAACATAAACAAGTCTGTTCTTGTCAGTTTTAACTACTTTAACACTCGAGCAGAAGAGTCCAGCTCTTCCTTTTTGCTTTTCTATTATCCTCTGAATGCCTCACTGAAAAAGGCACTTTAACCATATTTCTTACAGTGTTCTGAGTGTTTTCTTTGATATTACTGGCACAATAAAATGAGAAGAGTTAAACAATCCATCTGAAATTTAGACCAAACAACCAAACTAGCATAACAGCCACATTTTGGTCAAAAATATATTTGATAAATGGTGGCCAGTGCCAGCAGAAGCTGTCACAGAGGCATAAAAAGTATTTAGACATGTCAAGAAAAGGTTTAAAACTTGAGCTGATGGGTGCCATAAAATCAAAGTTCAAAGTAAATTAAGTGCTTTAAATCAAATATCATCGTGTTGTCTCTTTCAACATACTGACTTCTAACTAACTGTCGCTCACATTAAGCACTTTTAACGAAAAACAATGAAATAAGTGCTATAAAAACACCCTATTTAACCTGTCTTTAGGAAAAACACAACTGATTTTGAGACATAAATTACAGTGATTCACTTGATGGCTGACTGTTGCATCCTCGAGACTTTTTTGAGGAGCTTCCTGCAGAATAAAATCTCTCTCTCTGCTGCTTTCTTTCTTCCTTTTAGAGGGGTACAATTTTGTAAATATGCAAAAAAGCACAAATTGATGCTTCTACCTTCAACTAAAAGTCAGAAAATTTTCCTTTTTAGTACTTATTTTCACATTTCAAATTAGCTTTCTTAGTGTTAGACACTAAACGAAGAGGAAAAATAGGCAGAAGAAGGAGGGAAAAAGTAGGAAAAAGGAGGGAAGTACTTCATATTTCCAGGTATTTTCTTCCCTATTACCTCCGACAGGGAGGTTATGTTTTCTGGCATCTGTTTGTTTGTTTGTTTTTTGTTTATTTGTCTCTCTGTTAGCAACATAACTCAAAAAGTTATGGATGGATTTTGATGAAATTTTCAGGAAATGTCCAAATTGAGACAAGGAACAAATGGTTAGATTTTGGGAGTGATCCGAGTCAGTGTCTGGATCCAGGATTTTTTAACATTGCGAGATAAGACCTTCTTCTGCATTTGTACATATCACTCGACCAGAAATAATCAGGGCACATGAAAAAAAAATACAGGATAAGTTTCCAACAGGTTCTACAAGATTTCAAAGACTGATCTGGATCCCAGCTAAATTCTGGATTCTCTGATCCAGAACAAGAAAAATGTAGATGTCCTTGGAATTTTCGTCATAGCAAGGGAACAAATAAAGGCATAGACTTGCAACAAACGCTAACATATAGCCAAGATACTGTGGAATCTGGAGAGTTAAATTCGATTTGTAACAGAAGAAAACCGTCATGACGAAAAATGCGATTTGCATGAATAACTACTGAACTAAAATAGACATCATTATGAATCCGATTTCTACCGGTATGTTTTCATGGTCAAGGAATCTAAACATTTAGATGAAACAAAGGTAGGACTAATATTTATGGTGAAAATCACAATGCGTTTGAGGACTGTGGCGCTGGCGTAGGTCTGCGCTCTCCGAGTGCTTTCCTAATTTTTATTTGTTATAGCTTCTTGGTTCCTTTTCTGCAAGCCTTAACAAATCTTTATTCTAATAATGTAAGTTTGGGCTGAAAGTAAAACAAACAGCATAATTATCTCAAAGTAGTACACCCTCTATGTGGTTAATGAGGACTGATTAAGAAGAAAAACACTTATAAAGCTGATTAAATTATATTACCAACCATGCAATTTAATTTCTTTTTATTCATGGCAATCAATTTGCAAAATGTTCTTAAAATAGAGAAGAAAAACACTTATAAAGCTGATTAAATTATATTACCAACCATGCAATTTAACTTCTTTTTATTCATGTACGAAACCACAAAATAAAAAAAGTCCACTTGGGCTTTTTTTCGCCAGATTTTAGCATCTCTATGTTTAAAATTACTCGTATAATATGGTCCATATTTACAATAATAGCACAGAATAAGATCAAGTTTAACCTGCAGTATCGTTCTGGTCCCTGACAGACATCATGCTGCTCGAGTAAAGCTGCATTTGGACACCGGGAGCGAAAAGAGATCAGGCTGCATTTCCCTCATGTCAGAGAAATCCATCACTGTGCTGTCATTTTAAGCTCAACCTTGAATTTCAAACCAGGACGCCTCTATATGTCAACTATAGTCCCCCCCTCGTATGAGTAAACCTCATATTTTTTCCATTTTGTGCAGAAAATGCAGCCACAACTTGGTTAAAGCAAAGCTGAGGAAACATCTGACCTGGCCTCCCTTCTCATTATCCAGCACCTCAAGGTTTCACTTCCTCGATGTAAATGCAAAGCAGCTTCTCCTGACACCCTCTGTAATTACTCCTTGTTGACACGATGACGCTCGCATTTCTGGATGGTGTGATATTTTTAGTGTTTCACTCAAAAAAAAGGTGAATGTAGAACAAGGAGGCAAAGGGATAGTACGCTCGCCATCCTTCCTCAGAGGCAGACTGACTCAAAGCTGACCCTCTCCACTGAGTCATGAGAGCAAAACACGATATTCACCACGGGGGACACACTTCACCAAAGTCTCAGATGCAGCCCACGATTCTTACTAATGCTCTTTTGCTGGAGGAAGGTGCAATCAGTGCATGGAACGACATGAGGCAGGGGCTAACTCAGTGTGTTTATGTGCTTTAAATAAAACCCTTTTGTCTTCACCTGCATGTCATATCATCTTTTAATGGCCATGATGAAATCAGACCAAGCCTTCATTAACAGCCTGACATTTTATTTACTGTAATTTCAAATTAATTTCTCTTAATTCTAAATTTGTGACAGAGATTTTCTTCTCTTAAGACTGAGATCAGCCACAGAAAGTACAAGTAAAACGGCAAAAACACTCTTGAAAGAATATCAAACTGCTTTTAGAATTAACATAACACTCTTACTGCTTGTATTCAAGCTTCTTTTAATCTAAGAGAAGGAAAACACAATTTACAAGAAAAGCAATCGGAGAGCGCAGACCTCCACCAGCGCCATAGTCCTCACCCATATTGTGATTTTCCCCATAAATATTAGTCCTACCTTTATTTCATGTAAATATTTAGATTCCTTGACCATGAAAACATACCATTAGCAATTGGATTCATAATGATATCTATTTTAGTTCAGTAGTTATTCACAAAAATCACATTTTTCGTCATGGCGGCCAGACACTGATCCAGATCAACACCAAAATCGAATCAGTTCTTCCTTTTCCCATGCTGAACATTTCCTGAAAATTTCATCAAAATCCATTTATTACTTTTTGAGTTATTTTGTTCACAGACAGACAGACAACTCTCCCGAAAACATTACCTCCTTGGTGGAGGTAATAAGATGTGCTTCTCTTTGAAACAATTAAAAACATAAATATCAAAAGGAATACTCCGACGATTTTGGACCCATGCCCTTTCCCTATCATTGACAAAGTGAGACAAGCTCAAAAATACCTTTTTTGTGTCTCTGCGTCCAGTGGCTGGCTCCCAGCTGTTACCTCCGTAGGTAGCTTAGCTCAATGGCTGGAGGTCAATAGGAGTCAAAGCCGGACTGACGAAAGTAGACAAAATACTCCTTACAGTGGTCCAGGGGATGTCGTATCAGCACGTGAAGTAAATTCAAATGGCTATAAAACATTTTAAAAGACGTGTTTTCTTTTTCAATCCGTTAAAATAACGTTTTGATAAACACAGATCTGCGCATGTGCAGTGCTCCGCGGAATAGCAGTAGCAGCCGGACTGACGAAAGTGGACAAAATACTCCTGACAGTGGTCCAGGGGATGGCTTATTAGCACGAGAAGTAAATCTGAATGGCTATAAAACATTTTAAAAGATATGTTTTCTTTTTCAATCCGTCAAAATAACGTTTTGATACACACATAGACCTGCGCATGCGCAGTGCTCCACGGAACAGCAGTAGCAGACGGACTGACGAAAGTGGACAAAATACTCCTGACAGTGGTCCAGGGGATGGCTTATTAGCACGAGAAGTAAATCTGAATGGCTATAAAGCATTTTAAAAGACGTGTTTTCTTTTTCAATCTGTTAAAACAACGTTTTGATACACACATAGACCTGCGCATACGCAGTCCGGCTGCTACTTCTGGTCCGCGGAGCACTGCGCAGGTCTGTGTTTATCAAAACGTTATTTTAACGGATTGAAAAAGAAAACACGTCTTTTAAAATGTTTTATACACAGCCATTGAGCTAAGCTACCTACGGAGGTAACAGCTGGGAGCCAGCCACTTGACGCAGAGACACAAAAAAGGTATTTTTGAGCTTGTCTCACTTTGTCAATGATAGGGAGAGGGCGTGGGTCCAAAATTGTCGGAGTATTCCTTTAAATAGAGATTTGTTTCAGTTTTGGGGAGGGTATAATGATCGTACAGTGTTGTTGATTGATGATTTAATAGAGGGATGTCTTATGTTTTTTACCTTACTTATCAAATTTATCTTGAAAACGTACAGGAAGGGCAAAAATAAGCCACAAGCTTTAGCCTCTACTTTTTTTGATTAGTGACAAGTCTGTGTTAGGTGATTGTATTCTACGTTTGCTCTTAACACTTATGCAACTATATTTAAAATATTGATTGATTCATTCAACTTATTAAGAAATTATTTACAAAACAGCATTAGGACTTTATCATGCTAGTCAAGAAATCAATACTAACAAGTAAGTATACTGAGCCTTAATTTGGGATTCTTTTGCATTATCACCTCCCCTTACAGAGCAGATCTGCCTGATTCTGAAATCATACATCTCCGTCTTTCCAGCCTTCATTGTCCAACGGTTTCACTCGGCTAAATGCTTAACGGCCGTATCAGGGAAGGGCGGCTGGAGCAGCAGGAGTTGTGAATGTGACAACAACAGGAAGTGACTTGACAGGAAGACAAGTCACTTCCTGTTGTAGGCTACAAATAATGGCAGCTAATGTCAGTTAGCCTGTGGTCATCATGGTTACTCAGTTATACTTGGCAAAATCCGCTCTCCTCATAAGTTTACTTTGTAAGGATTGTTCTTTGACAAGGTTCATGTCATATATAAGTGTTAAATTATACATCTGTGTGGGCGGCCGCACAGCGGCCGTTAGCCACTACAGCTAACAGCTAACTAGGGCAAACAACAGTTAACGGCCGATAGCTGTAACGGCTAACAACAGTTAGCCACTAGTAACAGCTAGTCGCTATGGCTAACGGCCATTAACTTTCGTTGCCCATGTAAGCCATTAGCCGCTACATTTAGCCGCTACGTATGCTACGTCATAGCAGCACTGCTTGATACTGACTGGTTTGTGATGAGTGTGATGAGCCAAACGATCGTCCAATCACAAGCTGCTGTTGTTTTTGAAGATTCTTCCCCTGAAAACATTTTTGCAGAGCTGGAACTGTCCATCTGGCGTGTCAGGTTAATTATTTTCTGGGTAGGGTTTGAATTTTAAGCTGAATTAGTGGTTTGAAATTACAGATATCAGTTGTTTCTCCTCCTGTGGTGTGTCACAATGACCAACGCCAGTAGACCAGTCACAATTGCACAACAGAAAGTCAAGCATGTTTAATTTTTGTTATGCCACCTACGATTTCCTCCTTCACAGCAGAGACAGTAACCAATGAGAGCAGTGAAGGCTATGCTCTGAAAACAACATCCCTGCCTTTGAGATTTGCTGTGCAGGAGCCACCAAATGTTTGTAATAACAGAAATTTTGAAGGGAAACCTTATTACTAGATTACTGCTTAGGAAATGCACCGTGTTTGTCCCCCATCTCAATCGAACCTCATCATGTCGAACATTATAAGCTGCCATTTTCCATCGATACGCTTGCCATACTCTTCAGGCAAGTCACACCACGATTTTACGTCTCCTAATCTGATGTAACAGGGTTAATAATATGTTCATTATTTTTATATATAATTCAAAAAATTATACCTGTGTTTATACAGTATGGATAGTAGAATCTCCTTGTAAATTTCCTGTTTTTTTGTTTTGTAGAGCCTGGTCCTCCAGTCAGTTTCTTCTTCGTTTCTTTGTTGCCCTTTATATTTGGTTTGACCCCTTTCTCCTCCCCTTTATATGTTATCCCTGGGTAGAGGTAGGTGTCCGTTGTCTAACTTTATTCCTTTTTCCACCTATTTATTCATTTTAAGCATGCTTTGTATTGTTTGTGCCACTTGAATGTGTTTCTAGACTATATTGTATTTTATTTAGTCTGAATTTTGTGTACAAAAAGTTATTTTGTTCGTAGTTAGTCAAGCTAGCTGTACGAACATGTTTTTTAAGCTAGCTGTGTTCACTGTGTTATATTTGTTTACCAGATGCTGAGAGTCTTAACTATAGTTTTCGTACAGAATAAATCCTGAAGAGAGAGCAAGATCCTGTGTCTGTCATCTCTGTATGAAGTAAAACTACACAACGCAGAGCCACACCGGTTACACTGACATAGAGACTAGTAATCAATGAAACAGATTGCGTAGTCTGACCTCAGCATTAGAGGCGCTAAAGCAGTGGTCAAAAAAAATTTTTCACAAAAGATCAATGATGCTTGCAGGGAAAAGCTTTTATCTACGAGCCTTAAAGATGCTATGAGGAGTTTCTTAGTAATTGCAAAAAAGTTTCACTTTTAGATATATGCCTGATCCAAATACACACTTTAAGATGAGTTTAATAGCATCAAAATAGGTTATCTAAAAATGCTATTCCTTAGCTTCGTGGTCAGGTCGGACAGGGCTGGACTGGCCTGAATACTTAACTTCTGGAACAAGACAATTAAAACTAGAGCAAATTTATTTTATTCGGACACGTCTTAGAGCACCGAGCTGTCAGTAGCGTTATATAGCTGGCTACAAAACTACCATACTAAGTTTTCCAAAAATTGCTTGTTGTCACACATCAAAAACTACCGCTACGTAACTAGAAAGAGATACATTACCTCGTCGCTTTGCATCCTGTAAGTTGTTGAAAAAAGAAGTTGTAAAGCAATGCAGAGTTCTGAGGAAGGTCCGAGCTGCATTCATTAGCATCACAACAAACACACGCTTTGGCTTGGGTCACGTCTTTACGACAGTTGCCGTGCATGCTCATAGGTAGCAGAGTCTTTATAACCTTTAAGGCGAAGATCCAACAATAGAGGGCTAAGACAAGGTTGAGGGAAAACCTTAGATGGGTAAAAAAAAACACTGAAAAAGAAAAAACAGTTCTGCATGTGCATAATGTCAGCCTCATGGGAGGCAGCAATGTGTCTGCGTCTTCATCATGACACAACGTTTCTCAGACTATTTTCACCATCCTTATTTTAATCACTCCTAAGGATGAGTCTCTGGCAGAGAGCAACACACCCACGACTCGTGGTTGGCCTTGCTTGGTCTTATCAGTCTTACAGACTTTGTGTCACATTGTTAATTATAGGCTAAGATATACTGCTCTGCTATATTCATTTGAAAGGCTTGATCAGGCGAGATTACTAAAACAGAAAACAGTAGTCAGCAATGAGAAAAACGGACCTATTTGTTGCAACCGAAAAAAGAAAAATAAATTAGATGGACAGCTCGATGGGAGTGCTTATATCGCATATTTTAGATGCAGGCTGATAGAATCCGATTTTCCGTTTTTTTGCTGGACCAATACCCCACATGATCGATATGATTTACCAGAAACCAACATGCCACTCTGCTCTTCGCTGGTAATTGAGTCGATTCGAGGAAAAAAAAACGCTTAGGGATTTCATGCACGTCTCCAGCTGAGGTGCTGAATTACATCGACCTTTCCGAGTAAATATTTTCCTGACACGTCACCTCACGCATCCTTACTCTCCTCTTCCTGTGTGTCACACTCCAGGTCAGAGCCAGCGCCATCGCCCAGGACCAGGACCAGAGTTATGACTACGCCAGCAACAGTGTCATCCTTCATTTGGACGCGGGCGATGAGGTTTTCATAAAACTGGACGGGGGCAAAGCTCACGGGGGCAACAGCAACAAATACAGCACCTTCTCAGGGTTCATCCTCTACGCCGACTGAGGAGCAGAAAAGGCGCGCAGAGAGAGGTGACGGGTCAAAGCCAGAGGACTTTTACTTCCTGACTTTGGCTCCGGGGTCGCTGTAAGGTTGACGTTAGCCGTAGCCACCGATCCACAGCCAGATTGTTTTTTCCTTTCAGAGCAGATGTTTGGCTTCAGCGTCGACGCCGTGACTAACACTGCGGATCTGTGGTTACGAGTAACCGTCCACCTCCTCATCCATACGTCTCCATTGTAAACAGGGTGCCTATGCCGCGAGGGTGATGGACGTGAGCGGGGAAACAGTGACAGTCATCGCCGTGTGTCATGCTGAGGCGCAGCAACAATCCTGACAGGGCAGAAGCCTCGCCATCATTTTTGAGCTGTCATGTCAATTTTAGGAGTGGAAATCCAACAGTTTGTGGCGACTAGAGTGTGTGTAAACGTGCTGTTAAGGTTTTTGTAAGGATCATTTTGTTTATCTGTGTGTGTGTGTGTGACTATGGAAGCCCTAAATGGACATAAATCAATATTACCAAAGGAAACACTGGTTACCTCGACACTCATCTGATATCTGCAGGTCTCTTGATTATTTACCTCATAATTTAAACAATTAAAGCATTTTGTTATACCAGGTTAATTTGTCTTATTATAGCAAAACAATAAATCAAAATTTCTAGAAAGTGCCCTCAACAGACATGAATCCATATATATAAACTACAGGCAGCAACTCAAGTGAAGTTGGGATGCTGTTTAAAAACATAAATGAAAACAACATACAACTAGAAAAGCACTCAGACATCCGCCAGCGCCACAGTCCTCGCCCATATTGTGATTTTTACCATAAATATTAGTCCTACCTTCATTCATATAAATATTCAGATTCCTTGACCATGAAAACATATCATTAGCAAGTGGATTTAGAATGAAATCCATTTTAGTTCATCAGTTATTCACGAAAATCACATTTTTCGCCATGGCGTTTTTTTTACACTCATCCAGATCACTCCCAAAATCAAATCATTTTTTCCTTGCTCCAATTCGGACATTCCCTGAAAATTTCATTGAAATTCGTCCATAAATTTTTGTGTTATTTTGCTAACAGAGAAACAAATAAACATAAAATTACAAACAAAAACACAACCAACAGACACCGGCAATAACATAATGTCTTGGCGGAGGTAATGGTTTGCATGGTACCACGACAGTAGACAGAAATGTTTTAATATATTTTATACCACTTTGTTGCAGTACCATGTCCAGCTATCTGGTGGTAAACTCCCAAACCCCTGTCTCAAGTTTCATACAAATATTATCTTTGCATATTGTTGTCAAATAGAGATATTACATCATAAATCCAAAATGGCCGCCGAAGGCTGAATTGCACCTCACTCTTCAGGAATAACTGTTAAATCCTTCTGTTCTCAAAAAATCAGACAGGTTAAAAATATCTTCCTATTCAATAATATATCAGGAACAACATGATTTTTAACTTGTTTGAAAGAAATCAAACATTAAATAAAAGTATTCTTTTGTGATTTAATAATTCCTGCATGAAAGAGATAGTTATGTTTAAGCTGAAACATTTCATTTTATATTTGCAAATACTCATTTATTCTGAGCTTGAGGTCTGCAACATCCTCCAATAAATCTGGGACAGGGGCATGTTTACCCCTAAAATTTGAAGCATTGTAGGGGAATTATTTCACATTCTTGCTTGGTGTACAACTTCAGTTGCTCAAAAGTTGTTGTTCAGGTCTTCATAATAAAAAGGGAGACAGGTGTGGACTGGAGCAGGTCAGTCTCGTACCTGCACTCTTTTACTCTGAAGTCACACTGTTGTAACACAAGCAGGGTGTGGTGTAGAAGACGTCTCTTGAATGGCCGCATGTTGCTCCTAAACCTGTATGAGCCTTTCAGCATTAATGGAGCCTTTACGGATGTGCAGGTTACCCATGCCATGGGTACTCACATCCCAGCCAATAACAGTCTGGATGGTCCTTTTCCTCTTTCACGTCCATAATGTCCAAAAACAGTCTGAAATGTGGACTCAGACCACGGCAGACTTTTCCACTTTGCCTCAGTCCATCTCAGATGAGCTCGGCCCAGAGAAGCCGGCGGTGTTTCTGGGTGTTGTTGATGTTTGTCTTTGCATGGTGGAGTTTGACGTCAATGTAGAGATGGACTGTGTTAAGGTCACAGGCATTCAGTGTTTGTAATCAGCCTTGCTGCTCATGTGCAGGCATTTTTCCAGGTTCTCTGAATCTTTTGTTGACGTTCTGGACTGTAGGTGATGAAATTCCTACTTTTCTTGCACTTGTACAGTACAGGCCAAAAATTTGGACACACCTTCTCATTCAATGCGTTTTCTTTATTTCCATCATGAAAGACCAAAAGGGCAAAGAAAAACTAAAAAAAGAAATGAATATTTAAAGTTGATTTTGTTTTTAAAGGGACTGTGAGGAGTTGCTAAGTAATTGCAAATTGCAAAAAAACCTTTTAGATATATGCCTGATCCAAATACACACTTTAAGATGAGTTTTATAGCATCTAAATAGGTTATCTATAAATGCTATTCCTTAGCTTCGCGGTCGGGTCGGACAGGGCTGGACTGGCCTGGTTACTCAACTTGAAGAACAAGACAATTAAAACTAGAGCAAATTTATATTATTCAGACACGTCTTAGAGCACCGGGCTGTAAGTAGGGATATATGGCCGGCTACTACGATACGAAGTTTTCCAAAAATTGCTTGTTGTCACACATCAAAAACTACCGCTACATAACTAGAAAGAGATACATTACCTCATCGCTTTGCATCCTGTAAGTTGTTGAAAAAAGAAGTTGTAAAGCAATGCAGAGTTCTGAGGAAGGTCCGAGCTGCATTCATTAGCATCACAACACACACACGCTTTGGCTTGGGTCTTTTGGTGCGTTCCAGTTGTAGTCAGAAGTAGGAATTTCCGAGTCCCGAGTAGGAAACTGCAACTGGAACGTCCCCCGAAGTGGGAATTTCCTACTGGGAACTCAAAGAAACCTCGCCACCCCTGAGCAAACAACAGCTAACAATAGCCTGGTAGATCGGCATGTTTTTTTTCCGACTTCAACTGGAATGCCGATACGTCGGCGATGATGGTACTGGAACGCAGCATTACGTCAGTCGCCGCACATGCTCATGAGTAGCAGAGTCCTAATGTCCCCGGTAATAGATTCTCCTCTTAGCAACTTTAATTTTATGGCAAGAACCAATCAGCTAAGTTAAGAGAAACGACTGGCCATCATTACTTCAGTGTGAATCTACAATGGAATTAGTGATGAAAATAAAGAAAACACATTGAATGAGAAGGTGTGTCCAAACTTTTGGCCTGTACTGTATGTTGAAAAACATCCTTAAACTGTTTAAAAGTGAAAAATTTAGCCCACAGGACTGGAAAATAGTTTTAACTTGAATGCCTTCAATGACTCATATTGACTTTCCCAGGTTTGACCCTGAATGACAAACTGCAGACAATCCAAAAACAAACACCCCCTCGGCCTGGCTATCACATGTGTGAAGGCATTATCACAGCTTTGTCATGCAGAGGCAGTCTGGAGAAATCAGCTGAAATAAAGTCATCATGGGAAAACCAGCGTTATCAATCACCTGAAGAAGAGGATCCAGAAATCTCTTTACTCTCTCTCTCATGGTCATTTAGGGCTTCCATAGCGGGGATGTCGTGCTTGAGATGATGCATTTGTCCTAAAATATGCCATTTTGATGATGTTGGATGCCAAATTGAGATTATTCTTGTGTGAATGGCTGGCTGTCTGTAGTGTATTGTGTCTTTATGTGATGATTTGGGTATCATGTCATGTTGATTTGGCATAAGCTTGTGTATATACTGTAAGTTTGATATTGAATTTTGTGTCTGAACATGTTGAAAGTCTTGTACAAACACCACATCCCACGTCTGCTGAATATGAGAAGTGTATATGTCGTAGATAGATGTACAATTGTTTGTTATGTGCTCATTTGTAAAGATTTATTGATTTAATTTATGCATGAAACACCTGTTACGTGTGCTCTGAGTAACGTTGAAGAAACTACAGTGACTTTGAACAAGTGTAATCATGGGCTTAACAAACATCTTCTGCTGTTCATTTGAGTTTTTCATTAAAAGGTTTTTCCTCACTTGGTATGCTCAGAGTCTCTCCCCTCATTTATGATTCGATCTGTTGCTTCTGCCTCGCAAATTTCCCCTAAAACCAGCATTCGGTCCTGCAAATGTTAAGCACAAGAGAGCCAGCGAGAGGCAATCAACGCGGAGCTGATCACTGAGGGAGAAGGAGAGGAAACACAGCTGTGTTAAATGCCAAATGAAGCGGGAGATGATTGTGTTTCACAATCAAAGGAGAGCTTTTTTACCCTCTAATGGGTGTGGAGATGCAGCGGGGAGAAGAAAGTCAGGCGACGGGTGTTGGAACATATCATGACAAAGCTTAGATCAGCGTTGGAAAGTAATCCAGGGCAAATTAGGGCTCTGCTGTGACGCCGACACAAGCAACCGAGACAAGAAAATAGCTTCCGGGGCTGAACTGTAGAAAGCGATATATTTCTGCTTCTGTTCTCTTGAGAGCTCACTTTGATTTGGTGAAATTCTTCTGACAGATTTCGCCTTTGACACGGGCCACGCGAGGTCCAGACTTCCTCATGTCCACTTTAGAAAAACAAGAGATCAAGAACAAAAGTTGTACATTGGAAGTTTAAAGAAAACAATGTCAAACGGCGCATGAGTCATTCAATCAAGGTCATGAAACTGAACTCAAAAACGCCGTCTCGAGCTGGTGAAACAGTTTATGTAAACGTCTGTGCGGGGTCAGAGCATCCTGTTGTCTTTTAACCACTTCGTACAGCCGAGGGCCCCCCGGTGTAAAGTTATGCAGCAGAATTCCTCCAGATACAATTAAGACACAAGGTCCATGCCTGAGCAGAGGTCACATGAGCCACGGGGCGGCCGAGCCTTCGCACAGGCTGTTTTCTTCTTGCAGGGTGTATGAGCACATCGTCAAATTAGAGACCTCATGTCACAATGTCAAAGACGAACGCCTGCGGTCTGTGAGAAACCGATTTCACTGGGGAAAGTACTGGAAGTGAGCACTGCATGACAGTCTGCAACATCTGGACTGATCCTGAAGACAAGAAACAAACAATAAACCAACATGTGAAGGAGAAGAAGCACAGGAGAATATCGGAATCAATCAGAAGTTAGACATCATTCAGCATCTAAGTAACCAAGTAAACCAAAGATTCTGCTCAGCATTTATGGGAGTGTGATTCGAAGAAGTTTAATAAAGCAAAAGCGCTCCACTTTACTCTTGAATAACTCTGAAAGTGAGTGATGATCATGGGAAAAATAACCTGGGCCTATACGCATGTCAAGCCATTACACAAACAGTACCAATAGTCTTAACAGATGGAGACGCTGGAGATGAATGAAGCCGCTGTAGTGTGCATGCTGGTTCAGTAGATGGCGATGTAGGTTTTGCAGAGAGACAGCGCTGCTACAACCCACGTACGAAGAAGAAAAAACTTTCACAAACAACAATGGCAAAAGACGCAGGAGTTTCTTTTCTGAACAACAAATCTGTCTGGATAGTTTTGTCTGGATAACAAACCGAGCACAAGAAGCGGCACACGCATTACTCTGTAGACAGCCAAAGTTGTTGTTGTTCCTGGTAAATGTGTGCAGCCTTCATGTGAAAGTGTACCGTGCATGTGGTGATGTCAGCGTTTCACCCTAAAACACTCTGATTGTGGTTTACACGGAGCTGCATGGAGGAACGTTCTGAAAACTCTCCACCCTGGACACTGGTTTCAAAAGTCTCCATTTCAGACAATCCACAAAGAGTTCCTATGTAAACACAAGGCCAAAACGCAATGAAAACTTATCTCATCTGACCGTATTCGGCCCTGTGTAAATGGCCCCTCAGTCACCAACACACCCAAGGCAAAAATCACTCCCAAGGGGAGATACATAATAAGGCTTAGAGCCAGCGCAAAAAGTCAACAAAACAAAGACAGATCGCTCGAACGAATCACGGTAGAAGTGGAAATCCACCAACGCTGTAGAGGTACGTACCTTGGATCACGTCTTTTGGTGCTTTTCAGTTGTAGTCAGAAGTAGGAATTTCCGAGGTTCCGAGTAGGAAACTGCAACTGGAACGTCCCCCGAAGTCGAGTTGACAATTGAAGATGGATGCCCCCAGTGTGAACAGTTATTTAGCTCCCGTAATAATCAATTTATTTGCACTTCTGACTGGGGTGTGTCGCTCTAGATCAGCTGTATACATAGTACTGTTAGAATTATATTTACAAAAATGCTGCCATAGTGATAATCACATTCTTCATTCAGGGCGTGCTAACAACAGCTAACAATAGCCTGGTAGATCGGCCAGTTTTTTTCTGACTTCAACTGGAACAGCGATAAGTTGGAGATGATGTCACTCCCAGTTCCGAGGTTACTGGAACGCAGCATTACGACAGTCGCCGCGCGTGCTCATGGGTAGCAGAGTCTTTATGTTGCCGGTAATAGATTCTCCTCATAGCACCTTTAATGGAATTTCTTGCCTTATTAATGGGGTTGGGACCATCATTTGTGTTGTTCAGAAGTCAGGCTGATGCACAGCCAGCAGCCCTATTAGACAACTGTTAGAATTAATATTATGGCAAGAACCAATCAGCTAAGTTAAAGAGAAACAAGTGGCCATCATTACTTCAGTGAGAATCTACAATGGAATTAGTGATGAAAATAAAGAAAACACATTGAATGAGAGGGTGTGTCCAAACTTCTGGCCTATACTACAGAAAATAAAAATTAAATGGTTAAATCATGGGACAGAGAACTGCCTATTTTGGCATCATATCACACACACATAGGAACCCTCAGATTTGCCTTTTTAAGCTCGTCACTGGAGTCAAAGGCAACGAGGGGGTCGCCCAAAACCAACTGAGGAAACCCTCATGAGGGAAAATAATCCTGGCATATAATGCATGTTTAAACTGGGTGACCCTCACTCAAACTATTGTGCTTGTGTAAGCAACACAACCCCCCTCCTCAGGGCTGTCTGGTCTTGATTCAGCTGAACAACCTACCCGACAGGACTCTCTGAGGCCGGGGCTGTGTTTAAGTGATGAAACAGCATCTGGGCCGTACGCGGCGCCGCTGCAACCTTTTGACTCATATTTCATCTCGAGTTGTCCCTTCACGCAGGTCCAGAGTTTAAAGATAAGAGTTTGTCTCTAAGCTGCTTTCTGTTGAGCTTATGTTAAGATTGTACTGTACCTCTTTTCACCGTGGAGAAGAAGAGGGATTTGAAAGATTATGTCCCCACTGCTGCCTTGTTTTAATTAGGTAATCTCCTGCGCATGCAAACGTAACTGAAGGAAATTCATATTCTCCCGTATCAGTAAACTGAGGTGGCTCCGGCATGACATTTTCAGAGGCCAATTGGAGAGACGATGGAGGCTTATCAGGCGACAACAGAGAGGTAGAGCATGATCCTCGGTTCGTGCGTGGGTCAGTCTCAAAAATACACAAGAACACTCCGCTTGTGGAGAGATCCTCCTCTCAAAGGTCTGAAGTGATGTTAATGGGCCCTTGGTATCTCGAACATTGCCACTTAACTCACCAGGGGAGATCCAAATTAGACAGAGATGCTTCAGTTGTCGAGCTAAATTGCCCTTTGTGCTCATGTTGATTTCCTCCCACTAAAGTACAGCCACCTGCCCACACTGACATGCTCCAGCGGTTTTGCTTGGGTAAGCTCACAGCATAGACGATGTTTTTTTGGATCGCAAGACAGAGACACTAAAAGATCTGGATCTGGTGGTACAAACAGTCCCACGTGTCCTAATTAAGACTCTTTAACACTTTTGATATGCTAACAAACACCAGAGAAAACAAGGATATCACACTCTGAGGAGTGCTGACGAGGGTTTTCAGACTTTTGTAACGCCACATCCAGATGAAGACAAACCGAGGTCTAAACGCATAAGATTTTGCCGAATCATCCATACGAAGACGGCGTTTTGGGGGTCTGTAAACGATCATTTTTGAAACCAGATTCCAGTGTAGAAAGATTTTGAAATGCTCCGTGATTACTGGCTCTTCGCAACTTTTCAGATACGCTTACGTCATAGTTTTATATCTTCATTGACACGCATGCGCCACACGCGGCAACAACAATGGCGGCGAACGTGAAGCATATGTGCTGATGAAGCTAGTGACCCTACTATCCCTGTTGTAGCAAAATCTTCTCAATCACCACCGAGTTGAACAAACAATTATCGAGGACGTATGACGACACTTTATGATCACTTTCCTCTGTTAACTTTTGCCACAAGTGTGCATGCCCACTGTTTTTTTGTCTGTTTCCGCTTGTTCCCATCATATCGTTACAGCGCCCCTGGAGGTCTGGCATGTGTTTTACAGCATTTTCATGCATATCGTGTGCACTCATGTAGACGCACACATTATCTGAGACACCTTTGTCTTTATGATGATTGTTTTTGAAACTGTTAAAGCGTTTTGTCTTTGTGTGGATGGGGCCTGAATCTGCAGAAGTGAAACAGCCAGGTAAATAGATTTAATGCTATTTTAAAGCTATGGTCTACGATTTGGAAGCTTTGTACATATTAATAACACCGTTTATAAGGCTGTTATGGTCCTATGGTCCCATCTACACAGTATAAAGACCAAAAAGAACGAAAAAAATCCATTCAGTATATCCGCTGAAAAGCTGCATACTAGCTGACCAATCAAACCTAAGAACCTCACGACTATTAATTGGTCCGTGAGTTGGTCCGTGAGTCCATCAATCCCTGTCTCTCTCACTACGCGTCATGCGTGGTCGTCATGGTCCCGTCTCCTCCCCTCTACCTCCGATGAGCAGCTAGCAGCGTTAGCTACTGAACTATCATGGAGCCGGAAAAGCCTAGCGCCGAGACCGAAGCCGCCTCCCTCTCCCGCGGGGCCCAACGGAGCTCTGCCTGCGGGTTGAGGCCTGTTAGCGGGCTAACGGCTAACGGCTAACGAATAGCCTCAGCCGGCCGTCAGACCTTCAGCATCGACCGTTTAGCCCCTGGTTGATCAGGTAATGGCTTTGTTTACTACAGTGGGAGATGTCTGCTGAATAACTCTGGTTAGTTTGTGCCTGCAGAGGGCTAATAACTTGTAGGGGGCGGGTTAGCCTGTTAGCATGTCGTTTGCACTGTAAGCTGAGCTGGGGAGGACAGGCTGAGAATCTGTTTTTCATGCATATCAATTACAGCCGCATTGAAAGGTCTGGCATGTGTGTTACAAGGGGATGTCTGTCTTGTTTGATACTTTCAGTTGAGCTGAGCTGTTTTTGATTGAGTTTGCTGCTGATATATTCTGTTAAAGCGTTTTGTCTGCGTGTGGATGGGGCCTGAATCTGCAGAAGTGAAACAGCCAGGTAAGTAGATTTAATGCTGTTTTAAGTCAGATCAACCATTAGCTAATGCAAAAAGCTGCTCTACAATGAAACAAGCCATTATTGTTTCCATAACTGTTTCAGAGTGATGAATTAGTAATCTAAAAACACTGTTCTTCAACATCATTGAAGTTGAAGAATAACAGATCAGCGCTGGTCTTGATTTGTCCTGACGGAAAATCCAGAGTCCAGCCAGTCCAAGACTGAGACAAGAGTAAGACCTTCAAGACTGGTCTGGAGTAATGGTGCGTTCCAGTTGTAGTTGGAAGACAGACTATCCAAGTTCCGAGTAGGAAACTACAAGTAGAACACCACCAGAGGTCGGAATTTCCTACTGGGAACTCGGAAACACTTATTAAGCACCTGTAATAATCAATTCATTTGCACTTTTGACCAGTGTGTCGCACTAAATCAGCTGTATACGCAGTATTGTTCGACTTATATTTACAAAAATGCTGCCATAGTGATATTTACATTATTCATGTGATATTTGTGAACTACAAGGCAGGGAGTGCTAGCAACGGCTAACAATAGCCTGGTAGATCAGCATGTTTTTTTCCGACTTTGTAACTAGAAGGCTGATAACTCGGAGATGACATCACTCCTACTTCCCAATTCTGAGGTTACTGGAGCGCAGCGTAACACAATGATCATCCAATTACCTTACAGCTATGTTTCATCAAACTTTTTCCATGGGCTGTTTCCCCTAGTGGATAAGTGAAATATCAATCCAGCTGTCCAGTACCTAAACTGCTTATCCCTTTCTGATAAACAAATTTAGTTGTATGAACAGCTTGCAATGACAATAAAGGCTCTTCTAAAATCAAATTTAGAGTTGTTTTCAGATATTCAAAATGGAAGGAGTCCTTGGATGAAAGCTTATCTCTGACTCAGTGAAAATAACGAAGGAAATCAGAAGATGTGAACCAAACTTCTCTTCACCCAGTTATATTAGTCAACACACCTTAAAACATAAAATACTGGCATGTACACAAACTGAAGTCCTCATCCTCCTGGCCAACAATCCAAAATCATCTCTCTTGTGGCGTCTTTTGTAATTCTTGCGACAAACACGTCACTGTTTTTTTCAGAGATGACATTGCTTGTGACAGTGTGGATCAACAGTTCTATGTTTACGAGTCAGGTAGGAATCCTCCTTTTATATAACAACAAGTCAACAGTGGTGTCTGTTGTGCCCGTGAGCGAGAGCTCTGTTGACATGGAGACAGGGAGCCCCACGTGTCCTCACAGTCCAAACAATAAAAGGCATGATTATAATGAGGTAGCAGGTGATGGTTCACCTTGCGAGGCCTTAAATCTTTGTCGTATTGTTAAGAGTACAATAGTCCAATCAGCTGCTGCTGCCTTCTGATCTGGTTGTGCAGCGTAATTGTCATCAGAGCCAGAGGGGGAGTCGGGGCACTCGTGAGAAGTTCTCCTGCTGCCACTTAGTTTTAACCGTCATTAAGTTGTTCTGTTAACATTTGAGAGCTGATTCAAACTGATTTGCCAGATAATTATGTAACATGCAAATGCCCAAGGCTTCAGCAGAAGAAAAACACACTTAAGTCTGAGGTAAACGGTGATAACTGCATGAATGGAGTGTACAGAGGAGACTATTTTAGGAAGGTTCATGCATATGGAGTTTGGGAATGCAAGGCTTGGTCTTTTTTGTATTATAAAAAGGTATGTTTTTAATTACAAAGCCATTCTTGGCAAAATCCTCGACTGTCTTTCCTCTTTATTGATCCATCCAAACTAAATTGGAAAAGAAGGCCTGTAGGCTCTCAGCACCTTTTACTTATAAAAACCTGCAGACTGAAAAAAATCTGCAGTGTCAATGTTTTAATTGATGAATTACTTGCTAAAAGTTGTTTCCTCTCTTCATATGTACTGTATGAGCCTGAGTGTGCTGTTTGTGATGTGAATGTAACCAATCAAGAAGCGTTGAAGAACAAGGAAGCTGGCGGAGCAGACGGACCTGCCTGATTCTGAAATCCTGCATGTCTGTCTTGCCAACCTCCTGTGTCCAATGATTTCACTTGGCTAAATGCGTAACAGTCAAGAGAGGCAGGAGTGATGAGAACAGGAAGTAACTGCATGTTTGAGAGCGGTCTTAAGATCTTCGTTTGTTTTTTTTTAGCAGAATTTTTTTTTTCCTTTAAAGAGGAGAAAAGAACATCACTTGAAGCTTGTCTTACAAGAAATCAGGTTTTTGCTCTTCTCCTGGATGGAGATCACTGCTGGGAAACTGTGAAAGAATGCAGAAATCCTCCACGGACATGCAGCTAACTGTTGTTAGCCGTTAGCCATAGCTGCTACATATAACTGCTACGTTGCTTGGGCTGTGATGAGTGTGAGGAGCCAAACGATCGTCCAATCACAAGCTGCTGCTGTTTTTGAAGGTTCTGCCTCTGAAAAAAGTTTTGAACGGCTCCTTCCCAAATGGATTAGTGAAATATTTCCCATATGGAACTGTCCATCTACTGTGTTAGGTTACAAGGAAGCAGGCGTAAAAAACCAGCATGGCCGCCCTGAAATATAAAGTTGGGTGGACCGCAAAAATGGAGGACCAGCTCTCGTGTTCATGCTGTCTTCAGGATTTTCTCCAGGGTCTTTTCATTATTTCATTCTAGATTTTTCAGACAAAATAGCCCCAAGACCACCACCATTCCCCATTCTTCCATGTTGCATGCTGTGTTCTCCAATTGTTACCATTTTTTTTTCTTCTTTGTTTGAGTTTGATCACATTTGATCAGAGTTCTGTCTTAGAGGACTAGATTCTAGATCGGAGGTGGAGCAGGATGGTTTTGTGTGTGTTGAGCTGTGTTGAGGTTATCTGAGCACACCACACGTTCTGTCAGATTAGACAAGATGAATGCCTGACGGCTGTTACTGTTACGTGAAGCACCACAAAGCTAATGTTGCTTACCTATCCAGCAGAAAGACGGCGACATCTGCGTCCGTTTTCAGGTCTTTCAGTTCGCAGAGTTCGCTCCATCGTCGGAAAGCAACACCAATGTTGACCCGGGTCTTCGCTCTTTCATGGTCATAGCCCTTCTTTTTCACTTTTCACTCCTCTGACCTTTTTCTTTTGGGCTGTTTTTCAGCCATTGCTACTGCACCTATTGTGTCTCTCTCTTACGCTAACTGCACACGCTACGCATCCTACGACCCCCCCCCCCCCTGCTGAAATTCAGAGCCAAGGCTGTGTATTGAAACCAGACTTTTTTTTTTAACATGCTGTCAGTGGTGACATCTTGTGGATGGAGAGGAGAAATACGGAGATTTTGACAAATAGTGCATTAGATTAGAAGATTAGAAGATCGCTGACTACACCTTTAAGCTGAAGAGGCGAGCCAATAGGGTCAGTCAACTCGGGTCAAAATGCAGATTAAACCTTTTCACAGGAGCCAGTTGTTGACGGATTAAACAGGTTTTTTGGCCAGTGAAGGGGGTATAACAGATAAAACATCTCTTCAGATTTCACTTCAGCGGATTCTGTTGCCTCTGCGTGGGTGCACAACCCCTCGTCCTCGCCTTCCTCGGGAGAGCATGACAACATGCATCCCCCTCCTCCTCCTCCTCCTCTTCATCTTCTCCCTCTGATCCGGGGACTGTCCAGTGTGTCAGTGACTCAATTCCATCGCCCTTGTTCCCTCATGGCCCTGACTGAGGCCGGGCTAACACGCAGGGACAGGTTGAGTCATGTGGCTGGGGACGCTCCGCTGGCGTGTTGCCTGTCTCTTCACCTCACCGCGCTCTCGTGGATGCAGCCTGACAGGGGGCTACGGAGGCGCTGCGATTGCCCCTTCCTCAGCGTGACACCAGATGCCAGAGTTCAAGAGCACTACAGTGGGTACAGTTGCTCAGGCTTTTATTTTACCGGTTAGTGGTTGGACTTAAACATTTGTGACTCGGCATGTTAAGAAGAGAGTGGGCACACCAGGAGCTCAGCTTCATGATCTCTCTTAATATCATTACATAAGATACTAACAGATTTAAACTTATAAAGGTCTCACTGGTAAAAAAAAATCATGTTATTTTCTGTTTCACATATCAAACTCAGTGTCTTCAGACAAACGTTTCAATCCAACAAGAGCCTTACTGATGCAAATGTTATAGAACTGATAGATGAGGACGACTACAAACATTATGACAATAAATAATATGATGTATCATAAAATAATTATTAACCAAAACAGTGCCACAAAACATAACTCGGTTTATTTTTTATTTTTTTTTAATTATTATTATTTCTTTTCTTTTGATTGATTTATGTAACTATGCCATTCAACTTTACTTGATTTTGAACTATGTATCAATGGCATGTATATCTATCTTACTAAGTTTGTGGGCATTTATTGTACCTATATATGCATTATTTTACTTTGCTATGTAAAAAGTCTATCAATTGCTAAGGTTTATCCACACTGTATAAGTATTTACATTAACATAGTCTTATTTACTTATTTTTTCTTATGATGATCACTATTATTCATCTAAATATCTATGGGTTCTCTTGTTTTTAGTGTTTTAATATAACATTATAGTATTTTTCTGTATTTGTTGGATAAAACAAGGAATTTCTCTGGATTTTTTGTATGAATTGTGCATCACAGTGGTGTTGCACATTTGGGAATAAAATAAAGGGAGAGAAAAAAAAGGAAAAAAACAACAAAAAAAACAGGAGCTGTAGTGATTATGAAGTGGGGCAAAAGAGAAGGCAAACGGTTGTCATTGTAGTTGTTGAAGCTTTGTAGGTATACACACAGGTAGTCTACACTCAAGATCGCAGGTGACCTACAATTTCTCGCCTGAGATTAACTTTGTGGTGATAAAATAAATGAGTGCGTATCACAGACTAAACATGTTGAAAATCTTCCAGCAGTCATTTATCCATAGTGCGGTCTTGAGTTTGATGCAGAGCTATTTATTCCCCCT